>CAJQZJ010001079.1:1466354-1499594 GCA_907164525.1 Lophiomys imhausi
CTCTCTCTCTCTCTCTCTCTCTCTCTCTCTCTCTCTCTCTCTCTCTCCTCTTTATCTCTTACCTAGTGTTAGGGGGGTGAAAGGGAAGAAGTAAAGAGGTGGAGAAGGATAGAAGAAGAAAGAACCCACAAAGTAGCCAAAAGTCTGGCTACGTCTCCCTACTTAATTTTTAAGTGATTATGAGTTAATTGGAACCTTCCACTTATTCGATGATGTTACACAAAAGACAGCATGCAGTTTCAGTTAATTCAAATGATTGACGCCCTTGTCAACTAAAAGCTAAGAACATTCTATAGAGATTCAAAGATCCTACAGCAAAAGTAAATAGCCCTAAGACAAGCTTCTACTACTAACTAGCATAAAGTTTCAACAAGATGGAATTAGCAACCTACAGGAAGTCACCAGTGAAATCACCAAAGGGTGAGTTTGACAATTGTTTTTAAGTGCCTGAGCCTACCACTTTCTTCTCTCATCTATGCTTAGGAAAGGAAACCTACAGGTATGGGGACCATACAATGGATTGGTATTAAAAACAACCATGCCTAGTTAGTGTTAAACATATGAGAAGTTTCATTCTAATCAGAAAAGAACCCAAATCCAGAATCCAGTCTTGAGGAAACCAATCTGGACACACTTGTTTCTCCAGGAAAGCATCAGAAGTTAAGAAAATCCCATCTCAACCACACACAAATAGCAGAAAGAGTGAGCAGGAAGCTGGTGAGGCTATGAGCTCTTAAAGCCTGTCTCTGTGACTACCTCCTCAAGGAACACTACCCTTCCAGAACTTTCCATAACCTCCCTAGTGCCACTAACTGGGGACCAATTGTTCAAATATGTGAGCCTATTTCTCATTTCTCATCCAATCCCAAACACCTATATGTACTACAGTTTTTTTCTTATACCTACATACAGAGCTATGTTAAACTTTAAATTTAAAAGTGTGGTAAAATAATAAAGTAGAGAGGTTAGGGAGATGGCTCAGTGGTTAAGAGCACTGGCTATTCTACCAGAGGTCCTGGGTTCAGTTCCCAACAACTACCTAGTGGTTCATAATCATCTGTAATGGAATCTGATTCCCTCTTCTGGTGTGCATGAAAACAGATCATTCATATACATGAAACAAAAACAAACAAACAAAAAATAAAAAAATCAGCAAGCCTTAAACTAAAAATAAAGTAGAAAAACTGTAATAATATTGACTGATAAGGAAAGAGTAATTGTAACACTGCTGCAACCCAAAATTAATATGAATGATGTCTCCCTCTAATTTCCCACTTAACACTTTTGGACCATGGATCACTGAAGATAAGTAAAATCTCAAAAAGCAAAACCACAGTTAACTGAGGCTTCTCTTACAATTTAATCTGAGCAGGAGAATGTCAAAATTGAAAAGACTGGCACCTTAATCAATACAAATCCCACAAATCTCCAAACTTCATACAATAATTGTAATAGTGAAGTTTGATAAGGGCTCTGGTGTTCTGTCTCCATCAAAAAGTCATTATGTGGAGATGAGCTAAAGAATTTCTCTTGGGATGGAGACATGGCTTAGCACTGAGAGCAATTTCTGCTGTTGCAGAGGACCTGAGTTTGGTTCACAGCGCCCATGGCATGTGGCTCACAAAGACCTGTAATCTAGCTCTAGGCGATCTTCCTTTGGCCTCCTTGGGAACCTGCCCTCGCAAGCACACATCAACATGCATGTGGTATAACAGACATGCATATATGCAAAATTCCAAAGAAGATAAAGTTGTTACTTTTAAAAATGCTGTCGCGTACACCTGAGTAGTTACAATGTAGTGAGTAGGACCATCAAAAAGGCATGCATTTCCTAGAGACACAGTGATAAAAGTCATTGGGTGCAGGAATTAAGTACCTGGAGATGATAAAATCTTAAGGTTTCATTGTAAGCCATATATTTAACAGTCTGTTTCCTGTGACAGCTTCTATACGACAACCTTTTGATTTTTAAGGAAAAAAAAAAAAAAGGCTTTCCCTGGCAAGACACTAATTAAGCCCAGTTGCTCACACCCACACAGAAAACAAGCCTGCAGTTTCACACCATGGCCAGGCTGCCATGAGCAAAACATTAAAATGTCAAGTAAGATGTTGTCTCTGGCTTCCAGAACCCTAATGCAGATAGACAGATAAGTCACCAAAGAATGACAAGCTCACAAAGTTGATGCTATGAGTGAGCCATGGATAAAGATATTGCATACTACTGATCCCTAAATGCCTTCTCCTGAACTTCCTCACCAAACTATCAATACAACGTTTTTTCACTTGGATGTCTGAAAGGCATTTCGAAGGAAGGGTGTCAAAGCCAACTCTTGGCTCTCTTCCCCCAAACAATAACACCTTTCCTCATCCACAATCTCTCTCACTTAGAAGCTACCAAGTCTTTAACATGCTCAAGCCAACAACTGTGAATCTTGAAATCCATTCTGTACGACATTTGGGATGCTAAGCTTTGCACATTTAGGTGTTTGTTTTCGAGCATGTTTTTGAGTGTCTCCACGTGTGTGTGCAGGGAGAGAACACGTGTGGAATGGCTATACATGTACACGGGTGTTAAGGCCTGGACTCGGGCACTCATGCTTGCATGGAAAGCACTTTGTTTACTGATCTAGCCCTGTTTTATTGTTTATTTTGTTTTTAAAGCTTCTAAAAACATTTAGAAAATTCCAAAAGGAAAGAGGGAAATGATGTCATAATGTTTACAGTCCATATCATGACAAGTATTGAAGTCGCTTGAGCAAAAGCCTACGCAGTTATCTTTACTTACTTGTTCTCACACACTACATCCACTGCACTGATGAATACCATCGACTCTATGCCAGTCCCTTCTGAGGCCCGCACAGCAACCACGCAGGCCTAAGTGACCACAGTCATCAACACCATCTTTTTCCTAGATGATTATCATTCCAGTGGCATCTAGTACAAGAGACCTGACTGAATCACTGTTTCATTCCAGTCTACTGCATATATGGGCTGTACAAACCTGTCTACTCAATACATAACCCTTCTATGCTTTCCTTTCTCACTGTGGGATAAATGCTGAATTGTTATGGGTCCTGAACAATCTGTTGTTCCATCCTTGCTCCTAGAACTCTCATGGCCATTCTGCTTCATCTGAATGGCTCCTTCTCCTTTAGTTTAGACTTTTCAACACACATCTCCTCTCTGACCTGTCTGGACCAACCTATAAAATAAGTGCGACCCCCCTGCCCCACAATCACCTACCATCTCAGTGGAAAATCACTGGCTATTCATGCTCTTGCACTCATCAGGCACATCTCCTTAACAGAAACAAAGCTTTAGTGAGATTTCCTTCTGTGCTCACAGCTATTATATCTAGTGCTCATGGATTTTTGCTTGCTTGGTTTCAGTTAGCTTTCTCTTATACTGTAGGTACCACTTGAGTGAAATTGTGCCTCCCACGATGAGTTGAGTTGTCTTATATCAATTAAAATCAAAACAAAAAATAGTTATACAAGTAGCATTATAGAGACAGGGCAGGCTGTATTGACGAATTTAGAATATGTAAGCATGTATGTAAAAACAATTGAAAAGAGAGGCCATGAATTGGAAAGAGACCAAAAAGGGTTATAAGGGAGGGCTTGGAGGGAAGAAAGGGAAAATTTATGTAATTATATTATAGTCTAAAAAAGTAAAAACAAAACACCCATACACATAAAATAAAAATAAGTAAAACCTCAAAAAATCTACACATTCATTCACAGACACATTCATACTAACATGCAACACAATTTTAAAAGCATCTTCTTAGATCTACAGCACTCTCTTGACTCCTAAACCACTCAAAATTTAATTATTAGGCTCTAGCTATCTGTTCTTCAACCACCTCAGAGACCTGAGAGGGATAAATATATCTGATTTTATAGGAAGTACAGGGCCTGCAGCTTCCAAAACTAAGAAATGACATATCAGTGGCTGCTTGGACAGTTCCCATTTTCTCTCCATACATTACAGCATCGATCTTCAGTCATTTGGCCCCGTTTCTCTGACAGACATTGATTGTAGGGCAGGGGTTATGAAGGACTTACCTACCCTGTCTTGGCAGAGCTAGGCTGTTGACTTACCTGCTTCCAGGTTTTGTCCTTTTTGGACAGCATTCTATCTACAGTTGGAGTAAGGGGCTTTTCCTACCAAGAGATAGGCTTGCAACTAATTCAATCATCTCCCACTGGAGATTCTTCGATGCTCATCTTCTACTTGGGGTAGAATAGGGGGTGCTGTCAGGAGTTGATATGTCTTGATATAAAAAAATCTAAAGTTACGAAAACATCTTTGAATGCCATATTCTGCAGATCTCTTGAGGTTTTTGACGAGGCCCTATCTATTTCTTATATTAGGATAAGCAGATGTTGCTTGTCTCTTAGCAGCTTTATTTCTGATTAGCTTAGAAAATAACTATAATAGGCTGTCATAGTACCTAACAAAATGACTGGCTTGCATAACCATTAGTTTGCATTTCTTAATTATCCTAAACAGGTTATGACAATTAGTAGTAAAAGGCCGAAACATCACATTTCATTTTTTTTCTTTACCTCGTAACCCTTCCATCCCATTTCTCTGGGGTGGGGTGTCCTTATATAACAGTCCCTCATCTCAGTTGAGAGGTTGTATGAGGGCCAAGAGCCTCCTCATTCATTGGGGGTCTACGAGGCAGTACCATCAGTGAAAAGTGTCTCATTGCCTGGGAGAGAGAACTACTAAACAAGCAAACCAATAAGCATACAATAGATAAAAAGACTAAAAAATAGAAAAAATATAAAAACTAAATAAAAAAATAAAAATAAAAAATAAAAAGTCTATGTCCAAGTTCCCTTTGGTGTGTTAGTTGTAGTATTGACACCTTCTACTATATAGCTAAAATCCTACTATAAGTGAATAGATGCCATGTGCATCCTTCTGAGTCTGGGTTAGCTCACTCAGGATGAGCTTTTCTAGTTCCATCCATTTGGTTGCAAATTGCATAATTTCATTGTTCCTGATAGCTGAATAATATTCCATTGTATAGATGTACCACAGTTTTTTAACCCATTCCTTGGTTGAGGGACATCTGGGTTGTTTCCAGTTTCTAGCTATTACAAATAAGGCTGCTATAAACATAGACACGGAAACTTCCTTATGATTCTGTGAAGAGGCATTTGGGTGTAAACCCAGAAGTGGTATGGCTGGGTCCTGAGGCAGAGCTATTCCAAGTTTTCTAAGGTATCGCCAGACTGACCTCCATAGTGGTTGCACAAGCCTGCACTCCCACCAGCAATGGAGTAGGGTACACCTTTCTCCACACCCTTGCCAGCATGTGCTGTCATTTGAGTTTTTGATCTTAGCCATTCTGACAGGTGTGAGATGGAATCTCAGAGTCGTCTTGAGTTGCATTTCTCTGATGATTAAGGATGTTGAGCATTTCTTCAAGTGTCTCTCAGCCATTAGGGATTCCTCCTTTGTGAATTCTCTATTTAGCTATGTCCCCCATTTTTTGATTGGATTATTTGGTTTCTTGGCATTTAATTTCTTGAGTTCTTTGTAGATTTTGGATATTAGCCCTCTGTCAGATGTGGGGTTGGTGAAGATTTTCTCCCAGTCTGTAGGCTGCCACTTTGTTAGAATGACAGTGTCTTTTGCCTTACAGAAGCTTTTCAGTTTCATGAGGTACCATTTATTGATTGTTGATCTCAGGTCCTGAGCTGTTGGTGTTCTATTCAGGAAGTTGTTGCCTGTGCCAAAGAGTTCGAGGGTTTCTCCCACTTTTTCTTCTGGTAGATTTAGTGTGACGGGCCTTATGTTAAGGTCTTTGATCCACATGGACTTAAGTTTTGTACAAGGTGATAAGTATGGGTTTAATTTCATTCTTTTACAAGTGGACATCCAGTTGGACCAGCACCATTTGTTGAAGATGCTTTCCTTCTTCCATTGTGTGCTTTTGGCTTCTTTGTCAAAAATTAGGTGCCCATAAGTGCATGGGTCTATTTCTGGATCTTCAATTCGATTCCATTGATCTACTGGTCTGTTTCTATACCAATACCATGCTGTTTTTACAACTTTTGCTCTGTAGTACAGCTTGAAATCTGGGATGGTGATACCTCCAGATGTTTTTTTATTGTACAGGATTGATTTAGCTATTCTGGGCTTTTTGTTGTTCCATATGAAATTGAGACTAGCTCTTCCAAGTCTATAAAAAATTGTGTTGGTATTTTGATAGGAATTGCATTGAATCTATATATTGCTTTTGGTAGGATGGCCATTTTTATTATGTTGATCCTACCTATCCATGAGCATGGAAGATCTTTCCATCTTCTAAAGGCCTCTTCCATTTCTTTCTTCAAGGGGTTGAAGTTCTTGTTGTACAGGTCCTTTACTTGCTTGGTTAGAGTTGCCCCCAGGTATTTTATGTTGTTTGTGGCTATTGTGAAGGGGGTTGTTTCCCTTATTTCTTTCTCAGCTGATTTGTTTGTTGTATAAAGAAGGGCTTCTGATTTTTTTAATTAATTTTGTATCCAGCCACTTTGCTGAAGGTGTTTATCAGCTATAAGAGTTCTCTGGTGGAATTTTTGAGGTCGCTTATGTATACTATCATATCATCTGCAAATAGGGATAATTTGACTTCTTCGTTTCCAATGTTTATCCCCTTGATCTCCTTTAGTTGTTTTATTGCTCTAGCAAGAACTTCAAGTACTATATTGAAGAGATATGGTGAAAGTGGACATCCTTGTCTTGTCCCTGAGTTTAGAGGAAATGCTTCAAGTTTCTCTCCATTTAATTTGATATTGGCCACTGGCCTGCTGTATATTGCCTTTATTATTTCTAGGTACGGTCCTTGTATGCCCGTTCTCTCCAGAACTTTTAGCATGAAGGGGTGCTGGATTTTGTCAAATGCTTTTTCTGCATCTAGCAAGATTATCATGTGTTTTTTTCTTTCATCTTGTTTATATGTTGAATGACATTGATAGACTTTCATATGTTGAACCATCCCTGCATTCCTGGGATGAAGCCTACTTGATCATGGTGTATGATACTTTTGATGTGTTCTTGAATTCGGTTTGCTAGTATTTATCTCTATATATTATACTTGTAATTATATGTAAAATTATATGTAATACATCTATTAAGATCAGAGTACAAATTCATACTTTGAATTTCAAAAATATACTATCAGTGACATCAAGTTAGTATTAACTTTATATAAAGAGATATTGTGGCTCACTTGTTATTTTTCTGTCCTTTAACAGAGGGAAATTCACCATCTCAGAAAATATTTTATTTTAAAATCTTTATTATATTATTAAAAAGCATTATAAAAAAATCACACACCAAAATTACTCAGACACAAGCATTTTTAAATTTGCCAGTCTTTGGTCTTAAAATCCACAAATACAGGCATTGCTACATACATATACATGAATACTTGTGGTCCTTTGCATCCTTAAGAAAGGAAAGATGTAGAAGTTCCAAGGCATCTAAAAATAAATGACCTCATTTAAAAACACCCTAATTCTTTAAACCATAATCTGTTCCATCTTCTGGTCCCAACCAGGTACAAGTCAGTTCAAGATACACATATATAGCAGTATCTACTCAAGAAATATGACTAGTAATAAAACTCCAATGATTTGACTTTAATATTTTATCACTACTACTCAAATTTTCATGTTAATCTTTTATAGCTATCCTATTTTAGAGGCTAATTAACATAAAGGGCAAGTTATTAGTAAAAGTCAGGAAGAGAAACACTATGGTTTCATTATCACTTCTCAGATACTATTTAGGAGACACAGAACAAGTTCCTAATGGCTTTAATTCAGCAACTGTAATGTATGTATCAGTTGCTAGGCAACATGAATGTCAAGGATCCAATATTAAGCTTCCTGAACAATGGACCAGCTTAATACTCATCTGCATACTGCATACTAACATCTAACCTTAACAAACTCTTGGGTTTTTTTTGGGGGGGGGTTGAAGAAATTATTTAATGTTAATTATTAAAGTTTATTCAAGAACTGTAATAGGTTCTAGTTCCCAGTGAAGTGGGAGGTAGAAATTGTAGATGTGCTAGTTGGTTTCTGTCAGTTTGATATCAGTGAAGAGGAAATCTTAATTGAGAGAATGTCTCCAGAAGATGGACTGTGTTGCCTTGATTTATGATGGATGTGGGAGGGCTCAGTTCACTGTAGATGGCACTACCTCTGGGAAAGTGGTTTTGGATTGTATAAAAAAGGAGGTCATATTCTTTAGGAAGCTGGAAATCAATCTACCTCAAGATCCCGCTATGCCACTCTTAGACATATATCAAAGGACTCTACATCTTACTATAGAGATACTTGCTTACCTGTGTTCACTGTTGTGCTGTTCAAAATAGCTACAAATTAGAGTCTAGATGTTCATCAACAGCTGAATGGAAAATGAAAATGTGGCACATTCACACAATGGAATGTTATTCAGTTGTTTAGAAAAATGAAATTATGAAATTCATAAGTAAATGGATGTAGTCAGAAAAACATCATCCTGAGTGAAGTGACCCAGACTCCCAAAGACAAATATTATATGTGAATATTAGTTTTCAAGCATTTGATGTGTGTGCCACAATAAAAATGATCACAGAGGTTAGGAACCTAGTAAGGGATTAAAGAGAAGGAAAGAAGTGACTATTTGCGTCTTGGAAGCTCAGAGCATCCAGAGTCTCCTTATATAAGCTCTTCAGGGATACTATCACTACTGCTGAAGATTGAGTAATGTGAACAACAGTTCTGGAGGCTGGAAGTTGAGAACCAGACATTCACAGGTTTGATTTCTACAGAGCCTCTCCTTCCCCTGTGACTGGTGGATTTCCTGCTGTGTCCTGACACAGTCTTTTCTTTGTGCATGCACATAAGCAATGTGCCTTTGTGTCCTCTTCTTATGAAGCACTGGCACACTACTTTATGACTCACACATATGACCTCATTATCCCTCAGAACTTGCTGAAAGTTCCCATTTCCAAATACAATAACCTTTTATGGTACACATGGGCTTCTTTAATCCAGAAAGATCCGCTCAGTGCTTTGTCTCAGTAGAACACTAAGGAGTAAAGTCTGTTCACCGTTCTACTAGTTCCTTACAGAGGCAGCCCAGAGCTTCTCACAAAGAGCGAGCAGGAAAGCACAGACATTCAAGATGAATGATGCCAGTGTTCACAAACATCAACACGCCTGAGGGAACACAAGCTCTTGGCCTCATGAACTAGAAGATGAACACGGGTGTGTACAACTGCTCTCAGGAAGTAATTTGGCATTTACTGAAACTGCATTATTAAAGTCCAAACACCGTGTCAGCAGGTAAATGCGTTTGAAACAAAAACCCGAGAACCTGCTTACTGTTGTTAAACACTGACAGATATGGCAAAGGCCAGCATCTAAGAGCTTCTGCTTGTGTTCCATGACTTCCATCCAAGTCTAACAAAAGGGCCCCAGTCAGCTGTTAACAACAGGAGAAGACTTCTAAGTAGTCAGGTTAGAGAGACCAGCCTACTTTATTAAGTACAGTGAGAGCCTGCTGTACTCTCTCATACAACTGTCAAGTCTATGGAATGCAATAAATGCTATTTTTCAAAAATAAGAAACAAAAATAAAGTTAAGTAACATTCTCCCATACCCTCATTTAAAATATAGAGGGGCTAGAGATATGACCCAACAGTTAAGAGCACCCTGTGTTCTTGCAAAGGGCCTGGATTTAGTACCCACATAGTGGCTTACAAGTGTCTGCTACTACAGCTCCAGATCTGACACCTTCTTTTGGCTTCCATAGGTGCTGCATGCTTGTGGTATACTTACATACATGCAAGCAATACACTCATACATATAAAACAATGATAAATAAATCCTGAAAATAAGGGCAATCTGCAATTCACACCCAGCTTGTCCATCCACTCTATTACTGTTATCCCAAAAACAAAGAATCAATTAGTGCTTCTAACAAGTGGTGACAGGCCAGGAAATAGGGCAAAATGGCATCAAAAATAAAGCAAATTTTCTGAACAGTATGTACATGCTAATGTAAAATGAATGAGGTAATGGAATTTCCTCGGAACATCTTAGGACAAGCAATCATCACTATTCCTTTTATGTAGCAAAACCAATGAGCACACGTCAAAAGCAAGCTCCTCTCCTGCATCCTTGAAGGTAAGAAGATGGCATAGAGCCTATGCCCTTAAGGGTTTCAAAGTGCATAGAAGGAAGTGAACATGAAAAAGCAACTTCAAAGGGCATTAATGAGTATACGAGTGCCGGGCGGTTGTGGCGCACGCCTTTAATCCCAGCACTTGGGAGGCAGAGGCAGGCGGATCTCTGTGAGTTCGAGGCCAGCCTGGTCTACAAAGCAAGTCCAGAACAGCCAGAGATACACAGAGAAACCCTGCCTCGAAAAACCAAAAAAAAAAAAAATGAGTATACGAGTGATGGCAAAATCTAGTATCACAAAGCCATAAGAGGATTTGGATCACATATAAGAAAAGACATTGATTTCACAAAGCTGATTGTCATGATATGATTGTAGGCAAAAAGTCAAATCTTCAATGGGCCCAAATTAAACAAGACTAGGTATGAAACCCTCACGTAGGCCTTCAACCCAAGCTAACATTGTCCTAATCTGGGCCAGGTGCATATGTGAGGTCATGTCGAGGGCAAGCAGACCATGAGGGCTCTGATCTGAGGAACAGTTTAATCAACTGTTGGATGTTAAACCTGAACAGACCATTAAGAGAAGGTGAAAGCACAGAGCATGGGGCCTATTAGGAGGTCTCTGGCAGCATGTCCCTAGGGGCTTTTTATCTGTACTTGCCCTTTTTGACAACATTCCTTACTGCTTCCTGTTTACCACGATGTGAACTACTATGTCACACCCTCATCCTCTGTGTCCTGATGGGCTGAGACTCCTTCAACCAAGTAAAATAAGCCTTCCTCCTTGTGAACTGTGTTTATGACAGGCAGTCTGTCTCAGCCACAAGAAAAGTAATAGACACAGGGGACAGAAAGGGAGTTTATGGTGTGACTTATACCCCGAGTCACAAGTATCAGTAAGAATGAATGAGTTGTACATCCTCTGAAATTTTACTCAACATATTTTATTTTTGAGGCAGTTTTAAGAATAATATGAAAACAGAATTCAGGTTTATTATTCAAGAGTGTGCTCATAAGTCCACAAACTACTTAAGTATCACATCTTATTCAAATTCACTAGTTAGACAACTGAACCTCAGGTCTCAGACTCAGAAAAAGACTCAATTCTTCCCAAAAAACAAATAAACTTATTCTAAGCGGGCATCACTGGTGTGATGGTAATGTTGCCCCTTTTTCTCTTGGCTGTCAGCAATTTTTAGACGCCAGCTTCTTAACCTGGGGCCTAAAGTCCTATGGGGGTTGTACAACTAAATGAGGAGCTCATGAGAAACTCGGAAATAGTGAATCTACGGCCATACCACCCTGAAGGCGCCCGATCTCGTCTGATCAGGAAATAGTGAAAGGTTTCTGAATACATAATCACCAAAAATTAATTAAAAATCAAAAGTTCAATGAATCCAAGACGTTTCTGGCAGTTCTTACCCATGATACATTTAAGCACAAAACACTTGCACTTTGGACTCTGTAGGCCACCATACTTTGCAATGCCAATGAATGCTGCCGGAAATACCTTGGCTCAGACTCACAATTATTGTACGTTATGAACTTTGGTGTTTGTTGTTCTATCACAGAAACACTAAGACTTTAATTTACAGGAAACAAAGATTTTTGGATATTTTCCTACTATCATTCCTTAGACTGTGTTAAATTAATAGACCTTTAGATTATTCCATGTTAGTAGACTTGGTTTTAAAAGTTTCTGTTTGAATTGTTTAGTTTAATAAAAAATGTTCAATGTATTCTGGGTAGGGGTTAATAAGGCATTTTTAGCATTTTCTGAAATAATCTTAAAAATACTTCTGTCGTGTTGCGCTACATATTTAGGTGTCATGGGAGTCTCAGTATTGATGACAAAGTCAAAATATTGATAGACTCCAAAACATGTCACAGATGCTCCAGATCCGCAGAATCAAGTGTCAGCCAAGATTTGGTTCTTTCTGTAAAGAAAAATCTCCCATCTCATTAATATGCAAGTTTGGTTTAGAATTATATTTATAATAATGAATTGCTTTAAAATACATTTCTTTATTATTTATCATCAGTAACTATTTTCTTCATGTACATGTTTTATGTGCTGACATATCCAAGGTCATGCAAATATTTCTTTGAGAGAAATAGGGTTACAGGTATATAAAGTCTAAGTAACCTTGTTTTAAGACAAAGACATTTTTGTCTATTCCCATCCACCTTGTTGCATAAACACACACCCAGAAATACACAGGGGCATGGGGGAATTCATTTATGTGATGCTAAGCACACACACTGCTAACTATACTGCTTAGCCTCACACAGAAAGGAATTTAAGGTGGACTTGAAGATGCAGTCATGGACTCAACAGGGATATATTCTGATAAACATGTAGTTCAGCAATTTTATGTCTGCAAGTAGCAAGGAATATAATTATAAAAACCTACATGGTATAGCCCACTATACACTGAGGGCATCTGGTGCATGGTGTTTATAGGGTTATGAGGAGCACAAAAGATTAAATCAAGCACAAGAAACAATTACACAACAAGAGGAGTGTCAATGTGAGCTGTGTGGTGCTGCTACGTTAACATACCTATGGTTTCACAGGGAGGTGTTTTTCTTTATAGCTAATGTACTCTATAATACCAGTGGAAAATGCAGCAAATACCTAAACAAGAAACTTCATTTGCCACTAACATCACATCTATGTGTCGCACAAAAATGATAAAGCTACAACATCAGTGCATACAGTTATTATGCTACATTGTGATTTTACAACAGCTACAAACCTAATAGGCAACAGACTCTTCCATATCCCCCACCGCAGCACACAGGCACACACAGGGGATATAACCCAGAGCTTGTATGAACCTCACCAATGAGCTACATCCTCAGCTCAGCTATAATCTTAGGGTCCACCACTGTATGTATAGCCTCAGGCTGACAAAAACCACTAGATATGTCATGTGACAGGGCCAGCTTTCTACCACTGTGACAAAACACCTAAGATAAGTTTAAGTGTGTTTTATCTCCCAGTTTCAAGGGTTTAATAACATTGTTGCTAGGTTCCATTGTTTCTGGAACTATGGCAAGGCAGAATGTCATGATGGGGAGACCTTGGAAGGTCATGGCTGTTCACCTCATGGTTGCTAGGAAGCAGCGAGAGAAGAGGCCAGAGTCATAATAAGTCCTTCATAAGAACACACTTCCAATGACTTGAATTGTTCCAATTAGACCTGACCTCACCTTATAAAGATTTCATCACCTCCCACTGAAATTTCAGCATATGAGCTTTTTTTTTTGGGGGGGGGGCAATTAAGCTCCAAACTTTAGCACTCCATAAGACAAATATAAAATAATGAATTAAATAATGAAGCACTGGTTTGCATACCTGATACTTGCTAAAGATCTCTAGCTAACTGCCTGAGGAGGTTATCAATATACATAAAAGAAACATGAAACCAATTAAGAGCTTATAAAATTGTATAAGGTTTAGATAAGAAAGTTACTGTAGAATAATACATCAATGACTTCACAAATGTTCTTTGGTATTATTACTGTCTTTTCATGTGAAATATTCAAGTGGTATTTGTGTATGTTAAGCAGTATGCTTGTTTAAGTTAACCCCCCCTTGCAAGGGCCCTACTAATACTTCCTCAATATCCAAAGGCATAGTTACCTAGGGTAAAATCTGGCATGCCCATGCTCTAAGTGGGTCTGTATATGTGTCTGAGTCCTTTCTGGACAATACATGCTCCCGACTTTCTACCTACAAGTGCTCCTCAGTGGCACTAATACACAGTAGTTTGCTATCATTGTCAACCATGTGATTTCTCCAACAGGGAATGCTGTACCCATAGAATTAGCCATGGTGAAGACTTTTACTAGTACTACAGTGACAGAAGAAGGGCACAGGACCTGTTAAGATACATCCTTCCATGTTGTTGACCTCATTTAAGACAACAAGTGAACTTGAGCAGAATAGAAGATGGGGAGAAAGTCCAGGGACAGACATCTTTGTTGGATGTTTCTTTCTTATTTTAAATTAATTACATCTTTATTTTTCAGCATTAACTAAGCCTGAGGATCTGAGTTAGGATTCTCAGCTCCGATGTAAAAGGTCAGATATATGCCTATCATCCCAGCACTGGAGAAACAAAGACAGGAGGATCCATGGAGCTTCTGGCCAGTTTGGCTGAATGAGGGAATGCCAACATCAGTGGGAAACACCTTCTCAAAATAAAGTAGAGAACCAACCGGGAAACAAAACCTGACCTTGATTTTTCATCTCCACTTGCAGGGACATAAACACACACACACTTAAAACTAAAAAAACTTATGTAGGTCATTATTGGCATTCATAGGTATGTCTCAATGTCTACAAATCACCCAATCACTTTTGTTGATAAGAAAAATTACATCCTGCTTTAAAATTGTAGTATTATTAAGAAATAATGTATGTGTATTACTGTGGTTTCCTGCATCAGTATTTTCTATTTTGCATTTCATTGGATACTATAGCTAGGGAATGCTGTCATTAGTCTAAATGTAGTAAAGGTATTCGACAGTTAGGAGTAAGGGCTCTTTACAGTATAACCTGGATGCCAAGTGTTCAAATAGTTCTAGTTAAAAGCAAAGTAGATTACCAGTTAAATGGCCAATGATTCTTGGAGCTGCCTAGATTGAAACATTCATATCAATGTAGTCATCTACTTTCAGTGCATTGTAGTTAATAAAAATATATTGGGAGGAACTTTGAACAATTTATACACTGAAATATTTTCAATAAAAAATCTTAAATAAAGATTTTTTTTGATATCGAGACATATCAGCTCCTGACAGCACCCCCTATTCTACTCCAAGTAGAAGATAAGCATCGAAGAACCTCCACTGTAAGATGGTTGAATTAGTGGCAAGCCTTTCTCTTGGCATGAAAAAACCCCTTGCACCAACTGCAGACAGACTGCTGTCCAAAAAGGACAAAACTTGGTAGCAGGGAAGTCGACAGCCTAACTCTGCCAAGACAGGGTAGGTAAGTCCTTCATAATCCCTGCTCTACAACAAATGTCTGTCAGAGAAACAGGACCCAAAGGCTGAAGACTGATGCAGGAATGTATGGAGAGAAAATGGGAACTGTCCAGGCAGTCATTGGTATGTCCTTTCTTAGTTTTGGAAGCTGCAGGCCCTGCACTTCCTATATAAGCAAATATATTTATCCCTCTCAGGTCTCTGAGGTGGTTGAAGAATAGACAGCTAGAGTCTCATAGTTAAATTTTGAGTTGCTTAAGAATCAAGAGGGTGTTATAGATCTAAGAAGATACTCTTAAAAGTGTGTTGCAAGTTAGTATGAATGTTGAGTCACATATAGACCTTTAAACTCATGGAGATGGTTAGATAGTAGAATGTTAAAGTCAGGGGCCAAATATGTATAAACTGGACATTGGGAAGGTATACTGGGCCATTTAACTCTCATAAATGTGGCATATTTATATCTATTGTTTTGCATAATACTTACTGTTATAAGAGAAGGAACCATCTGTTGGACTGAAAGGGGAAACTTCTGGGGGGAAGAGGGTAGAAGGGCGGGATAGGAAGGGGGAATAGGGAGGGGTTTGTGACTGAGATGTAACTTGAAGAAAAAAAAATAAAGTATTTAAAAAAAAACAAAAACAAAACAAAACAACAAAAAAAAGAAATACAAAAGTCTGAGTCTTTCTGTTTAAGTTGGAGGATGTTACAATTTGTTAATGGCAAATGTTTAGTAATTAGAGGCTAAAAGTCATAGGTGCAATGAAATTTTGCATAATGGGTCAGATTTATAAATAAATATCATTTTTGTCCAATAAAATAAGAAAAAAAATAAACACAGAAACAAAAATGGCAACTTATCTGTTTCCATTACAGCTCACTGTTATTTAGAAATGTCCATTTCATACTAAATAAAATACAGAATTGTGGGGCACATCTCTTCTACCTGACTTAGATGGCCTTTGGTGACAAAACATGGCTGTTGAACTTAAACAGCTGCCATTTTTTTTATAAAATATTCTGCCTTAAAAGTAACATGGCTCCTCCTGGGTGGTGACAGCACACACCTTTAATCCTAGGACTTGGGAGGCACAGGCAGGCTGATCTCTGAAGACACCCAGGGCTACACAGAGAAACTGTCTCAAAAACAAAAACAACAACAGCAAAAAGAATAAGAAAAAGTAACAGGGATTCTTGAACTAGAGTTGTACCCTCAAGTGTAACCCTTGTTTTCAACTTTGAAAGCAACATTTCTAGAGTTTTTTCACAGCCAACTGCTAAGCCATCAAGAATTTGTTTTTGTTTCTGTTTTCTTCTTCAACAAGTTTGATGATTCTTGTGATGGTTTGAATAAGAATGACCCCTATATGCTCATCTATCCAAATTTGGCTCCTAGTTCCTTGAACTGTTTTAGAAAGATTAGGAGGTGTGGCTTTGGAGGAGGAGGTGTGTCAGCAGGGGAGGGCTTTGAGATTCTAAAGCCCCTTGTCAAGTCTAATCTCTCTGTCTCTCTCTCTCTCTCTCTCTCTCTCTCTCTCTCTCTCTCTCTCTGTCTCCCTGCCTGTCTGCCTGTCTGTCTGTGTGTCTGTCTCTTGCTGGTGGAGCACATGTAAGCTCTCAACTCCTGTTCCAGTGCCATTCCTACCTGTCTGCCACCACCTTCTTCATCATGTTGGTCATGGTCTGAAATTTTAAGCAAGCCCCTCCCCCCATTAAATATATTTTCAGATAAGTTGTTTTGGTCATGGTATCTCTTCACAGCAACAGAAAATCACTAAGATAGAGGATGTACCAGATAGTTGCAGATTGCTGACCATACTGCTTGTTGGTGAAAAGTAGAACTTGAGACTCTGGATTAGGAAAATGGTTGAATGTTGTAAAGGGGGCTTAATAGACCATCCTAGTAGAAGTGTGGAGGGTAGTAATGCTGAGAGCAATGTGGACCTCAGAGGCCCAGTTTAAGGGATTTCAAAAGGGAACAATAATAGCAACTCTGTTAAAACTCTTCCTTGTGTTATCTTTGCATAGTATGTAGCTTCTTTTTGCTCTTGTCATAAAAATTTTCTGGGTGCTAAATTGAAGAGTTTGGGACTATATAACTTCATTATCTGAGGAGTTTTTAAGGCAAATTAATATTGACTGTGTCTTGTTATCACTGATCACTCTTATGCAGATCCACAATGAAAAAGAGCAAGTGAGTCAAAAAGAATAGAAAATGTACAGTTTGAGGAGAAAAAGAACACCAGGAAATGTTATGTTGGAGCCAAGTCCAGGGCTCAATGAGATGAGAGGTTTAAATAAAGCCTGATGCTAAATAAAATAAAAAGAGTGATGCCTTCCACCTTTCCCAGCTAAGGCTGCAGATTGAGAAAAGGACAGGGCTAAGGATTGCCTGTTCCTCAAGAGCAGCAACAAGGCAAAGCTTATGCTAATGAAACTCAAGAAGAGGGCCAGGTTCCATCCCAAGAAAGCAGAAGAACCACAGGCAACTCCAGCCATATGGTTCTCCAAGTGGTTCCAGCTTTAATGTCATGGATACAGATGTAAGGGGTTGTGGAATCCCTCTTCAAGGTTAAGGAAAGATGCTGAGGCCAGAGATGTGGCATGTAGCAGAAGAGTCCTAGCATGGAGGTCCAGAGAGGGCATGGTGTAAAACTCTGAAGGTGAAGCCTGGATGGGGTTGAAGACCACAAGATACTGGAGATGTTAGAGTCATGAGACCTTGCTCAGGAGAGCTGCAGACAGACAATGGAACCAATCCAAGAGAAAGAAGTGTGTTGCAGTCAACAAAGCTAGAATGAGTGGGAGATCCGAAAATCCATCTAGTATGCCCTTTGACACCATATATAGAATTATAGGATTTGGAGTCCTGTCTGCTGAGTTTCATTCTTGTTTTGGTCTAGTATTTTCTTATTGCCCCATTCCTCCCTTTTAGAATGGTAATATGTATTCTGTGTCATTGTATGTTGGAAATACGCAATTTGCTTTTTGATTTTACAGGGGTTTACAGTTAAGAGATTGCCTTGAGTCTAAGAAGAGATTTTGGATTTTAATTTAAACAGTAGTAAGACTATGAAAGCCATTGGAAGCTTTTGAGATTGGACTGAATGCATTTTGTACTATAATGTCTCTCTGAATAGGGCCAAAGAGTGGAATGTGGCTGTTTGAATGATAACTGCCCCTCTCCACAAGCTCATATATTCAAATATTTGTTTCATAGTCAGTGGAACTATTTGGAAGGATTAGTAAGTGTGGCCTAGCCTGCCAGAGGAGGTGTATCACTATGAATGGGCATTGAGGTTTCAAAAACCCATGCCAGGTCTACTTTTGTTCTTTCTCTGTCCCCTACTTGTGAATCAGATGTGAGCTCTCAGTTACTGCCCAGTACCATGCCTGCCTGCCTGCTGACACTACACTCTTCATCATTTGGTCATGGATTCACCTTTTGAAAATCCAAGTGAGCCCCCAATTAAATGCTTTCTTTTATAAGTTGCCTTGATCATAGTGTCTCTTTGTAGCAAGAGAAAAGTAACTAAGATAATTCCTTTTGTTTGTTTTTTAATCAGCCTTTATTTTTTTAAAAAAAGAAACTAAGCTTTAAAACACAGTAGATATACTTGTGACTTACAAATATCTATATGCTCAGAGTGTATATATGAGATCTTCTGTGTATATGGAAATTTTATAGAAGTGCCATTACGTTTTAAACACAAGTACTTCTGTGACATTTTTTAGTGGATATATCCCCAATATTTGCTCAAAACACTCTAATTCTGATTCTTATTGCACTTTTTACTATCAGTCTATATAGCAGTTTTAATAACATTTTATTAAAATACTGTCCAATCAGTCAGTCACAAACAATAACACAGCAATGTAAGCGGACCATTATTAATGTTTTTCAGATGATACTAGGCTAGACTTTTCTGATGGTAAAAATAAAATAACTATAAACAAAATTACCTCCCAGTAACATGATATGCAGAAACAATTTTGGGTTATTATAGTAGAGGCAATTTACACACAGTTAAATGAAACAGCTTTCGATAGGGCAGACACAGGGCTGGAAACATTTCTGTCTGGTATAGCTCATAGAGAGGTTCTGGGCTTTTTTCTGCAAAAGTGTTCAACTGACTCAATGATTCTTCAATAGTAGATTCTTCATCAGTATCTGTGAAATCCCTCCCTTCTTGAGGCTGTGGTAATCAATTATAATGGAAAAAGTATCTTGAAACAATGACTTTTCCACAGACTGCCTCAAAATAACCTGAGTCAAATGTTACTGCGATGATGCTTTATGTTCAAGCACTTATAAACCATTAATGGAGGGAGAAGAAGCCATTCATCCACTTGGTGATTTAGATGAGCAACAGGGCACCATGTGGGATTCCAATTGCAAACTAAAGTGCAGTTGTTCAGACCACAAACAGGGAACCGATAGTAAAAATCTGTCAGGTTTCATGGGAAAGGAGTGATCACTCTCCATGTCCCATCTCACCCCACCACTGAAAGATGGACCAGAGCATGAGCTGACAAACAAGAAGGTTTGAGAGCTGCTCCTCAAATATGGACCCAAAAAAATATACACAGATGCAAAATTATATAGTTAGAAATAGAGCTAACATTTTAAAGAAGTAATTCTTTTTTAAGAATAAGAGATGGAAATGGGTCAGGCAGTACAGGAACCAGTAGCTCTGAGTCTCCTTGCGAGAGGCCAGGGTACCAGAAGAGAGTTCTGTTTCCTGGCTTCTTGTTTTCTATCCATTACCCTGCCTGGAAGCTACACGTGGGAGGAGCAAAACTGAAAGGAGACACCTAAGCCCCTGTGGTTGGGCCAATGGTACTGAGAAACACAACCTCCATCCCATTCCTCATCCCAGTTTCTGGCATAAGTCCCTTAGAAAAGATTCCAGATTGACAGCTTAACAGTATTTTGTCCCTGGATATCTACTCCTGAGAGACTGAATATACATAGTCTACTCCTTACACTGATGTGAAAATAATAAAAATTATGTATTGTGTGACTACTGCATGTTTAGCACTGTTACATAGATACATACTAGGTAACTGAAGTCTTATAACACCAATGATGCATCCAGATGAGAAGCCTGACCCAAAACAGGCTAATTAAATCATAAATGTTATTCAGATTCTTAACAGGAGAAACAGGCTTTAAGTCCAGTTCAGGCACTGTGACACCCGAGAGCATGCCTAGACCCTCTCCTCATTCTGCTTTTCATATCTTGGGTCATTGGTTTATTTAGACATTGATTTCTCATTTCTTGGGGGAGTTTCTGTCCCTGCCATTAATAGTTGATTCTTAAAAACAAAGGAGAGCAAAGCAGGTACAGTCTATGGTCCCTAACTCAACTCCCTATCAGGACTGAGTATAGGGAAACCTGCCCTGAGGAATGTTTGTACAGAAGGCCACCCAACCGACAGAAGCAAGGATGTGAAACAGAGACTCTGAAATGCAATTCCTACTTTAAGGAAACACAGCTTGTAGGAACAGACCTGGGTTCAATAGCAGGGTGTAAGCCTAGTGGAGAAGGTTCAGCAGGATAATGGCCTCTAGTTCTGTAGAGGACCTCAGGACTAACTGCTGTACTTCATGGAAGAGTGGAGTTGGGAAGTCTGACCTAAAATATCCTGTGATGTAACACAGGACTGCTTCCCCCACTAAGGATTTTCAAGTTGAAATCCCAGGAGCCTTTGTAGCTGCTGGCATCTTCATTTTATTATGTGCCCTCTTTTAGCTCTTTCTCACATTACACAGGAAAGGGTCTTTTACAAATGTGAGTCAGGTTTGGAATCTTTACAGAGGGAGATCTCAGAGAATATGAGCTCAATCCAGTCATCTGACCCTAAAGCAGAACAGGAAGACAGAGGAGTCACATTCAGCCCAAGACAAGTTAAGAAGCTGAGGCAGAAGTCAAGCAGAATGTCTTGAGGAGGAGAACCCACCCTGTCCTTGTTGCTTTGCAAGACAGAAGTGGAAGACCACAAACTGAGGGATGCAGGTGAGCTCTCAAAGCTGAGAAGGTATGTAAGCAGAGAAGCAGGGACTATAAAACTAAAGTATCATTCAGTTACACCAAAC
Source organism: Lophiomys imhausi (assembly GCA_907164525.1). NCBI lineage: Eukaryota > Metazoa > Chordata > Mammalia > Rodentia > Muridae > Lophiomys > Lophiomys imhausi. Next base: position 1,487,634 of record CAJQZJ010001079.1, read on the forward strand.
TTTAGTGCATATACATTGCTTTACTGGTAGGGTCTTCTTCTGCTACACCAATTAACCCAATCTAATAACAAGACAAACCTCAACTAAATTCTGGTAAAGGGACTTTCCATAAATCATCTGATCAGTCCCTTTCATACTATCAAGATCATCAAAGTCAAGAAATATGTGCAAACTGACATAGGCCTGAAAATCCCAAGGTGCTATTATGAGTAAAGACATTGTGGTATCTCGCATACAATTTTAGAACAGAAGGAGCCACTAGGTATAAGCCAAGGAAATCTGACTAAATTATGCAGTATAGTTAATGATGCATAGGTTTCAGTTCATTAATTGTAATAACAAACCTAACTTTTAATGGAGGCTGATAGTAACACGAAAAGCTGATATGGGACAAACGGGAACTCTGTGCTGTGCTAGCTTTGTAATTTTTCTCCACTTCTAAAGTGGTTTTAAATTATAATATTTGGGACCAGTACATTGGTACCACCTGAGTTTTGGTGGGATACATTCAAAGTAAGAATAAAGCCAATTGCTATTTAAGTCTGCACCAACAATATACAATAGGGGGGAACAACAGGACAAGGTACATAAGAAAACACGGGATACACAGAGAAGGTATGAAGCCCACTATATTCTGTGTTAAATAAAAGATAAAAATAATAGCAGATAAGGAAGGATCACATTTAAAATCCAGTGAGCAAACTGGAAATCTGCACACACACACAAAAAGAAAATATGGACCCATACTTTAAGTTAAACACACACAAATCACCTTATGATGAAGTAAAGACTTAAACATAAGACACAGAACTGTAAAAGCTTCTGAACAAAACACAAAAGGCAATCTTCATAATCCTGACCATGAAAATGATTTCATGAAATAAAACAAGGTATAGACAACAAAAGAAAAATATTGAATGATAACACATCAAATTAAAGTTTCTACACAGCAGGTCCTGAGAAATGTACTATAGCTGAATACAAGACAAAGACTTCAAAATTCATTCAAGGATCTTAAATAGGATATAAATAAATCTATTAATGAAATTTATGAAAAACAAGCAAACAGTGAAATTAAATGGAGAAAACTGTTGAAGACAATAAAGTAGAAATGGAATAAGAAAAAAAGCTCAAAGAAGGCGAAACTGGACATGAAAACTTCAGGAACTCAAACAGGAACCTACTTAGAGGCAAGACTCAACAACAGAATATAAAAGATGCAAGAATGAATCTCAGGCACTAAAAGAAATACGGAAGAAATGGTACCTCAGTCACATAAACGTTAAATCTAAAAAACTTCAGGCACATAACATCTAGGAAACTAGGAACACTATGAAAAGACAAAATATATGAATAATACGAATAGAGGAAGGAGAAGATCCCAAAGTCAAAGGCACAGAAAATATTTTCAACAAAATCATAGAAGAAAAATTGCCGAGCCTAAAGAAGGAGGTGCCTATCAAGGTACAAGAAGCATATAGAACACTAAGTGGACTATACCAAAAAAAAAAAGAAATTCTCCACAATCCATAATATTCAAAACCTGAAATGACCCGAACTAAAAGAAAATGCTAAAAACTGTAAAGAAAAAAGACTAAGTGACATATAAAGGCAGGCCTATTAGAATAAGTCCTGACTCATTCGTTGCTGGTGGGAGTGCAAGCTCGTACAGCCACTATGGAAATCAGTGTCGTGGTACCTCAGGAAGATGGGAATCAATTCAGCTATACCACCACTCTTTGGCATACACCCAAAGGACATTTCATCTTACTACAGAAACCCTTGCTCAACCATGTTCATTGCTATTTTATTCATAACATCCAGAAATTGGAAACAGCCTATATGTCCCTCAATGGATGAATAGATAAAGACATTATGGTGCATTTACACAATATTAATCAGCTGTTAGAAATGAAATAATGAAAAAGACATGTAGAACAATGAAACAATAGACAACTCAGACACAAACCCAAGCCCCTTCAGCTTCTGCCTGATTTTTGATAGCACTGCCAAAAATATACATAGTAGAAAAGACAACTTCTTCAATAAATGGTGCTGGCAAAACTGGGTGCCCAAATATAGAAAAATGAAACTATATCTACTTCTCACCTTGTACAAAAATTGACTTCAAATGAATGAAAGACCTTACTGTAAGAAAGTCTAAAACTCTGATAAAGAAAAAAATAGAGAAACCATTTCAAGACATATGCAAACACTTTCTGAATAGGACTGTAGTTGCCCAGGAAATAAGGCTTACTATAGACGTGAGATTTAAAGTCTCCTATACAGCAAAATAAACAGTCAACAGAACAAAAAAGCAGCCTACAGAATTAGGAAAAATCTTTGCTAGCTATACCTTATGCAGAGGATTAAGATCTAAAATTTACAAAGGACTAAAACATCACAACAAACTAGCAAACAAAACAATCAATAAATGTGCTACTGAAACGAACAGATAGGTCTCAAAAGATACAACACAAATGGCCAATAAGTACATGAAAAACCCTTCAACCTCATTAACCATCAAGGAGATGCAAATTAAAAGGATATTGACCCCACCCGAAATGACAGTTGTTAAGAAAATGAACAACAACAAATGCTGGCAAGAACATGGGCAAAGAGAAGCCTTTTACACTGCTGGTGGGAATGTAAATTAGTCCAGCCACTATGGAATTCAGTATGTGGTTTTGTGGAAAAAAAAAACACAAAAAAAAAACTAAATACAGAAGGGCTGGAGAAATGGCTCAGTGGTTACCAGCACTGGTTGCTCTTGCAGAAGGCTACATTCAGTTCCCAGCACCCACATCATGGCAACTTACAACAGTCCATAACATCAGCTCCAGAAGATCTGATGCTTTCTTCTGGTCTCCATGGGAACCAGCAATGCACATGGCATGCATATATTTATGCAGGTGAAACATTCATACACATAAAAAATGGACCTAACTACATGCCGATACTATAAGGCCTAACTATACCACTCCTGGCTTTTTATTCAAAGGAAGGCAGCTCAACATATCACTACATGAAATACATCAAATCATTGTTCACTGCAACATACTCAGAATAGCTACAAAAGGAACCAACCTAGGTATCTAACAACAGAGGCCCAGAAAAAGAAAATTAAGTCAATATACAAAATGAAAGTTGTTTTTTAAATACTTATTTATTACTTCAGGTTACATCTCCATCACAGCATCCTCTTTCCATACCTCCCAGTCCTGCCCTCCCACTCTCTACCCCCATACCTTCCATCACAATCCTCTGGAGTGGAGTGTCCCTACATAACAGTCCCCTGCCCCAGTTCAGCAGTCATATGAGGGCCAAGAGCCTCCTCATACACTGAGGGTCTACAAGGCAGCACCATTAGGGCAAAGTGTCTCATTGACAGGAAAAAAAGTCTATGTTCATGTTTCCGTTGGTGCATTGGCTGTAGTATAGTTATCCTGTACTATATGGATAAAATCCGACTATAAGTGAATAGATGCCATGTGCATCCTTCTGAGTCTGGGTTAGCTCACTCAGGATGAGCTTTTCTAGTTCCATCCATTTGGCTGCAAATTACATAATTTCCTTGTTTCTGATAGCTGAGTAATATTCCATTGTGTAGATGTACCATAGTTTTTAATCCATTCTTCAGTTGAGGAACATCTGGGTTGTTTCTAGTTTCTAGCTATTACAAATAAGGCTGCTATGAACACAGATGAGGAAACTTCCTTGTGATTTGGTGAGAGTCATTTGGATGTATAGTATACCAGAGTAGTATGGTGGAATAGCTCTGCCTTGGAACCCAGTATACCAGAAGTGGTATGACTAGGTTCCAAGGCAGAGCTATTCCAAGTTTTCTAAGATATCGCCAGACTGACCTCCATAGTGGTTGCACAAGCGTGCACTCCCACCAGGAATGGAGGAGGGTTCCCTTTCTCCACACCCTTGTCAGCATGTGCTGTCATTTGAGCTTTTGATCTTAGCCATTCTGACAGGTGTGAGATGGAATCTCAGAGTCATCTTGAGTTGCATTTCTCTGATGATTAAGGATGCTGAGCATTTCTTCAAGTGTCTCTCGGCCTTTAGGAATTCCTCCTTTGTGAATTCTCTGTTTAGCTCTTTTCCCCATTCTTTAATTGGATTATTTGGTTTCTTGGCATTTAATTTCTTGAGTTCTTTGTAAATTTTAGATATTAGCCCTTTGTCAGAGGTGGGGTTGGTGAAGATCTTTTCCCAATCTGTAGGTTGTCATTTTGTTCGAATGACAATGTGTTTTGCCTTACAGAAGCTTTTCAGTTTCATGAGGTCCCATTTATTGATTGTTGGTCTTAGAGCCTGAGCTGTTAGTGTTCTGTTCAGGAAGTAGTCACCTGTGCTGATGAGTTTGAGGGTTTTTCCCACTTTCTCTTCTAATAGATTTAGTGTGTCAGGCCTTATGTTAAGGTCTTTGATCCACTTGGACTTAAGTTTTGTACAGGTGACAAGTATGAGTCTAATTTCATTCTTTTACATGTGGACATCCAGTTGGACCAGCACCATTTGTTGAAGATGCTATCCTTTTTCCATTGTACGGTTTTGGCTTCTTTGTCAAAAATTAAGTGACCATAGGTGTGTGGGTTCATTTCTGGGTCTTCAATTCGATTCTTTTGATCCACTTGTCTGTTTCTATACCAGTACCATTCTGTTTTTATTACTATTGCTCTGTAGTACAACTTGAAATCTGGGATGGTGATGCCTCCAGATGTTTTTTTATTGTACAGGATTGATTCAGTTATTCTGGGATTTTTGTTATTCCATATGAAGTTGAGAATTGCTTTTTCCAGGTCTATAAAGAATTGTGTTGGTATTTTGATAGGAATTGCATTGAATCTGTATATTGCTTTTGGTACAATGGCCATTTTTATTGTGTTGATCCTACCTATCCATGAGCATGGGAGATATTTCCATCTTCTGATGTCCTCTTCGATTTCTTTCTTCAAGGACTTGAAGTTCTTGTCATACAGGTCTTTTACTTGCTTGGTTAGAGTTACCCCCAGGTATTTTATATTGTTTGTGGCTATTGTAAAGGGTGTTGTTTTCCTAATTTCTTTCTCAGTCCATTTATTTGTTGTATAAAGAAGGGCTTCTGATATTTTTTGAATTAATTTTGTATTCAGCTACCTTACTGAAGGTGTTTATCAGCTGTAAGAGTTTTTGGGATCGCTTATGTTTACTATCATATCCTCTGCAAATAGGGATAATTTGACTTCTTTGTTTCCAATTTTTATCCCCTTGAACCCCCTTAGTTGTCTTGTTGTCTTATTGCTCTAACAAGAACTTCCAGTACTATATTGAAAAGATATGGTGACAGTGGGCATCCTTGTCTTGTCCCTGGGTTTAGAGGAAATGCTTAAGTTTCTTTCCATTTAATTTGATGCTCGTGACTGGCTTGCTGTATATTGCCTTTATTATTTCTAGATATGGTACTTGTATGCCCATTCTCTCCAGAACTTTTAGCATGAAGATGTTGGATTTTGTCAAATGCTTTTTCAGCATCTAATGAGATGATCATGTGGTTTTTTTCTTTCAGCTTGTTTATGTGGTGAATTACATTGATGGATTTTCATATGTTGAACCATCCCTGCATTCCTGGGATGAAGCCCATTTATTTGATCATGGTGTATGATACTTTCCATGTGTTCTTGGATTCAGCTTGCCAGTATTTTATTAAGTATTTTTGCATCTATGTTCATGAAGGAGATTGGTCTGAAGTTCTCTTTGTTTGTTGGGTATTTGTGTGGTTTAGGAATCAGGGTAACTGTGGCCTCATAGAATGAGTTTGGCAGTGTTCTTTCTGATTCTGTTTTGTAGAAGAGTTTGAAGAGTATTGGTATTAGCTCTTCTTTGAAGGTCTGGTACAATTCTGTGTTAAAACCATCTGGCCCTGGGCTTTTTTGGTTGGGAGATTTTTAAATGACTGCCTCTATTTCCTTAGGGGTTATACGACTGTTTAGTCCATTAACCTGATCTTGATTTAACTTTGGTAGGTGGAGTATATCAATAAAATTGTCCATTTTGCTTAGGTTTTCAAATTTGGTGGTGTACAGATTTTTAAAGTAGGACCTAAAGATTCTCGGGATTTCCTCGATGTCTGTTGTTATCTCTCCCTTTTGGGTTTTTTTCCTTCTGCCTTTTAGCTAATTTGGCTAAGGGTTTATCTATTTTGTTGATTTTATCAAAGAACCAACTCTTGCTTTCACTGATTCTTTGAATTGTTCTTTTCGTTTCTAAGTTGTTGATTTCAGCCCTAAGTTTGATGATTTCCTGCCTTCTGCTCCTCTTGGGAGTGTTTGCTTCTTTTTTTTTCCCAGTTCTTCCAGTTCTTCTGTTAATTTGCTAATATGAACTGTCCACGATTTTCTTTTTGAAGGCACTTAGTGCTATGAACTTTCCTCGTAGCACAGCTTTCAATGTGTCCCATAGGTTTGGGTATGTTGTCGTTGGATTTTAAGAAGTCTTTGATTTCCTTCTTTATTTCTTCCCTGACTTGAAAGTTGGTTTTTTTTTTTTTCTTCAGCCATCAAGGAATATAGTTTCACACTGTTTGAAGTAAAATGAGGGAGACTGAAGATAATCACATTAAGTAAACTGAAGTTAGTCTCAGACTGAGAAGTACTGCATATTTTCTCTCATTTTTGGTTTCTAGTCTTTATAATAAATACATAAAACCATACATATATAGATGACATGACAGAAGAAACAATTTTGACTATGAGAACAAAGGAAATTAATGGAAAGGGAAGGAGCAAGAAGTGGGAGGGAAACCACTGAGTACACTCTTATATGTTCATGAACATTGCCTTCTGTAACCCAGTAAAATATAAACAATGCAAGTTTTCAATTTTGAAGCATTTTAGACTTCAAATTATTTTAGATGGTCAATTTGTATTTTTTTGTATGTTTTGGTTTGGTTGGGTTTTTTTTGTTTGTTTGCTTGGTTTTGTCTTGTTTGTTTAACGAGTAAGGGTTTATTCTGCTGAGGATACAGCCTATCATGGCAGCGAAGCACAGTATTGGGAACGGGAGGCCAGCTGGTCACATTGCAGCTACAGGTAGGAAGCAGAGAGTGAAGAAGTCAGAGTTATCAGCTGTGCCATAGATGGCATCCTGTGCAAGGAAGTTCTTAATTGTGGGCTGTTTGGCACATTTGCAGCATTATATAGAAGACTTCAACACCCCTTTCCTGACAAGGGACAAACAAAAAGGACTCCAACCATTGCTACGTGCCCACTAGGGGGCAACGTTGCTGCTTGTCAAGATCCACTGAGTATGGCTATCAGAAGCTTTTGGAGGTTAGTAAACCTCGCTGGATTCTTCTATTTATTCAGGCTCATGGGATTTCTTTGGGTCTATTATAACTCTTTGTTGCTCTCTCTGAAATTCATATAAGTCATCTGCGAACAGCCTAGACTGGCGACACAGTTATCAGGCCCAAAGGCCAAATTAAAACACTGGCCTAACACGTACCGTGTTTGTTGACAATGATTACACACACTGCCATTTAGGAAACCAGCTGAGTAAAGTTCTAGTGTCAGATGTTTGACATTATTTATCCTGGAAGCATTCAGAAAGTGTTTAACTTCCAAGACAAAGCAAGATCATAAGTTAAATGGGTTACATTAGAAGACCAAGCGAAACAAAGAAAACCCAGTTAGCATAAAAAGTCAATCCTTAAACAGAAAATGTTGAGCTAAAAAAAGCAATGCTTCTATAACTTTGCCATTAGAAGTTGCAAGGAAGCTCCTGTGAATAATAGCTCAGCCAGAGAGTCTGTATTCCGCAATGTATGAGGCCCCAGGTTCAATCCCAGCAGACCAAAACTATTCCTTCAATTAAAATATAAAAAAACACATTGTAATTACAATAAATGCTGAAAAGATGACTACACCAAAGTCAATTTTCATTCATTAATTTCAGTAATATACTTGTTTTCCTTGATGGGTCATTGTGCAAACAAAAGGAAAGATACCATTCACACAAGTACATTGGCTGTTTATCCCCATTCACCAAGGACACTAGTAAGGCCCGACTCCTTCCTCACTCTCTCACCTTTGACACACAGGGTTCTGAGAAACTAGGTACCAGGTCTTTCTCTGCAGCTGTAACACATGGCAACTACACATGCACCTTATTCTCTATAGATATGGTAAATTTTTGCCTGTGCAGCAAACATGTTGTAGCTAGGACAAACAACTAAAGTAGCAAAGCATTGTTGTTAAATATATTAATCTCACAGAGGGAGGACGGATAGAGGAGAGTACATACCTGACATAAAGAAGCAGGAATATAAGAACCAGGCACAAAGTCTAGTTAATGAACTCAAGCACATTCTGCATTGCTGGCGGCGATCAACAGAGGTGGAGCCATCTTTCTTGACTTGGACTCTGTGTGCTAGCTGATGTTAGACTGTGTTGCTGCTTCATACTGATGCTAAGCCTACCACTGGGGTGATGATGCATCAGGCAGATACATGCCTCCCTAACTTAGTATGTGTGCGCTAACTATAAAGCAGAATTCTGTTTACCTATTTGCATCCATCTCTAAAGCATGACAAAGTAGTGCTTGTGAAAAGGGCAGAAGCAGGAAGCTCGCTGAGATTTTCTTCTACTACTGTCCTCTGAACAGATCACAAAACCTAAGGAGACCATTCTCTACTTTCTCCTGTAAAGATTCTCATGACAGATGTCACACAGGAAGGTGTCAGAGAATCTGAACAGTCATGGTGGAGTTGCTGCAGTTTAGTACAACTTTATCATAACATCTTCCACATAATACGTATCTGCCCATAAATGCCATTTGCCATTTCTTTGAGTTTTAATTTATGAAGTTGCCAGTGTCATATAAAAATTGTCCTAAATGTATACACCTCTCAAAGCAGTTAAGAATCTCAGGGTGCAACAGAAGAAAATTAAACCAAGGACATGACTAGCTGCAGAAGTCACAGAAGCAGGAAGCTAGCCCCAGAAGGCACCTTTGTGACAGAGGAGGAAGGAATCAGTAACCCCACACCTTCTTCTCACTAGTCTGAGGGTCATGTAATCTGTTAACTGAGTAGAGATTTTGCTATTTCATGTTACTACATTTTCACTGATATTTCTAATCCTTAGCAAAAAGAAGTTTGTATAAAATAGTGAATAATCTTACCTCATTTTTTAAAATTCGGACTTTCTCAACAGAAATTTACCTAATTAGATAGATGATTTAAATTTTAGAACTATGAAATAATACATGTTTTATTGAAAACAACAATGAGGAATATCCTGTCTTATTGGTGGCATCTGTCTCCTGTTTAGAAATGCAGAGAAGGTATTAATGATGCTCTTTTGCCATTTGGAAACAGAACCATTTTTCTCAATAATTGGCACTTGATTACTTCTCTGTTTCTTCCCTCTTGCCAAATGTTTTAAAATACAGGTTCAAAAATGGCCACTATCTCCTGAATGATCAAGGGAGCTACAATGTTTATATAAAATTCAGAATATGTATTGCTTAAAGATGAAAACTCCCTATACTTCTCGCGTGCGTGTGTGCGTGCGTGCGTGTGTGTATGTGTGACCATAAGCAACCTAAAACCTAGCCCCAAACTGTCTTCAGTTCAGGCTTGCCTGCTGTACAACATCCTGCTTTGACCTTTGACCTTCTGTTGCTTTGCCTTCTCTGTGGCCAGCATTTTTCCCAATGTAAATCATCTAAGCAATAACAGCTGTGTGGTAAACTGTCTTCTAGAAACAAATAACACTCAAACCAACAAATCACAACTTTCTAGCAAGTGTGTGGACCCAATCTCACACCTCAGAATTGGCAATGCCACAGGAAGTCAAGCTCTGGCAGTTGAGAGATGGCAGAGCTCACAAATGAGCTGCCAGTGAAGACAGAATCTGCTCACTGCTAATTCCATCTCTGCATGTTCCTAAATTTAAATATTGGTAGGAAAAATCCCTTTAAAGGTTTTCAAGTATAAGGAATACTTAAAGAAATATGCATTGATATCTAGGTTTTTTTTTAATTAATTTATCAAAAACGTATTCGAAAGACAGCTTCTAAAAACCATTGGTAAAGGGGCTTATAAAATCACCATATGTTTTTCTTCAAAAGTGTTCTACAAAGGCTGAGTGAAGTCTCTCTGGGGAAATGGGTGGATTGTGTTTTTACATCAGGGACCTTGTCTATCATCTCTGCTCTAGGTCTAGAAAGACATTTCGACAATGCTGACTCCACTATGTTACAGAAGTAGTCACTGTCATGAATTGACAATAGTGGGCCAGCCAGTCAGACATTAAATATACATATTATATACATGTATACAAACCACAATGAAGAGAAGCTCACTTGTAATTTCCTTTGGGGTGTACTTAACTAATGCATGAAGTAAAGGATGAGAAATCCACCTTTAAAAAAAGGTGGATTTTAAAAATATCTTAAAAAAGATATTTTTCTGCACAAAACCCTATGTAGGAGGCATTGTACACATTTATTACATGTTATATATCATAATCATGTATTATCCTCATGCCCTGTGAGAATCTGAAAGTTTTCATCTCCTGATTTAATAGATGAACCAACATAAGGAAATTAAATAATATCTTCACAAAGATTGTTCAGGTTTATACTGTAACAAAACCACATATTTTTAAGAGGAAAGAATATAGTAAATACAGATTAATTCACATCTATCTAGAACATATCTGTCCTGGGAACACTACACAGTACCATCTCCTGCCTTTTTTTTAAGGGCTTGCTCTTATCTAGCAAATTATGAAAAGTCTCGAAGAAAGGAAGTATTTTTAATATTTTTGGTACCAAATATTCTAATGTAAATTCCACATATAAAAAAGTACTAAATGATGGGTAGACATTATACGCCAGGAACAGAGGTAGGAAATTCTCACCACCTTGTGTTTCTGTTATGCCAATAAGTCATTTAAGTGTAAGCTAACATATGTGGAGAGCACCAGGCTAAATATGGAAATAGATGATTCCTATTTAAAAAGGGAAATTGTGTAAACTGTTGATTCTATTAAAAAGGGGAAATCATTACAATTGGTAATAGATGAGACCCAAAAACATCACACGAAGAGAAAATTCCTTCATGAAATCCATTAAAATATTCCCCTTCAGTGATTGAAAGTTTTCACATAGCACACTTTATAAAAGATGTTCCCAAATTATCTATTTCATATATGAAGTAAGATTAATATTAGATTCGATTAGATTCAGAATCTTTTTAAAAAGAGATTACAGTAAGTAAATTTTTATGCAAATAATTGTGTTTGGGGAGGAAAGACTATCTATGACAATTGAATTAACCGATAGGTACATTTTCCAAGACTAAATTAAATATACATCTTGTGGGCAAATTTTTATATTGTTGATGGTATCATTTACCAGATAATAAAGTACACAGGATACTCTTTAACATATTTTTATAGTAACCTTTATTGATTAACCATGCTTTATTAGTGTAACTATAAACACATAGCTGTATGTGAGTACTTAAATTATTAGACAAAAACCTCCAGTAGGTTACTGAACACAGAAAAACAGTTCTATAATTCTCATCCTAAGGACATTATTGTCACCATTTGCAAAATACACCCATATATAGAAAAATCTAGCTTCCACAGCGCACGCGCACGCACACACACACACACACACACACACAACTGGAAAAAAAGTCAAGAAAACTACAAAATATTGATGAGGGAAATTCCAGACACCAAAATATGGTAGGCATCCCATGTTTCATGGATCTCAAATTGTTTAAAATGCCCATAATTATGAAAACAATTTACAAATTAAAAAAAATTCTTACCAGAATTCCAAAGACATTTTTAAAGAATCAGGAAAAATTCTCATAAAAGTTTTACGGGAAATAGAAGATCCCCATATAGGTGAGGTGATTCTGGGTAAGAACTAAGCTGGAGGCTATCACTA
>CAJQZJ010001079.1:1499604-1526138 GCA_907164525.1 Lophiomys imhausi
TAGGTGAGGTGATTCTGGGTAAGAACTAAGCTGGAGGCTATCAATCAATCACTATTGGCTTCAAGACAAATAACCAAGATAGAGACCCAGAGATCTATAGAGAAGAGAAGGGAACCAGATATAAATGAATAGGTCCATGAATCCACAACCAATTGACCGAGAAAAGGCTCCAAGAACTGGTACTTGACCTAAGATGATCTCCTCAGCAGATATGAATATGCAAAAGAATGGAAGCAGATACCTAGTTTTTGGCTTAAAAAGCTCCTTATGCAGCACAGGTAACAGAATGAGGAGACCATTTACAGAATAAGAAAGAATCCCTGCATACTATACCACTGACAATGGAAAAGGAGTATATCAGTTCAACTGAACAACAGGAATGTAATAGAAAATGGGAAAATGACCTGAAGAGGCATATCTCAAAAAATAACCACTACAGTACATATTTAGAAAAAAGGCTCAAAATTACTAATCATAAGGAAAGTGAAAACTATAACCACAAGGAGACATAACCTTGCACCTGTCAGAAGGAATAACACCAAATTGACTTAAAGCATAAAGTAAATGCTTACCAAGATATGAGGAAAGAAAAGATTTATAAATTCCTGATGGAAAAGGAATTCAGCATTCTGGTATAGGTTGTTTTTAGCTTGCCTAGTTATTTTGTGTTTCTATGAAGCTGAAAATTGTCCTTTCAATTTCTATGATGAGACAGAAGAGAGCAAGGAAGGAGAGTCCTCCAGACACAATAGGACAGATGCACATATGGCCTCACAGAGACCGTGACAGCATGCACAGGGTCTCAATAGGTCCAAACCAGATGGGGACCCAATGCTAAGATGAAGAAGTAAACATGAGGTCCCACCCTTAACCCAGAAGCTATTTCCATCTGCCAACCACTCACAAAGGAAAAATTAGTCCATTTCCAATGGAGTCTCACTGGGTAGACAAGCTACATTTAAGGGCAGGTCCTATATCCAGCAGTAGACGTCCAACACAACACAAACTCAACGGTATTTAGAATTGTTTTGCCTCATATTGCTCTGGCATTTTTCATATTGCTGGTGTTCTGCTCATGTATTATGGTCTTCAATTTTGTGCTTTATGGGTGTTGTAAGTTTGTATGTGTGTGTGTCTCTCTGAGTGTGTATGTTCCTTGTGCTTTTTCTTTCTTGTTTTGTTTGTTTTGCTTTATTATGGTTTATATTTTTCTATATTTGCCTGTTTTCTTACTAGGAAGAGAGAAATAAGGGATGGAGCTGGAGGGGTGTGGAAGTAGGGAAGATGTGGAAGGAGATCAGGGAGGGGAAACCACAATTAGAACATATTGCAGGAAAAAATGTATTTTGAATCAAAAAAGAAACTTTTTGGAGGAAACTAAATAAAAACAAAAAAAATAAAACAAAATAATGAATGGCTAAGAAAGGCATGATGATTAATGATAGAAGATAGATAGATAGATAGATAGATAGATAGACAGATAGATAGATAGACAGATAGATATGCATACACACACATAGACACACATAACATACACAAGAACACTAACCATAAGGTGGGATAATATCCTGCCATTTGCAGCAACATGGATGATCCTGTTAAGAAAAAATAACCCAGGTACAAACAAACAAACAAAAACAAATACTGCATGGTCTTGCCACCAGTGGAACCTAAATTAGTTTATCCCACTTAAGTGGAGAGTAGAACAGTGGTTACAGCAGCTGGGGAAAAAGCAGAAGAAATGATAGAGACAGGGCTAGTTATCAGCTTAAAACTATAGCTACTACTATGGTTAATGTGATTATTGACTTGACAAGATGTGCAGTCACCTAAGAGACAAGGCTCTGGACATTCCTTTAAAGGATTATACTGATTAAGTTAATTAAGGTGAAAAAAGTCATGCTAAAAGTGGGTGATACTACCTCCTGGGCTTAGATCTCGGGCCTCATAAAGGAGACAATGGTAGCTGAGCATGGCTTTTCTTTGTAGCTCTCTGCTTCCTAACTGCAGATGCAATGTGACCACCTGCCTCAGGTTCCTGCCACCAGGACTTCCTGCCACAATGGACTGTGCACTCAAACTGCATGCCAAAATAAACCCTTCCTTCCCTAGGTTGCTTTAGTCATTTTTCTGCAGTGACATGAGAGGTTCACAATACAATTACATGACCAGATCAAGTTCTGGAGTTCTCTAGTAAATGCTTATCATTAATAATGATACACTTCTTCCACAGTAGCTAAGAGTGATTCTGAATATTTCAACACAGGCATGATGTTTGAGCAAATGTACAGAGTAATTGTCCTGACTTAATTACTGCACGCTACACACCTGTGTCATGCTATCATACTGTGTTCTACAACTATGAATGACAGTTATATGATAACTAAGTGGAAGAAGAAAACTAGTCTTTAGGGATGGGGAGATAGTTCAGTAAGTGCTCACTATACAAACAAGTGGATTTGACTTATATTCCCAGAATCCAACTTAAAGGTCCAGGCTTGACGGTGAATCCTAACAATACCAGTTCTAGGGAGGTAGTGTCAAATAGATCCCTGTGGCTTCCTGGACAGTCACTCTAGCTAGCTCAACTGGCAAATTTCAGGCTAATAAGAGACTCCATATCAAACAAAACAAAACAAAACGAAACAAACAGGACTGGGAGGGCAACAGCAAGATGGCTCAGCAGGAAAAAGCACCTGCTTCCAAGCATGAAAACCTGAGTTCAATACATGGTGGAGGGAGAGAATTCACTCCCACAAGATGTCCACAAACATCCACATGTGCACCCTCATGTGTGCATGCTTACGTACATGAACACGCACATATGCCATCAAGAAGTCTTTCTTTAAAAAAAAATCATTTATCCCTCTCAGATCTCTGAGGTGGTTGAAGAATAGATAGCTAGAGTCTCATAGTTAAATTTTCAGTTGTTTAGGAATCAAGAGTGTGTTCTGGATCTAAGAAGATATTTTTAAAATTGTGAGGCAAGTTAGTATGAAAGCTGAGTTAGATATAGAACTTTAAACTCATGGAGATGGTTAGATAGTAGAATGTTAAAGTCAGGTGCCAAATACATATGGACTGGACATTGGGAATGTATGCTAAGCCATATAACTCTTATAATTGTGGCCTATTTATTTCTGTTGTTTTGTATTGTATTTATTGTTATAAGAGAAAGAACCATTTGTTGGACTGAAAGGGAGAGCTGTTGGCGGGAAAAGATATACCTTAAACTTAAAAAAGGGAAGAGGATGGGAGGTTGAGGGGGAAGAGGGTGGGAAGGTAGGACTGGAGGGGGGAGTAGGGAGGGGATTGTGATTGAGATGTAACTTGAAGAAATAAAAAATACATTTAAAAAATCATCAATTACAGCAGTGTTTAAATGGTTAAACTGAGCTGTGACATTACACATTAGAAGACTCATCTCTTTAGCAAACCTCCTTGAGTGAAGTGACTAAAATAAATCACTTCAGAGGCAAAGACTTTAAAATGTCACCTCTGCATTTACATAAAAGCAAGAATAAATCAGCATGACTCTGTTTTATAAATAGTGCTTACGTGAAAACATCTATCATAATAAAATGCTAACTCCACACAATCAGGAGTTACCCTCAATTCGTTAGTAGACCTTATATCAGCAAGCTAATCCAGCTTCTCTACAAGCAGAGACATGTCTCAACTGTGACCTCACTGGCCTAAATACTAAAGGTGAGTAATTTCTCTTAGGCCCTAACATGATGCAATCAACAGGAAATTGCCTTTTTTTCATTAATAACACATACTTTAGATACTAAAAATGTTAAGTATTTTAAATATATGT
This sequence comes from Lophiomys imhausi, assembly GCA_907164525.1. Lineage (NCBI taxonomy): Eukaryota > Metazoa > Chordata > Mammalia > Rodentia > Muridae > Lophiomys > Lophiomys imhausi. The sequence continues at coordinate 1,503,425 of CAJQZJ010001079.1, forward strand.
ACATTAACTCACAGAGGCTTTCCTATATTTACAAAGGTTTACAAAATTTACTATTATGTAATTCTAAAATATTTTCATTTTCCAAACACAGTTCCATTCTTACCACCTTCCATTAAAGTCCCATATAACTGTTAATCTATATTTTGCTTCTCCTGATTGACCTATTATGGAGATTTTATCAGCAGTATCACTTAAAACACGGTCTTTTGGTTTGGTTCCTTTCTGTCAACACAATCCTTTTCTATGTTCAGTCATACAGTAGTACCATATCAGGATTTTCACCCTTTTCTTGCCTGCATTGTGTTGATCTATTCCTCAGCTGGCAAATATCTATGCTGCCTTAGACTCTGTACTATGAGTAGCACTGTTATGAATACGAATGTGAACATTCTGTGTTGCCCTATATCCTATTTCCATGGGTACGAATGTAGGAATGGAATGAGGGCTCTTCACTTTCAAGACTCTATCAAGCCATATTCCCAGCATGCTGTGCCTCCAGCTGCATCGTTTGCAGCGTACAATTCTGTCTCACCCTCAGCAACACTTGTGCCTGTTAATTTTCCACTTATTATAAATGGTTTTCATTACAGTTCTGAATTGTATTTCCTTACTGTGAATCAATGCTGATCGTTCTTTCATGTGCTCCATTGGCTGGTCCTCTATCTGCTGTGGTTTTCCAAACCATTTTAAATCCTCTGTCCACTTTTTTACACGGGATCCATAGTCTATACACTGTTTCTTGAGCATCATTATATAGTTCAGAAAAAATCAGCAAATATCATCTGTCTGCCTGCTGTCTTTCACATTTTTTTAAATGTCCTTTGGAAAAAAAAAATAACTTTTGTTACAGATTTATGGTTGGATCTTTTGATTTTGGTATTATACTTTCATGAAATTATCATCAAATACACTGTCTCAGGCAATGTTCTCTGTTTTAAGACTTCTATAATGCTAGCTTCGACATACAGGTCATTTTAAAGTTAATTTTGAATGTAATAGAATAAGCCAAATTATTTTTACATGGTTTATTAGTTTCTAAAGCAACTTGGGGAGGAAAGGGTTCACTTCATCTTATAGCTACAGTCCATCATGAAGGAAAGTCAGGACAGGCATCTGGAGGCAAAAACTGAAGCAGAAGTTATATGGAAGACTGCTCCTTACTGGCCTGTTACTTGCTCAGCCTGCATTCTTATGCAACCCAGGACTACCATCTCAGGAAAGGTACCACCCACAATGGGTGGGGCCTTCCCACGTCAATCAAGAAAATGCCTCTTGTCTGCAGGCCAGTTTGTTGGAGATAATTTCTCAATGGAAGTTCCCTCTTCGCTGATGTCTGAGGCCTAAGTCAAGTTGACAAAACCTAGCAAGCAAACAAATAAAACCTAACCATCACATGTGGTTATTCAGTTGCCCCTAGGCAATTTGTTGAAAACTGTTCTTTATCCTCAGAAGAGTTTGCCATCTAGTTTAAAATCCACTGACCAGAGGCTTAGAAGTTTATTCCTGGATTCTCATTTCTATCCAAATAATCTTTAAAGGTTCTCCTAATGTCAGGACCATGGAATTTTTATTCCTGTAGTTTTGTGCATCTTCTCATGTAGCAAGAAGAATTAGTTTTCTAACTCTACTTCTTCCCCTTTTAAGACTGCTCTGACTATTCTGAGACTTATACATTTAAATATGAAATATAAAGGTCTGACTCATTAACTGTTGCAAAATAAAGACTGTAATTTTGATAAGGATTTTGTTGAACTGATAGGTCATTTGGGAAGGATGTCTTAACAACAGTGCCCATCAAGACATGAACATAGGGGTTTATTTCCCCATCCCTAAAGTTTTCTTTAATTTCTTGCAATAATGTTTTCTTTTTAGTATGAAAATCTTGTGATTCTCTATTACTGAAGTCTGGTATTAGAGAAGAGCCAATAATCTTTATTGTAAATACATCACCAAATAAAATCATCTAAAAGTAAAGATAATCTATAAGGAATGTTTTATTTATAACACTACAGTGCAGACATGAGCTGGTCCAGTCTTTGAGAAAGCAGGGTGCTCCAAGCGGGACCTCCTAAATGTCTATTACTTCAATCATCCAGAACCTTCTCTGCAGTGCTACCTGGCAGGTTCCCCTGCGGCTATACACTAGACCACACTCACATGTACTCAGAGCCACAAAGCTGTGCTATGTGTGCAGTTTAGTTTAGACAGGTGGGTTGGCACATGCCTATATTCCTGGCTATAAGGAGGCTGAGGAGGGAGCATCACGAGCTTCAGGAAAGTTTGGGCTACGTGGCAAGACCCTATCTCACAATAAAAGTAATAACAATAACAAGAGTGATGCTAATAATAGTAACAACATAAGTTTCTTTGGAAGCCCTCGGGGCTCATCACACCGCTGAAAGAGAGTGACTATATTTAGTTCTCTAAAATGAAGTGTCTTGAATGTATTTTATCTAAAAAATGTGCAGCAAAAGCCATTTTCAAGAAACCATTTTGAAAGAAGTCTCTGCAGCAACTGATTATAGTTTTAGGTTCGAAAACCCAATTTTCTCTTCATCCTGGGAAGCACACAGCTCAGTTTTAAACACTTCAAGGAATATTGTCACTGATAAGCGACTGAAGTGAAAGGATATGTCCATGGTGAGCTTCCCAGTGGGATTTAGATTGAGGATGTTGTTCCTGTAGAACAAGAGCTGAGAGGAGGCCTTGTGAACTGTAGTCAGAGAGTGAGAAAACAAATGGAATTTGAATTCCTGAATCCAAAACACAAACTTCATTTAAAATATGAAGGAACAAATGAATTTCTTTTCTTTCTTTCTTCCTTTCTTCCTTTCTTCCTTTCTCCTTCCTTCCTTCCTTCCTTCCTTCCTTCCTTCCTTCCTTCCTTCCTTCCTTCCTTCTTTCTGAGACAGGGTTTCTCTGTGTAATAGCCCTGGCTATTCTGGAACTCACTCTGTAGACCAGGCTGACCTTGAACATTAGAGATCCACCTGCCTCTGCCTCCTGAGTGCTTGGATTTAAAAGCATGTGCTACCATGGCCTTCAAGTGTTTGTTGTTCCCACACTGGGAGTTGAACCCAGGCCACCAGGGTGAACACCAGGAATCCTACCCACCAGACTATGTGGGAACTGACCCTTCCTTCCTTTCTTTCTCTTACATTCATTTTTTTTTTGAGAAACATTTAATAATGGCTAACACTGAAGAACAGCTGGACTTCCTCAGCACAGAGGAAGCTGATTCCGCCATTGAGGCCTGGTGGAAGTGGAAAGAGTTCTGCATTCCTTATGGTGATCACTTACCTGCACATGCTAGACAATCTTTAAAGGACACAGCAATTTAAGTTATCTTGAGGATGGATATGTAGTTATAGATAGAAAAATGATTGATAGATGATATATATATAGATGGATAGATAGATATTATAGATATATAATTTACAAAGCACACTATTAGTGTCCTGAATGGATTCAAGCTAACCTGTAAATAAATTACCCTGAAGCAGAACTCTCTTTTGATATGCCTGCCCTCTGGAGATCACTTCTTCTTTGGTTTAAATACAGGCAACTTAAAAACATTGAGCCCTTCACAATGAATTAGTGGGTGGGAATTGACACTAAGCTCTTAGCATGGATTTTCTCCTTATAAACCTAGATTTACATACAATGTAGCAAGAAAACAGAAATATACAGCCCATATGAGGTACCTATCCACACACTGAAACACTCCTGATTTCAACACAAATGAAGAGAAGTGGCTGGAAAGCCCACAGCAATCAGAAAAGGTTCCTTCAACAAAGATGCATGTGGAAATTCTCTGATGCTCTTCAACCCACATAACAGGGGAGTCAATGACATCTTAACGTAAAATTAAGAACTATTCCATAATTGTAAGGGTTTTAAAGCCCTTTGGGGTTTGGAAAATCAATGCAGTGTCTACTTAAGGCAGCACTGAATGAAACACCTTCTTCAATCAGTCATCATGACTAAGGAGGCTAGTTTGCTGCAACTCCATGCACTGCCCAGCATCCTTCAGGGGCAGGAGAACAGTGGCCTGTGTCAGGCCATGTTTTACTACAATGGGTGCATATAAAAGCCAAGAGGCTTTGACAGTACAGAAAAACTTTACAACGATTTTTAGAAGTTTATATGTAGAACTGTCATCATTATTGTAGAAAGTCCTAGGTTATGTTCCTAAGAAATTGTCAACACTTATTTTGATTTTATGCAATGCATGCAACCTATGACCATTTTGAGGGGCAGATTGCTTTCCTCTCAGGGCAGAAGACGACAACAGCAAGGAGCCTTTTCATTGTGAGGTAATCATTCAGGGTTGGATTTCTAAAGAAGCAACAGATGGATTTCTATCAAACTATGATATTGCTCTTCCCTGCAAATAACTCTCTGAAAAATATGATTTGCAAAAATGGCTACAGACAACATTAACTCACTGAAAAAGAAAATGGTTTACAGGAAGACTTATGACCTAACTACAAAATTACTAGAGAGAGGAGAGAGAGAAGAAAGTGAGAGAGAGAGAGAGGCAGCTGCCTGTTCCTGACATAATAATCAGAACCTCAAAGAGTTGGAGAAAATCAAAATGAACTTGTGGGGAGCTGCTGAATAAATGTCCCTTAACACCACACTCTGCCTTTCTAGGCTAGAGACTACACTCCCCTACCAAAAGCAAATACATAGTCAACATTTGACCACTTCAATGACTTCAAAAACTGATAAAATCAAAATCTCATTGACCTGTATATTTTGGGGGTGAGTTGAAGGCAGCATCACCTGATTGTCCATGACAGGGACTAGATTAGCCTGCATCGTGTTTCAGCTTGCAATAGTGCCACTGAAGGGCTCCTTCCCATGTACACAGATATTAAGGTTTTGGCTCAGTACTTAGCTAGCCTGTGTGAGGCTTTGAGTTCCATCTTCAACAATTCAAATAAATAAATGAATAAATAAATAAATAAGTAGATGGATGAATAAATAAACAAAAGTGAAGACATTTAAATATGTAAAATAAACATATTAAATCAATATATTTACTTACATTAACATTTTAGTGTTCAAAATAGAAGGCTAATTTTTCTGGCTCACATTCTTCTATTTAATAAGTTTATTTTGGAAGGACCCAGGATCTAGGTGAGCTACATCATCTTAGTTGTAAAAGCAAGTTTATATATTTATTCTAACATGGGTGCCTTATTTCACATACTGAAAACTGACCTGTGTCACAAGTGATTTCACTGGGCTACAAAGGTGCAGTGTTCCCGCCGAAGGTCTCCAGCAGCTGTGTTCCTTGCTTCCCTCCTCCACTGTCTAACCCTGAAGCTGCCCTGACAACCACCTTGCTCCAAGGCCATGGTCTTTCACGGCTTCCTGTAATAGTATGCACACCACAATGTGTATGCTCCTGTAGAAAAGGGACTCTTTCCTAATACACGTTCCTGGTTCCACCTCTGATCCCACCTTGATACCCAATATCTCAGTGTGTGTGGAAGAGTCAGTGGGGGAGATAGTCTTCCCTGTGAGATACTCTGGAAGCCCAAGTGGCTCCTGCATAAGATCGTAAAGCCACCTGCAGCCACAGAAAGCTGCTGGCAGCCTCTGGTGAAAAACATGGACACGCAATTTAGAGAGTTATATATTATTAAATAAACATGCTACTTAGAGAGTCACCTGAGCCTATTAATAAAGGTGGCAGACAGCATCAAACACTCACAATTCTTCCTCAAACTGCCTTCCAGATTGTCAAGATGGTTCAGCAGGTGAGGGCACTTGCCACCAAGCTTGGCAACTTGAGTTTGATCCCTAGGACAACATGTTAGAAAAGGAGAACTGATTCCCACTTGTCCTCTCCCACTCCTCCCCCCCCCACTCTCTCTCTCTCTCTCTCTCTCTCTGTCTCTCTCTCTCACACACACACTAAAGAAACACACAAATAAATGTATTTTTTTTAATAATTTATTTTTTATTTCTTCAAGTTACATCTCAATCACAATCCCCTCCCTACTCGCCCCTCCAGTCCCACCCTTCCACCATCCTCCCCCTCAGCCCCACCATCCTCTTCCCTTCTTTTTTTTTTTTTTTTTTAGTTGAAGGTATTTATTTTTCCCCCCAACAGCTCTCCCTTTCAGTCCAAATAATGGTTCTTTTTCTTATAACTATAAATACAATACAAAACAACAGAAATAAATAGGCCACGATTATAAGAGTTATATGGCTTAGCATACATTCCCAATGTCCAGTCCATATGTATTTGGCACCTGACTTTAACATTCTACTATCTAACCATCTCCATGAGTTTAAAGTTCTATATCTAACTCAGCTTTCATACTAACTTGCCTCATAATTTTAAAAATATCTTCTTAGATCCAGAACACCCTCTTGTTTCCTAAACAACTCAAAATCTAACTATGAGACTCTAGGTATCTATTCTTCAACCACCTCAGAGACCTGAGAGGGATAAATATATCTGATTATATAGGAAGTGCAGGGCCTGCAGCTTCCAAAACTAAAAAATGACATACCAGTGGCTGCCTGGACAGTTCCCATTTTCTCTCCATACATTACAGCATCAATCTTCAGCCATTAGGCCCCATTTCTCTGACAGACATTGGTTGTAGAGCAGGAATTATGAAGGACTTACCTACCCTGTCTTGGCAGAGCTAGGCTGTCGACTTACCTGCTTCCAAGTTTTGTCCTCTTTGGACAGAAGTCTGTCTACAGTTGAAGCAAGTGGTTTTTCTTGCCAAGAGAATGGCTTACCACCAATTCAATCATCTCCCACTGGAGATTCTTCGATGCTCATCTTCTACTTGGAGTAATATAGGGGGTGCTGTCAGGAGCTGACATGTCTCGATATCAAAAAATCTTAAGTTAAGAAAACATCTTTGAATGCCATATTCTGCAGATCTCTTGAGGTTTTTGAAGATGCCCTATCTATCTCTTATATTTAGATAGGCAAATATTGCTTGTCTCTTAGCAACTTGATTTCTGAGTAGCTTAGAAAATAACTGTGATAGACTGTCATAGTAACTAACAAAATGACACGTTTTCATGACTATTAGTTTCCGTTTCTTAATTATCCTAAACAGTTTATGTCGGTTGGTAGCGAGAGGTCAAAACTTGACATTTCATTTTTAAGTATTACTACAAACAATACCTTTAAGAAGCGTTACCCTTAATTTTGTATCAATATACAAAGATCAATACCAATGTGGCCAAATATAATCTTAATTTTGTATCAATATACAAAGATCAGTACTGATGTAGCCCAATACAATCTTAATTTTACATTAATATACTAGGGTCAATACCATTGTGGCCAAATATAATCTTAATATATAAAATTTTCAAACTATAATTTACCTTACTGGCATGAAAAGAAAATGGCCTTAATTTCAGATTAGAATGTTAGACTGCAGGTGGCTACAGAGATTACACAAACTTGATAGCAGCTTAAAAGGTTTTTTTTTTTTTGTTTTTTGTTTTTTTTTGTAGAGGTATAGGCTATTTCCATGGTTTGGCATTAAAAAGCAGGTAACAGGTTTAAAACACTGTAAATAAATTAAAGGTGACAGCTGTTCAACCTGGTTTTACAAACCTCCAAGAGTTGAAAAAACTTAGAGCTAAGGTAAAATAATGCATGGTGTTAGCCCATGCCTTTACCTCCAGCAGAGACAGGAGGATCCCTATAGAGTTAGTTGTCTTATAAATTCTAGAGTTACAAGAAACAGGGTGGTGATGGTGCACACCCTTAGTCACATCATTGGGGAAGAATACACCCTTAATCCCAACACACTAGAGACAGAAACAGGCAGATCTCAGAGCTCAAGGCTACCTGATACAAAACAAGCTCTAAACAGAGAAAAACTTTGATCCAGGAGTGGAGGAGCACATCTTTAATCCCATCAGTTGGAAACCACATGTCTTTGATCCCAAAATTTAGAATGCAGAGACAGGCACATAGGATTTGGAAAGATTTAAGTTTAAAAGCTACTTACAAAAGGCAGGCTGCAATTCAAACAAATTGTCCTTTGAGATCTCAAAATATATACACTAAAGGTTTGTTTAGCTCCAAAATATCAAAATAATTTCTTCTTTAATCCGGATTGAAAGGTAATACTTTATATATTATCAAAAAACCAAATTTGCTCCAGGAAAAATATTACCCGACCCCCCCCCAAAAAAAGATAATTGTCCCAGAGTTAGGATTAGGGCAGGGCTCTGTTCTTATCTTTCCAGGAGATTTAAAGCATCCATTCAAGGAATCCAGGGACAACTGGACAACGGAAACCTCAGCAGAAAACAGATCAGACACCAAAGAAGACGAGTGGCCCAGATGATCCAGCCTTGCAGACTTCTTCAATAGCAGTTTCCTCAAAAGTCTATAACCACAACAACTCAAAATCGCTAAGATCGTTCAGCTCCACAGACTACTCCAGCCAGATCTTCAGTAAAGCTCTGAAGATCAGCTTCTGTCTATGAACTTCGTAGGACATCTAAATAGCTGAGCACAAAGGGACTGAACATCAAATGATTCTATTAACATTTTTAACCATTTTTCCATTCTTATTTGGGCCCCAAACAGGTTTACTACGTCCCAAATCAGCAGGAAGTCATTTTAAGAGAACAACGTCCCATCCCCAGAAGGTGGGGAGGGTGTTCTTCCCCTTTGGTTATTTGATAGATAATAGAAAATTTTGTTATTTAGGGGAAAAGACTACAAGCTGTTAAATGGTCTTGTTAAATGGGTTTTGGAGGATAGACCCAGGGACTTCTCTCTTTTGCTTTTCTGTATCCTCCTTTCTCTCCTATATAGAAGTGAACAGACTTGAGAAAAATGGGACATAGACATAGTATAGGAAAGAACAAGAAAAAAGGACAGATTATTGAATATAGCTTTATACCTTTGTATACTGATACAAAATTAATATTATATTTGGCTAAATTGGTATTGATCATTGTATATTAATGCAAATTTAAGATTGTATAGGGCTACATCAGTATTGATCTTTGTATATTGATACAAAATTAAGATTATATATAAATGTATTTTTTTAAAGGTTGCCTTCCAATGAATCCTACGTCTTGTTGGCTGGTTGCATTTTTCTTGTTACGTGAGAAAGGCATTCGCTTATGAACTAAAGTCCTAGACACACTTTGACTTTGTTACACTCTGTAAAATAGAAGAACCCCACTCATGTCTAGTGACAAAGCCACACCTTATTTCCAATATCCCACAAACAACACAGTTGCTCAAACGAGAAACTCCAACTCTGCAGGTCATGTCTGGGATGCACAGACAGGGTTGATGGCCACAAAAAGCCATCTAAAAGGCATAATTGGTATTTAGAAAAAAAGTTATTTAAAACATCCCATAAAAAGTTACAATGTAAAATAAAAAATGAAAACATATGTTAATTTCTAAAGTCAGACAGACAAATTCAAATAAAATTTGAACTTAACATAGCTGCACCTTGATATGTAATACTCAGGCCCTGCACGCCTACATCTCTGTAACTTTGAAGCTAAGTGAAAGAGTCCACCAATCACTACTTGAAACAACAGACTCAGTCTCCCTGAAACTCGTAGAGCAGTTGTGTATTTAACTCATGACTCGGTAGGCATCTGTGCAATGAAATAAGCTGGGAAAACAAAGCAAAAGAGATGTGCCATGAAAATGCTGGGTTAATCCCTGGCGACTGATTTGTGTGCAGATTTGCTTTAGATTCTAAAAGCAGTTATCATATGTCTACTAAGTTGGATTTGAGGCAAGGGAATCTGGGAAAGAGGCACAGCCACACCCTCCTAGAGAGCCTGAAAACTCAGCTGCACTTTAGAGCTACCATTAATCTGGTTTGTTATTGAAGCACACTCCCAGAGCAGTATATTCTTCAAATGCATACCTTCAGAGGCTTGCCACAACCATCTGACCTAAAGTCCTTTCAGTGCCTCTATTACTGTTTTAGTGGAGTGTTTATTTCCCATAAACAATTATATAATTTGTAGTTAATGAGTAGTTACTTTTTTGTTTATCATTTGACTCAACAGGAGACATAGACAATGATTTTGTCTGTTTTGTCTACTGCTACATCTGCACCTGCAGTATCATTCAGTAAAACCTTCCAAATGAAAGTTAGCTTCACAGCACTTTTAGAATCAACAGGAAGCACTCTCCACAGGCTTCTAACACTCTAAGAAATACTGATCTTAGAGCTATCAGAATCCAGTCTTCTTTATGTACTTCTAAAGAGCATGAAGTTCACGCCTTTCCGAAGATACTTTTAGAACATCCAGGAATAGGCTTCTATCTTCCTCCTATTTGCCTCTCCAGGTGGCTTTTCAAACTAACCTGTTGATTCCTCTAATTTTCCTTTCTTGTTCCTGTAGGATGTGGGATTGTTGTTGAACATGTGGGGAAAACCAACTCTGATTCTTTTGCCTTTTCTCTTGTTATTTTGCCAAATATAATGGAGAACTGACCTAAGACTGTGAACTCCATGAAGCAAGTTGACCTGTTCTATCATGAGGAGGAGAGAGGAGACTTTGCTATAATCCATCCTATTCCACAGTAGCTTAGAAGCCCAAATTGCTGCTTATACAATGCAGTAAATTCTGTATTCACAATATCAATTTTTAAAAACATTTTATTAATTCTTTGTGAATTTCACATCATGAACCCCAATCCCACTCATCTCCCTAGCTCTTTGTTATCGTCCTCTGCCCTTGCAACCTCGCCACCAAAAGAAAAAAAAAAATCTCATTGTGGAAGTTGTAGTGCGTGACAGTGTGCTCGGCAACATACTATTTTTGCCCACACCTGTTTACTTGCAAATGTTCACTGCAATGGTTCATTGTTCTGGTTCAAGGCCTCTGGCTTCTGCTACACTATCAATACTCAATTCTGACAGAGATGCTTCTTGGATATCCTGTTGCTGCCCTCTGTCGTGGAGATCCTGCACCTTTGGTTGTATCTGTAGGACTGACCCCTTCACATGGTCTAGCAGTTCACAGACTGGGTTGATCTTGGGGCGGGCCCACTCAAAGCCCTGGATTTGGGCCTGGGTGGTAGCTGAGCTGGTCATCCAATCAGCTCTTCCACACCCACACCACCTGGGCGAGCTCTTCAGCACTGTCCAGGCTAGTTCACCCAATGCTGAAACCAGCAAGGGGCAGAACCAGCTCTCAGGCTCTCATGCCCTAGACGCCAGCTCACCTGGATCGATGCCAGCAGGGCCAGCTCTACTGTGTTTTCCAGGTGAGATGCAGGGCCTGCTGTCCTGAGTGTTGCAGCCGGTGAGAGGTAGAGCCTGTTTTCCCACTCTCGTGACCTTGGGGCCTGTTCCCCCACCTGCCATAGGTGGCAAGGGGTGAGAGGGAAGTATCTTTCCCTCACCCATGCTATCAAATGGCAATTAAGGGACAGGGCCACCTCTCCCAAACTCACGTCCTCACAACCTTGCAATCAGGGCCAGCTCCACTGCACTTCCTGGGCAAGGTGCAGGATCCAGTCTCCCCAGTACTGCAGCTGATGAGGGACAGGGTCAGCTCTCCTGCTCTCATGCTTTAGGGGCCAACTCCCCCAAAATGCCCAGACAAAGGTAGGGACTGGCTCTGCACAGGCCTCAGACATCAAAATGGCCCTAGGCAGCAGCCCAGACCATGGATATCCACTTGGTCTTTGGTGGTAACAGACCCCTTCTGCTGAAGACTCATGGGCCCAGACAAGGCCCTCAGTGGCAGCACAGGCCAGGACCTTATCAGGGCCTCAGGAGGTATCACCAACCATTCACATCAGGCTGTTCCTCATTACCCTCAAGTCTACAGTTCCACCTCTCTTCACTGTGCACACAACCCTCTTCCTCTCCTGCTCCTCCATTTCTCTACACTTACTTTCTCATCTTAGTGTCACCCAGAGTCTCTGGGTGTCTGGGATTATCTCAGGAGTGCCATGCCCCACCCATGCCATGTGGCACTGGGCAGGGATGGTCTTGGGCATGGTCTTTCTGCCCAGGCTGCATGAGGCCTCCATCAATGTGTTTTAACCAGAGGAAATGCTTTCTGTCCTGGTCCCATCATGCATCCACAAAATGAGTGGGTGTGATGAACAGTACCTTTAGATAAATTTCTCAAAGAAGTTACACTTTTGATTTGGGGAAGCTTTTGTTTGTTTGTTGTTTTGAGAGGCTGGATATTGGAGACTCAAGCCAGCGTTTCTGTGTGCTATGTACATGATCTCCCATTGAGCTATAACAGTGGTTCTCAATCTTCCTAATACTGCGACCTTTTCATACTCCTCATGTTGTGGTGAACCTCAACCATAAAATTATTTCCATTGTGACTTCATAGCTGCAATTTTGTTACTGCTATGAATCATAATGTAAATATATGATATGCAGCATATCTGATATGCAGCCCCTGTAAAATGGTCTTTCAATCCCCAAAGGGGTTGTGTCCAACTGTTTGAGAACTACTATGCTATAAGGCTACCCTAAACCATTAATTCTCAGCCTGTGGGTCTCTACCACCAGAAAATCCATATTTCTGATGGTCTCAGGAACTGAGACAATACTCAGTAGCAAGAGTACAGTTATGAAGTAGCAATGAAAATAAATTTATAATTGTGAGTTCCTAAGATCATCAAAAATATGTGTTTTCCAATGCCACAGGTTGAGAACTGCTGTCCTAAAGGTTAAGTTTAAACTCATGACAAAGATTATATATTCAAATAGAAATATGATCTGGAATCAAACCTAAATATCATTGAGCTACCATGTAAACTAAACGTCCATGTGAACAAAATATTCCTCTTCATAAGAATAAAGAAGCTTCATCATTTTCCTAATCTTCTGGAACATGTGATTTGTTTGGGGCATTGTCACTGTTTGTCCTCCAGCAGGATGTATTCTACCATCTACAGCTTTCAAGCTTGAAGTCATAGTTCACATGCCACCTCCCCAGTTTCCACGGACAGATGAATGTCCTAACATGCTGATGAGTCATCTCTGTGCCAGGGCATTGGTATTACCTTCAAGCTAGCTGTTATTTCCTCTGTGCATCTAACCTTCAACTCTTAACTATGGAGAGACAGAGAGCCAAGTCTCTGTTAAGTCCCTGCACTAGACCCCGCTTCCCAAGTGATGACATTGTCTTGTGCCTAGACATCTCAGTACTACTGCTTCTGTAGACATGCTTGTCACACTCAAGTTCCTTTCCATTGGCATTTAACTAATAAAGGAAAGTATATATCGTGTATATTGAAGGGATACCTGTGACATTTCACTGCATATATATATATATATATATATACTGAGAAGTGCCAAGATGAAGACAAACACACTGTCTATTCACATCCATCAGCTTTATCTCTTTTTGGAGGTGAGTCTCCACGCTACCCAGGATGGTCTTGAGTTCCTGGGTGGGTTCAAGATCTTCTTGCCTGGACCTTTCTAGTATTTCAGAACTACAGACAGCACCACCACATCCAGCCTGCCTAGTTCTTAATCACAAAAGCAGGCCCCATTGCTGCTAACTCTACCTCTGTGTACTTATGCCACAATGCTCCTAGATCTGAACTTTCAAAAACAGACATGGTGTGGACTTTTAATTTAAACAAGATGACAGTATATCACATACTGTAAATCCAGAGATGGGCTAATTGTACCCCTTCCAAAGTTAAGAAGATTCAAAAATGAAATAGCCCTTAGTATATTATATTACAGTATTTTTTTAAATCTGTCTAAGTATTTATCTAAAGCAATGATGAGAAATAGAAAGTTTTTTATCTATTCCCTCCAAAGTGATGCCCTCTTTGGCCCCTAAGAACCAGTGACAAAAATGAAAGCACACACAGATACTATACTTGAGGAGACTCAAGCTTCTTCAGAGTCTATTTGGTTAGAAATCCCCAGAAGTCATGAAACTCAATTAGTGTGCACTGTTAGCAACTGCACAGCTCTGCGGGATCTATTTATAAGCAATCAACATGAAGCTATGTGCAAGTTGGGTGATGGAGGTACACACCTACACCTCCACTACACAGGAGGTATAGGCAGGAAGATCAAGAGTTCTCAAGGTCAGCACAATGGGTATGTTCAAGGTCACTTTAGGCTACATAATGAGTTCTAAGCCATTGTGGGCTGTGGGCTGCATGAAATCCTGACTTGAAAAAAGACAAGAACAAAACCAGAACAGAATCCATGTTTTTAAAGATTTACGCTTACTAGTTTATAGTAAAAATCAGAAATACATTCTTGTCTCTACATGGGTTTGTATTAATTAATAAATACAAAAACTGTACACAGCATTTAATTCAATAGCCCTAATACTCTGAGTTTTCCACTCCAATCACATATAATTAGAAAATAGATTTCAAGAGTACTGATTATTACAAAAGAAGCCCATATTTCACTTGGCTTACTACAGGGAGAATTCAGAGTAGAGAAAAAAGAAGTTATTTTCAATTTATGTAGGTAATTTTAAATAGTACTCTTAAAAAGGAACACAATTTAAAACAGTTTGAAAAGGTAATTTTGTGAAGACAGAACCTTCTTGTTTTGTGCCAAGGTGTTTCTTTAGAGACAGCAACATTGCCAGATACACAACAGATCCTGGCAAAGTACCCAGAAACAAATCTTCTTGTAGTAGCTGGGGCTCTGATCTGACTAAGAAGGGTGTAGCATTAGGGTGACTGTGTCTCTCACCCACACACAAAGATAAGTCACAGCATACTTGCTCCACAATGCCTCACTTCTGCCTGTGCACACTGAAAGCCCTGGGAAGACAGTGACGTTGATCATCTCTCCTGAAACTTGCAGCAAAAGGGGGGTTCAAGACAGCCAGCACTGTATTTGACAAAAAAACAACACCTTCATAGGGGTGTCTATCATTTTTCTCAGGAATGAAAAAACAGCAAATGTCCCCATATGAATTATCAATCAATGCAAAAGGAAATCAAAGTTGAGACATTTTAAATACAAATCTGGAAACACTGATTTGACTATGCTAATTGTTTTTTTTGGGGGGTTATTTTGTTTTGTTTTGGTCTTTTTTTTTTGGTTTTTCGAGACAGGGTTTCTCTGTGTAGTAGTCCTGGCTGTCCTGGACTCTCTTTGTAGACCAGGCTGGCCTCGAACTCACAGAGATCCACCAGCCTCTGCCTCCCAAGTGCTGGGATTAAAGGCGTGCACCACCACGCCTGGTGACTACATTAATTGCTATCGCTGGGAAATGTATATCAATTGCCTGTTACATTACTTTTAAAACTAAATATGTTTGTTTTTGTTTTGTTATATGTATAAAGCCATGTTACATAGCACTAAAATAATTTAATTTCTAAATAAAGCCAAGAGGTAGTTCTCTATTCCATCCAGTGGGAAGTGCACATACCTGCGCTGACTTCCTTTTCCTCTTCCTCGATGCTGTTTCTGATGCTGTCATACTCCTCGTCAATAGTCTGATTGCCACGCATCTGAGACAAAATTCTGCGGGCCTTCTGAGTCTGACCTTTCTGAATAAGCCACCGAGGGCTTTCGGGCAAAAAGAGAAATCCAAGGAATTGTATAATGGCCGGAACTGCTGCAAGTCCCAACATGTACCTGCAATAAGAAATACATTGATACTGTGAAATTGTCCTAAGAGCACTGAGAATATATTCACTATGGAGTCTAACAGCACTGACTCCACACTCAACCACAGAGCCTAACAGGACTAGTGCATTCTCACTTACCACAGAGTCCAAAAACACTTAGTATGTACTCCTCAGAGTCTGGCATAACTGAGTACACACTCACTACAATCTAAAAACACCAAGTGTGCACTCCTCAGATTATAACAGCACTGTGTACCCACTCATCCTGGAGTCTAACAGCACTGAGTGAACATTCATTCACCACAGAACCTAACAACACTCGGTGTGGTGTGTAGTCCCACGGTTCTAACAGCATTGTGCACACACAACAGAACCTAACATGCACAATCATTCAGCGTAGAGTCTACCAACACTGTGTGTACTCCCCAAAGCCCTGAGTGCACACTTACCATACTCTAACACCATTAAGTGCACACTCACTCACTAGAGTGTAAAAAAGAGTATACACTCCCCAGAGCCCACAGGACTGAGTGTACACTCACTAGAGTCTAACAGCACCAAGTGCACACATACCACAGAGCTGAAGAGCGCTGAGTACATACTCGCCACAGACTCTATCAGTAATGACTTCACTTTTACCACGGTCTAAAATCACTAAGTGCACACTCCCTAGAGTCTAGCAACCCTGAATACACACGCCCCACAGAGCCTAATGGCACTGAGTGTATACTCACTATAGGATTTGGTGTTTGTGTGGATCACAGCACTATATAATAGCTAATTAATCAGATTTTATTCACTAGAAAGGAAATGCTATTTTTATGCTGTACTGAAATTGAAGAGAGAAAAAATATAATACTTATTTCTCTCATAAAATTATAACTTTACAGTGATAGGCAAATGCCATAATGATATTTCCACATCCTGAACAAATTACACAAAGTCCTCTATATCTTATATGTCTCATACTAACACACACAACAGCACTGTGGTCTGCAATACCTCTGTGTCTCCAGTCGATACAAATTCCATGCATATGTTCCAAGGCAGGTGAAAATGGAGCTGCTAGGGTCTCGGTAAGTGTCTCCTAAGGCTTCTTTGCCAGCCTATGCTGCTAACCGAAGAGAGTAAAGTGGCTAAGAAGTGGGGGGTTAGTGGGAGGAAGTTTGGTGACTGGGGCATTCTCTGAAAGGTGATATTGGGACCCCAGACCTTTCCTCTCTGCCTTGGCCTCCTAGCACCCATGAGGTGATCGATTCCCTTCACACTGAACTGCTCTCTGGATGTCCTGCCTTGACACTCAAACCTTGAGCCAAAATAACCTTTCCTCCTAAAGAATGGAATATCTAGGTATGCTGTTCTCACAGAAGCAGAGAGCTAGCAGAGGACTAAAAGAATCACGTGATACAAAGTATACTTCTCAGGAGACTAAGTGTCTGCAATTGCTTCGTTTGTGTTTTGTTAACAGTTTTGCTTTGTTGATGGTTTTTGCTTTGTTGTTGAAGTACGGTCGTGCTATATGTAGTTTATACCACTTGTGATCTCCCTCCCTCGCTCCCACAGAGATAGGATTACAGAGATATGTCACCATGCCTTGTAACAAGTTATTTATTAATAGCTACTTCTGTTCTTTGAAGAATTAGTTTTTTAAAAGTAATTTCCCTCTTACATGGTTCCACGAAACATCAAGTTCACCATGATTAAGGAGTAATGACGCATAGCAGAGAAGACAGAGGCAGAAACAAACAATGGAAAGCAAGTGGCTTCCTTGGTTTGGTATGCTTTGCAAGGCTAGTGTACCTTTAAGATATGCTAACCTATAGTAAAGCAATATAAAGACTCCCAGAGATAGATCTCATGACCTAAGTCAACAACTTTCTAAGCAAGTGTGTTTTAATTCTAAAAATAAATGAGCAAAATATAATGACGATTTAGGTATTAAGAATACCACTTACTATGAACTTCACAATAAGCCTATAGTTAGAATCAGAAAAAGTAAGATCCAGAGAATGAACAAAGTGTTTGTGAATGAGTTAATGGCATAGATCCGTCACTGCCTATGTTGTGTGATTACACCAACCTTAATCCCTCTGGGCCACTCACAGAGGGTAGATTTTTTTTTTTTTAAATCGCAACTTAAGTATGCTTCTCAACCTCAATGTCTGTCATTGCATCTTAATTTTCACTCTCACTCCCTGACCGAGCCCCTAGTGAAGCATCATGGATGCACGAGGAAGGCATCTAGTAAATACTTTATGAACTGAAATGACCACAGCTATGCACTATGTGTTATCACCCAGAAAGCAGATGTGCTTGAGACTCACGTAACAGCATTTCAGGTAGCATGTCTTCCAGATCATTTAGCTCTGCAAACTTACTTGCCCAGTAACTCTCCTGAACAAAACACTGTCACTCTAGATATGATCAGATCTTCTGTCTGCAAGCAAGGGTCTTTGGATGAGAATTGGGGAGATCACATAAATGTATTTTTCTAGTTACTTTCCCTTAAGGTGTTAATGTATTCAATCAAAATCTTATTTAAATGGGTGTTTTATTGCTGTGGTAAGAGCTATGGCTTCTCTTAAAGAATTTACAGGAACTGTTGGGCTAGAGTAGTTCATAGCACTTGTACAGTAAGGACGCAGGTTCAATTCCTTAGCATAAAACAAAGAAGCATCAATAAAAAGAAATGGCTAACTTATCCTGTCAATCATTACAATAAACAGATTTGTTTTACCCTCGGATACATTAAATATATTGGATTGGGAATTAAATAGAATTCACCCTGCAGATGAAATTCTGTTTCATTCTCTGTCTTTTGAATGATTAAAGAACTGCAGAAATAAATATAGAAATTGTATCATTTTCACACACAGAAAGGTATACATAATTCTCTGTATTTTGCTACATGCTGCTAAAACCCAGAGAATAATATTTTATGCATTTAAAAGAAACAGAAGATAAGAAAAGAAATAGAACAAAAAGGAGAATGCAAACTTAATATGAATCCATGCATATGTGGGCTTCAGAAGCCTGGATGCTTTAGACCCAGTGCCCTTTGCAACAGGACATCCCAAGAGCCTAGGTCTAAAACTCCTGTCTGTACAACAGTAGAAGAGAGATCTGAAATCTCTGCCAGCCTTTCTCTTTGCGAAGACCTCTCCAGAAAACTATAATTAGCTGACACTGGATACTTGCTTCCTGAAAGTAAGAGAAAGAGGTGCTTTAGTCTACTTTACTTTTATCATAGCTGATAAAATACATTGTGCCAGAAGAAAATCCATAGCTTTCCAGACACCCGCTGCACAGGATGGGTGAGTAGGTGTGATATATAAACAGCAAGAACTGATTAAATCCTTCTTCATACTACGGCTTTTTACATGTCCCCCTAAACAGGGATATAAACCTTGGATAGCAGCTGGCTGTGCTACTCGGTGGTGATGAAACCTTCAAGAGGCAAAGAAGTTCTGAAGGTGTGGCTGGAGAACCTTATTCCTTTAACAAGCAAGTAAGTTAGGTACTGGAGGCATGCCCTCGAAAGGGCTGCTTCCTGTCTGTGTGCTTCTCAGCTGTCATGAGGTCAGCATCTGTCTCTGCCAAGTGCCACTACTCGATTCCCAACATCACTTTCTGTCCCATTCCAAAGCAAAAAGCAAAAGGCCTGCTGAGGGTGAACTGAGACCTCTCCTTTTAGGTTAATTATCTCAAACATCGTTTAGCATGACTACTCGCTGGTTAACATAGTTCAGTCCCAGGTACACTAACCACAACACTCCCTGGTCAAATTACTTATCCATGCACACAGGGCAGTGTCTATTCCCTAACCCTGCTGGGAGCAGTATGTGACAAGCAGGTCCTACTTCACATAGCAGAGAGGAAGCTGAGTCTCAGGATTTCACCCCCTTGGGATGACTAATCTTGTGAGCAATTCCACATAGATCTGGTATATCTGTGTATCCTCCAAATCGCCAGTAGGTAGAACTATCCATTATCTTTCTCTGGGAGAAAATTATCTTTTTTTGAAGACATGTATACTGCTGAAGTAGGAAGGATTGCTATTATACTGATGAAAAATTTAACCTAACAGACAGAATGCCATAAACTTAGCTAAACTGTATCAGAGGATATCATTCTTCCAAATCCACATAAATCAGGAACCAAATGAATGACAAGAAGTCCTGAGAAAAGCTAAGGTAGGTGCCCCGAGCGACCAGGAGACCTCCTGAATACAAGCTCAAGAAAGAGTTCTGAATCCTGGAGTCCCTGAATCTCCCAAGGGCAGTTTAAATACACCAGTATCTAAGCCCCACCTTCCCCAGGGGTTATGATTAATTGGTCTGGGCTCTCAGCCCAAAGAACTCTATTTCATTAAAAGCTCTCCAGGTGGTGCTAATGTGCAGTTGAGGCCAAGATCCACAGAGCTAAACTCAGATTTAAAAATCCCAGAGGTAAAAATGAACAACAAACACCCAAGATCTCAAGGAAAAGCCATTTATCTCTTGGAGGAAAAAAGATACAACAGGCTGATAAGGGGAAAACAGGCTGACTCTAGAGGAAACTCTTCAAAATATCCTTAGCATCATGGCAAGATATCTTTCAAAATACACCAACCTTGATATTAAGAGGGTCACAGCTAGCAGTAACCCAGTGACCTGTCCACCAGAAAATGAAGAATAGGGCAGACCCTCCAGGGGGCCACAATGCTTTCAGATGCTATCAGCCAAGGACAACAACTCCTTCTCACTCAGAGTCAGCTTCTCAATTCCAAAAGCCTGGTTCTCTGAGAATCCTAAATCCTTCCCCACTGGAGCCCCTGGATGCCCCACAGTGGATCAGCTGATTAGATGTGCTACAGCCACTATTATATTACAAGCCCTTCACAGAACATTGCTTCAAAGGAATCTCTCTACTCCTCCCTGTGCCACTTCAGAATCTTCTAACAGGAGGCTACTTAAGGCACAGAACAACAGAAAAACTGCAGTCCAGAGTAACCACAAGCTTCTACTAACAATGCTGAAGGTTAATTAGCATGTTAGGTTGTCTTTGTCATTCCCAAATACATGAAAATCAAATTGAGAGTACGTGTTCCGCTGGTTGACCGAACACTTATAACAGTTGTTAAGAGCTAACAAAACACCAGTTATGTGTCAAGCAGTGTTCAAAAGACTGTAAGATACAGGATACCTACCATCTTCACAACTCTAGGATGTGAGTAGAGTTATCAGCCTCATGAAACACAAAGGAGACCCATTTTGAGGAAGGGATAAAAGATACGAATGGAACCCAATCTGGCCCCTTACTATGAGCCAATCTAAGATAAATATTCATTAATTACTTAGCAATTAATTATGCTGAGCTCATTAAAAATTCCATTAATTCACCTCAACTTCATGGTTAAAAAATTCTGAGGTTCTTTTGTAAAAGTGTAATTCGCTGACGTCTATGCACCTAAAACCACAAAACAAGAATAAAAAGTAGAGAGGGGCTACCACTCTGAATTTTCCTCAGCACAAAGTATGGTAGTTTCACTGGGCTGGGTAACTGCAAGACAGTAGAAGTAGAACAGCTGGTGACAAACACTATCACACTATACTCTCAACACCTACCTTTATTAAAATACAATCCTGAAAGTATTAGAAAGTATTACCATAGCACAGGAAACAGATGACCACCAGTTAAAAGAATCTTTGTTTCTTTGAGGTGGGGTCTCACTCTGAAGCCTAAGCAGGCCTCAAATTTGCAATCTCCTGCTTCAGTCTCCAGAATTATTTCTCTTTAAATTACATAGGAAACAATAGAAATAACAAGAAATATTTTCAAAAAAGTTATTGTGAGCAAAAGAGCATTACAGATGACCGATGTGACAGATCAAAAGTTTTTATCTATATTTTATTTTGCAAACTGAGCCAGACAAAATTCTCCCCAATCTCAATCCTTCAGAGGGAATTGCCCACAGAGCTACCATCTGCATAAGCAATCTAATTCTCTTTTTCCCTTCCTCTTTAATCTCCCACCCCTCAAATGATGTGGAAAGAAAGGTTGCAATCTCTTGCAATTGAATTCTAGAGTTCTAAGCAGTTTTAACTGTAAGTCAAGCCATAACAGAAAACCACCACAGCTAAAGGAACATCACTGTAGCATATATTTAAATTGATTTGTATGCAAATATTTTCATAGCTCTTGAAGAATTTCCTTCTGCGAAGGAAAGGGATCACAGTTCACTTAAAGAAATAAAAGCAAATACCGCAGCCACTTGGTCCATTACCCTACTGACCCTGAGAGCATGAAGGTGCAACTCAAGCAGCAAGTCCATGTGTTTCCCAAACTCGTTTTTTCAAAACTACACCCCTCTTTATCGGGGCAACAGGATGTTTGACAGAGGCAGGCACACACCCAAGAAAGGGCCCAGCATAGAAAACTGAAATGAATTTGAACCAAAGCTTCCAGTGAATACTGATCAGCACCTAAGGAAATGCTTTCTTGTGTTTAACCAGGTAGGAGCTCAGAGGCCACTACTGCTATAGTAGAAGGGCCCAGACTACATCTGAGGTTGACAGTAGAACTGAGAGTTGTCTGCATAGTACTGTATGGCAAGTATAGAAGATAAGAAATGTGATAGGGTTATACAAGGTGGCTTGTAGCAGTTTTCCCAGAAGTCCCCAAGGTCAGACAGTCTTTGGCAGGCTTGAGTCCCTCCAAGGAGACTCTGAGAGGCCACTAGATCAAGCTGAGAAGGTAGAGTCTGAATTGCAGTGGATTCTTGGCATTTGGAGATATCAGAAGAAACAAGAGATATTCACAGAGGAAAGCTGCAGGCAGAGGTTAGGCAGCCCAAGAGAGTGGCTGCATATGCCACAGGCCCCAGAGGTGAGGATACTGAAGGCAACTGGAACTCAGAAGGACAGTCACAAGCCTCAGATACCAGCGTGTTGCCACAAGGCTAGACACTCACCCTGAAGAGTTTCTCATTCTTAGATCTAATATTTCCCATTCTTTCCTTTTGGATTAGGAAGCTTTAGTCTATATCATTGTATATTAGAAACATGTAACTCTTTTTTTTTTTTGAAACAAGGGGCACTGAAGGGGCTGATAGGTTAATATAAGTTAGATTTAGTG
>CAJQZJ010001079.1:1536138-1565989 GCA_907164525.1 Lophiomys imhausi
AGACAGATTAGTTGATTGATTTCTCCTAACCTCTGAGAATATAATAAAAGAGATTACAGGAATGGAATATGATAATGATAAACAAATATCCTTTGCCTCATGCAGCCTACACATCAGAAATTTTGAACAAAATAAATGTTATTTAATTGCATAGCGACGGGGGCCTTTAAAAAGGACAAGTGTCAAAAGACTTTCAATGAAGGCTGTTTTCATGGTAAAGTCAGGCATGGCACACATAATTCCAGAACCTGGGAGGTGGAGGCAGGTTTAAATAAATCCAAAGTCTATGAATTGTTCATAGCAAGTTCAAGGCTAGTCAGAGTTACAAGACACCCTTTCTTAAAAAGAAAAATAAAGTCAGTGGCCAGTGTAGAAACAGAATAGTGTGAGGGACGCAGTATGAGGTTCATGGTAATTTTTTTTCTAGTAGTGGGCATCAAACCCATTGCAGAGATGCAAGGTGCACTGTATGAGTCATCAGGCAATGCATGGACCCTGTAACCATCCACCAGCCCAGACAGGAACATTTCTACCATTCAAGAAACTTCCTTTATACTGACCCTTTTCCAGTTGATCATTACAGCCAGGGCCAATGGCTGATAAGATTCCTGTGCCTGGGATTTAGCTTGCTTGTTGATGAATTTAAACCACGGAGCACATGCTTTGTGTCTGTCAGCATGTTTTATTCTTGACCAACATGGGTAGGGGTTCAGCTCAGTGAAGAAGTGTGTGCCTACATGAGAGACACACTTTCTTCAGTCTTTTTTTAGAACTTGCCAGCAAAATTATCTGGCTGGTGGGTGAAGAGTCATGCTTCCAGGTATTTAGAAATGTAAAGAATTTTGTATTTTTCATTTAGCCTGGTGAACATTTTTGTTAAAGTGTGACTGTTAAGTAACATGCCCATTCTAACCTGCTAAAATTTATAAAACTTCAAAAAAATTAATGGTATTATAATTTCCAGAGGAATGGCACACCCTCTTTTATTCCTGGCATTAATAATATAAACATTTATATTTTTTCTTAGTATAATGAGTCATAGCCACAATATTTTATTAATCTTTTCACAGAATCATCTCTACTCTATTTCTATTATTATACATAATATTATTATATTATAATATACTCTATTATGATATAATATAATATAATATAAAATATTCTGCTTATTTTATTGTTCCATTACTTATTTTTGAGTTTAACAACTTTAACAATTATCCTTCCCCATCTTCTTCCCCCTCCTCATCCTCTTATCCTTCCCCCCATCCCTCCATGCCTCCTCCTCCTTTGAGAGAGTCTCACTGTAGTGTGGGTCTCCCTATGTAGAACTTCTAGCCTAGAAGTATCTAAAGATCTGCCTGACTCTGCTTCTCAGCGCTGGGAATAAAGGTGTGTACCATCACACCTGCCATTTTTCTAGTTTCTTCACATGAAAGTTGGATCTCTAAGATCATCTTTTTTTAATTTATTTTTTATTTCTCCAAGTTACATCTCAATCACAATCCCCTCCTTACTCCTCCCTCTAGTCCCACATTCCCACCCTCTTCTCCTTCAACCCCCCCCCCATCCTCTTCGCTTTCCTTTTTTTTAAGTTTAAGGTATATCTTTTTCCCCCCAACAGTTCCCCCTTTCAGTCCAACAAACGATTCTTTCTCTTATAACAATAAATACAATACAAAACAACAGAAATAAATAGTCCACAATTATGGGAGTTACAGGGCTTAGCATACATTCCCAATGTCCAGTCCATACGTATTTGGCACCTGACTTTAACATTCTACTATCTAACCATCTCCATGAGTTTAAAGTTCTATATCTAACTCAGCTTTCATCCTAACTTGCATCACAATTTTAAAAACATTTTCTTAGATCCAGAACACCCTCTTGATCCCTAAACAACTCAAAATTTAACTATGAGACTCTAGCTGTCTATTCTTCAACCACCTCAGAGACCTGAGAGGGATAAATATATCTGATTATACAGGAAGTGCAGGGCCCGCAGCTTCCAAAACTAAGAAATGACATCTTTTAAAGCTACATGTTTTTTTATACACTATAATTGAATCACCTACTTTAAAATATTTCCTTCAATTTATTTTATTTTCTAATGTTCCCTAGAACTTGTCTTAGTTACGTTTCTATTGCTTTGATAAAATGCCATGACCAAAGAAACTTATAAAAAAGTGTTTAATTTGGGCTTATGGTTTTAGAGGATGAGAGTCCATGAGGCCAGAGCACAAGTGTGGCAGCGAGAACAACTGAGAAATTGCATCTGGACTGAACTACAAGGCAGAGAGAAATGCTGGGGATGGTGCAATTCTTTTGAAACCTCAAAGCCTGTCCCCAGTGACACTCCTCCTCCAACAAAAGCCACACCTATTAATCCTTCCCCCAAAGTTTCACCAAATATTCAAGCATAAAAACCAATCATAAAAACCTATGGGGGCCATTTTTATTCAAAACACCAGAGATCTATAGGTACTTAGAACATCTTGCTTCAATTTCTAAATTGTTGGTACTTTCTTGGCTGTTTTATTGATATTAATTTCCAATTTAATAATGTGAGGACACATTCTAAAAATGTAACATAGTTTATTTATTAAAAACTGTACGAACATTTATTTTATACTCAGCATCTGGCCAATGTCTGCCAAAGAAAGACTGACAACAACTTGACAAATAATACATACTAAAGCTATTGAGTGTGGCAGTCAAGAGTCAATTTTGACAAGGAATTTAATGGCTTTACATTGTTTCTATGTTACTTGTTTTTTGTCTACCTTTTCTATAATTAAATGTTTTCAAAACTTTAAATAAAAGCTGGATTTGTCTATTTTTCCATTCTGCTACTTTTTATTGTAATAAAATAAACTTTCTTTTTTGCTATTTGAAGTGTGCAGCTCTGTCCCACTATAACATTCTCAGTGTTAGTTAGGTAAGCGGCCCCTACTACCTTTTGGTTTCTCTATTTTAAAGCTTTCATCTTATGTTCCACATTTTGATCACCAATGCTGCTTGTGATGAACAGGCTCTTTGACCACCATGAGCCATCCTAATCTCCACTGACACCACTTTAAATCCACTCTGACTTCTAATATCACAGCACCTCACTTTTATTTTTATAATCCTATCTTCTAACTTTCTTACTTTCAACTTATCTTAACCACAAAACCACTTACCTTTTAGACGTATATATGGGTCTTAATTTTGGTACACAGTGACAGTATATATGTGCATGTGCATGTGTGTGTGTGTGTGTGTGTGTGTGTGTGTGTGTGTGTGTGTGTGTACATATGGAGGCCCGAGGCCAGAGAACAACTTGGAGTTGAATATTGTTCTTAGGGATGTACATCTTGGCTTTTGTCATCGTTTTTATGTTTATTTATTACTTCAGGTTACATCTCCAGCACAGTACCCTCCTTCAACCCCTCCCAGTCTTGCCCTCCCACCGTCTACACCCTAACCCTTCCATCACACTTCCCTAGAGTGGAGTGCCCCTACATATTAGTCCCCTGACTCAGTTCAGCAGTCATATGAGGGCCAAGACCCTCCTCATACACTGGGGACCTACAAGGTAACCTCACTAGGGCAAAGTGTCTCACTGACAGGTAACAAAGTCTATGTTCCTGTTCCCTTTGGTGCACTGGCTGTAGCATAGTTATCCTGTAACTATGGCTAAAAGCTGACCATAAGTGAATAGATGCCATGTGCATCCTTCTGAGTCTATGCTAGCTCACTCAGGATGAGCTTCTCTAGTTCCATCCATTTGGCTGCAAATTGCATGATTTCATTGTTTCTGATAACTGAGTAGTATTCCATTGTGTACATATACCACACTTTCTTTATCCATTCCTCGGTTGAGGAACATCTGGGTTCTTTACAGTTTCTAGCTATTAAAAATAAGGCTGCTATGAACATAGATGAGGAAATGTCCTTGTGGTTTGGTGAGGAATCATTTGGATGTATACCCAGAAATGGTATGGCTGGGTCTTGAGGTAGAGCTATTCCAAGTTTTCTACAATATCGCCAGACTGATTTCCATAGTGGTTTTACAAGCTTGCACTCTCACCAGCAATGGAGAAGTGTTCCTCTTTCTCCATAACCTCACCAGCATGTGCTGTCATTTAAGTTTTTGATCTTAGCCATTCTGACAGGTGTGAGATAGAATCTCAGAGTCTTCTTGAGTTGCATTTCTCTGAAAAGAAGCCAAAACCGTACAATGGAAAAAGGGCAGCATTTTCAACAAATGGTGCTGTTCCAACTGGATGTTGACATATAAAATAATGAAATTAGACCCATACTTATCACCTTGTACAAAACTTAAGTCCAAGTGGATCAAAGACCTTAACATAAGGCTGAACACACTAAATCTACTAGAAGAGAATGTAGGGGTTAGATAAATTAGATTTAGAAAATATATAGGAGTTTCTGATACTGTCTCTTAATTCGGGGCCTGAAGAGCATTATCAGCATGAAGTCAGCAAAAACAGGAAAGACTTAATAGACTGAAAAACAAGGTTGAAGTCAGGAAAAACAGGAAAGACTCAATAGACTTGAAGAAACAAAGTATCTGGCCTGACATTGTTTTCAGCTGCTAAGTGGGCGGAGCCCAAATTAAGCTGAAACAGAGTTCCTCCTATTTAAGGACAGTGCATGGAGCCCAGAAAAAAAAGAGGCCCCTGATGCTAGAGAGCTCCAAGAGTCCTGCTGAAAAAAGGGGTGGCCATTGATGGCCAGCTCTCTCCCTGAAGCAGAAAGAAGCTGGTGAGCAAAGAAAGTCTAAACAAGACACCAAAAGGCCAAGGACTGGACCCTGTGGCTCAGCTTTTGCCTGGAGGGGTTTGATCTGTCCGATCAGTGGCCTACGGGAAACTGTGCCTGGCTTTAAGGACTGAGGCAGAGCAGCTGAGTTCCTGATTCAAAAGAAGTAAGTTGGCCTGCAGAAGGCTGGGGTCTCCCACAGAGAAGAAAGCATGAAGCCTTATTTAAGGTGAGACTGCAATAACCAACTTACCCTGATGAACCTGCATCTGAGAGATCCAGAAAAAGGACTGCTAAGTGCGTTAAAGAATCTACAACAAAGACTATGTTCCTGATGACTGAGGACCTGCCCCAGAGACTGTATCATTCTAAAAGGTTATGAAAGTAGTTGTTATAATTATCAATAGGTTTAGTGGATAGGTTAAAGGGGTTGTAGGAATTTATAGGATTAATAGTTAAGAAATTGTTGGTGTTTGTTATAAGTGAATTTAGTAATAAATAAATAAGTGATAAATAATAATTTAAAAGTTCGGTTACAAGAGAAAGTGGGTAAAACCCTCAAACTCATAGGCACAGGTGATAACTTCCTGAATAGAACACCAACAGCTCAGGATCTAAGACCAACAATCAATAAATGGGACCTCATAAAACTGAAAAGCTTCTGTAAGGCAAAAGACACTGTCATTTGAACAAAATGGCAGCCTACAGACTGGGAAAAAAATCTTCACCAACCCCACATCTGACAGAGGGATAATATCCAAAATTTACAAACAACTCAAGAAATTAAATGCCAAGAAACCAAATAATCCAATAAAAAATGGGGAACAGAGCTAAACAGAGAATTCACAAAGGAGGAATCCCTAATGGCTGAGAGATACTTGAAGAAGGGCTACTGTCATCTTAACAACAGATGAGAAGGGGCAGAGATTTCCCACATACCCTTTCTCTCCACACAAGCTTCCTTCGCTATTATCAATATCCTCACCAATGAGGCACATTAATATGTTGAGTCCATTGTCTGTACGGACTGTCAGCATTACTCCTGAAAGAGTGTCATCTGTGAGTTGGGACAAATATATAGAAGTATATCTACTATGATGTTATTGTACAGAGTTATTTTCATTAAATATCTTCTATGCTCTGGCCATTAACAGATTTTTACATTCTGTCCATGGTGTAGTATGACCTCTTCTGGGAGATTTGTCTTATACAAACCTATCTTGCCATTTTCAACCCACATTTACTTTACACTTGGGGAAATTTAGAGAACTGAAGAAGTTTTTTGTTTTTGTTTTCTATTAATGGGATTTCATGGATATAGAGGCTGAAACTAATGCTTTCTGAAAATAAGAGCTAGCAATACCTAGTATAATTTAAGAGTTCTTAAGGATTCTCATAGCCATTCATTCACTCTATTCACACAACACCATTGCTGAAGTATCAGCTACATCAGGATATAAGACCTCAGACTAATTAACTCACAACATGAAAATAAACCTTCAACTACATTCCCCGTTACACCAGAATATCTTTACAATAAATCTTATGTCTTAATTCTATAAATGCCATATTACAAATATCTTCAGCATTTAGATTTACAATTTTAATCAAGTGATTCACCTCTAATTAATATGAGTGTTCCAAATTAATTTTTGTTAAAATAGTAGTGGGATGATTTTAAGACAGAGATTAACTCATATTTTATTATTTTATATGTAGTCAGTTGTTACTAATTATCACTAATTATAAGGACATTTCTTGAGCATAAATTTGTTTTCTGAAAACATTACGTTTCAAATGACATACAAATAACATTCTTTTAATTAACATTTAAATAACATCTTTCTGATGAGGCTTCTAAAACTTTAAAATGATAAGTGATTCTAGGAGAGGAAAGCTCAATATTTCAATAAATTAAGTTATGCTAAAAAAATAAAATTCTGGAAGGAGCTAGAGAGATGGCTCTGAGATTAAGAACCCTGACTGATCTTCCAGAAAACCTAGGTTCAGTTCTTAAAACACGCATTGTAGCTTACAACCAACCATTTGTAACTCCAGTTACAATGAATCCAACATCACTTCTGGCCTCTGTGGGCCTCAGGCATACATGCAGTGCAGAAATATGCACTCATATGCTTAAAATAGAATAATAAAACTATGTTAAAACTGATCTGAGACTTGCAAACACAAAACCAAACTTACTGTATTTTTAAGGCAATGGGTAACTATTTGACTTTAAAAACAAAAGAGCTATGTCATCAATGATTTAAAGTTCTATCTACCCCAATTCCAGATTAACCTTCCCACTGCCCCTAATTCCGAGAGGGCTTAAGTCCCCTCCAGCTGCTCCCACTTCTCCTTGCCCAAATGTGATTATGTCTGACTGATAGGAAAGTGACATTTTCTCATCTGGGTAGACAATGCTCTCTCCAATACCTACAGACCACCTAACAAAAACTCCAACAACAGCCATAAGAAGCCTTTTTTGAAATGTTGCTCAGGGTCATGAAAGAGACTATCCAAACATTATAGACTATTGCTATTGCCCTTGGTTACCACTAACCAGTGTAAGTCCCTATTGCTAAAGACACCATGCACTTCAGACACAGGGTCCAGAGAACCCAAGTTGGATCTTTCCTGAAAGCCTCCTACCTGAGGACTAACTAGCTTTCATGGTACAAGAAGGTATCAAGCAAGCTTCCAAAGGAAGGAAGCAACCGACAGTCCTACCCAGCTATGAGACATATGGACTACAACAATGGCCAGCATGGCACAATGACTCCCAGAATGCAGTAACGGCACATCTACCATACTGGTAAATGACACCTCTCTAATTAGACTGTGAATTCACTCAACAAGAAGAAAACCATGCCTGATACTGAAAACCTAAACAATGACGCAGGGCCAATGAATTCATGGATCTTGGAGTAAAACCTACAACTGCCACTTTACCAAACAAGCATTGTTCCTAACTATATTCTAAACATTTGTCTTTATACTAACAGGCAAGTGTAGTCCTTACCTCTCATCAAGGAAATTTCTCTTTGCAACACATAGAAACCATTACAGAAACACCAAAACCAATCAAAATGCAGAGCTGTGGAACCCTGTTTCAATGGATACGTCTACAACCCAATTCCTTCAACTAAGGGATCATTGCTGAAGACAGGGTAGGAAATTGTAAGAGCTGGAGAAATAGGGAGTGCACTGCACTGTGAGATTGTGTATCCTATGATAGTCAGGAACACCAACACCAGCTCTGAAAGCTGATCTGCAGAAGGATGATATCAATAGACATGTTAAGGTGATGGAGAAAGCTCATGAGGCTGAAATCCAAAATAAAAATCCACAGGCAACTCAGGAATGTTGACAGCAGGAAAAATAGTCTTCCCCAGGGAAGAGACATCAATTAGTTAATATTAAATGATCAGCTATGAAAACATACATACCAGTAACATTATACAAACTGCACAGGTTGTATTTATGAACTTAGTAATGCACACACACACACACACACACACACACACACACACACACACACAATTTATGAAAAAATGAGGCCATGAATTTGAAGAGAGAAAGAATGAGTATATGGGAAGGTTTGGAGGGAAGGAAGTGAAAAGTGATATGAATATATTTTAATCTCAAAAAATAAAACATTAATGAAAATATAATTATAGTTCACCTACAATTTCTCTGTTGAAAAGAGATATCTCTACATTCAGCTGCTATTCATAGAATTCAGCTGTTCGCTCTAGGATTTGCTAACTTATGTACCCATAACAGCTACAGTATTTTTCCATCTCTGGGGTTTTGCTCTACCACCCTCTGCCCCATCCTCAGCAGCAAGCAAATACAAGCACAGAATGTTCATTTTCCTTTAGCTTCTCTTGTAGCGTACCTACAGTGGCACTCAACTTTGATTCATTCATAAGAGCAGTAGATAACTATGAAACTCATTTATGAAGTGCCTATTGTTTACCAAGCATTGGGTTTCATGGTAGGAATATATTATGTATATATTTTAGTTTCTACAATGATTTCACATGTTTTTTGTTCCCACATTTTAGGAAAGAAATTAAGCTCAGAAGGACCACATGATTCGCCCCAGATCGGTAGGTAATATATGAGCACTAGAAGACATATTTTAATATGGGGCTGGGATTTTATCACCTACGTTTAAGGGGACTAACATTTGCCCCACCAACTCCACCTTTACTGAAGGGCACTGCACTCATAAACTTTTTATTTATGATCTTCCTTATTGTCCTAACCACTACAAAAAACATTAAATGGTTAGCCCTTCAGTAGAAATGTGGCTTACATGCTATGCATATTATTTATTTCAACATGTATCTACATTAGTCACAAGAAACATTTACCAAAATGTAATAGAGGGCTTAGATCTTCTTAACGTTGTGTATGGTAAATAACATCTTCTCCTACATTTCAAATAAAACTTCAAAGTACCAGACTAAACCAGTAATATTAACGGCTTCCTGTTTCTTTCCATCTACAAAGAAGAAAAGAAAGATTGAAGCTTCTACTCCAATTTTCCAGCAATCTCTAAGTCTCTAGAGACTGACTCCTCCAGAAAAAAGCTAGATAGCAGACTTTTATTTCAATTTTGTATGGGGTTTAGCAAGCCTTGGGAGAGGCAGGCTCTCATTGACTTCATGTGACTTCTTATAAAGCTTTTTCATACCTTATTGTAAGTTTAAAAACGTACATGGTTATGGTACTGCTTGTACAGCAGTTCAGATCCCTCCTCCTCTGCCACACTGGAACTGTCTCCTTGAGCTGCTTCAACATTGCAAATGCTGTAGAAGCAAGGGCCCAAGTCTCAGTCAACATTCTTAGAGAACTTAAATGGTCGATATTGAAAGAGTGCTTGCTACAATAAAGAATAACATAAAAGTAAGTTGTACAATACTGTGTAGCCTGGTGTGTCTTTTAGTAGTAATTTCCTAGAATACTTGCACAAATCTGTCGTTTCAAACACTATAAAGCAATGAATAAAAATCCTGCACCCTCCACAGGATACAGCTTTCTGAACAGAACACCAACAGCTCAGGCACTAAGAACAACAATTAATAAATGGGACCTCAGGAAACTGAAAAGCTTCTGTAAGGCAAAGGACACCATGAAAGGGACAAAATGGCAGCCAACAGAATGGGAAAAGATTTTCACCAATGCTACATCTGACAGAGGCCACATATCCAAAATATATAAAGAACCCAAGAAACTAGACATCAGCAAACTGAATAACCCAATTAAAAAAAATGGAGCACAGAGCTAAAGAGAAGATTCTCAACAGGGGAATCTAATGGCTGAGAAGCACTTAAGGAAATGTTCAACATTGTTAGTCAGCAGGGAAATACAAATCAAAACAACTCTGAGATTCCATCTCACACCTGTCAAAATGGCTAAGATCAAAAACTCAGTGACAGCCCATGCTGGCGAGATTGTGGAGAAAGGGGAACACTCCTGCATTGATGGTGGGAGTGCAAACTTGTACAACCACTTTGGAAATCAATTTGGCGGGTTCTCAGAAAACTGGAAATTGATCTGCCTCAAGAACCAAAAGTGGTAATTCCTGGGCATATACCTATAAGAATTTCCACCATACCACAAGGACACTTGCTCAACTATGTTCATAGTAGGATTATTCATAATAGCCAGAAACTGGAAGGAACCTAGATGTCCCACAAACAAAGAATAGATAACGAAAATATGGCACATTTACACAGTGGAATATTACTCAGGTATTAAAAACAATGATGTCATACAATTTTCAGGCAAATGGATGGAACTAGAAAAGATCATCCTGAGTGAGGTAACCTAGACCCAGAAAGACAATCATGGTATGTACTCACTTATAAGTGAATATTAGCCATAAAGTACAAGAAAGTCATACTACAATCCACAGACCCAAGAAGTCAAGTTACAAGGAGGGCTCCAGTGAGAGATGATTGAATCTCACTGAGAACCGGAAATAGACTAGACATTATGGGTGGATGGAGGGAGGGAACTGGTAAGGGGAGGTTTGGGGATAGGAACAGGTGGGATGAGGTGGGAGGAGGACAGAGGGACTGGGAAAGACAACTAGATTTCAGAGGAGGTATCTCGGGGATAAGCTAGAAATTTAGGACAATGGAAACTCCCAGGAATCTCTGAGTGTGACACTAGCTAAGACTCCTAGCAATGGGAGATATGAAACATGAACCAGCCATCTCTTGTAACCAAGCAACACTTTCAATGGAGGGATTTGGACACCAATAGAATCACAAAATGTTAGACCCACAGTTTGTCCTGCCTACAAAATGTGCAGGGGTGAAAGATGGAGCAGGATTTGAGGGAAGGTCAACCAATGACTGGCCCATCCTGAGACTCATGCCATGAGAGGGCACACACCCCTGACACTGTTAATGATATTCTGCTATACTTGCAGACAGGAGCCTAGCATAACTGTCATAAGAGAGGTTTCACCCAGCAATGAATGAAAACTGATGCAGACACCCACAGCCAAACATTAAGTGGAGCTTGGAGAATCTTATGAAAGAGGGGGAGGAAAGACTGAAGGAGCCAGGTAG
This sequence comes from Lophiomys imhausi, assembly GCA_907164525.1. Taxonomy (NCBI): domain Eukaryota; kingdom Metazoa; phylum Chordata; class Mammalia; order Rodentia; family Muridae; genus Lophiomys; species Lophiomys imhausi. The sequence goes on from CAJQZJ010001079.1 coordinate 1,547,493, forward strand.
GTCAAGGATACCACTAGAAAACCTACAGAATCAACTAACCTGGGCCCATAGAGGCTAATAGAGACTGAACCGCCAACCAAAGAACATGCATGGGATGGACGTAGGACCTCTTGCACATAAAGCAGGAACTGTCTCTGACTATATTATCTGCCTGTGGATTTCTTTCCCTTAATTGGGCTGCCTTGTCTAACCTCAAAGAAGATGTGCCTAGTCTTACTGCAATTTGACATGCCAACGTGGGTGGGTTGATATCTATGAGATGCCGCCCCTTTTCTGAGAAGAAGGAGAGGAAGAGTGGAAGAGTGTGGGGTAAGAGGGAGGGACAGGGAGGAGGGGAGAAAAGGGAAGCTGAGATAGGGATGTAAAGTAAATAAATAATTTTTAAAAACCCTTTGTCCTTACTTTTAAGCTTTAACACAAAATTGTTTTTTATAAATATGCTTCATATATTTAGTTTTGATGTTTATCTTCATATTATCATTCTCACTTATTTAATTCAAATTATGATTAAGGAACTTTTGTTTGTTTTTTGAGACAGCAGTTTTTCTGTGTAGCCCTGGATATCTGGGAACTCACTCTGTAGACCAGGCTGGCCTAGAACTCAAAGATCTGCCTGCCTCTGCATCCTGAGTGTTGGGATTAAAGGCATGTGTCACCACTGCTGGCAATTTTATGTTTTACAGATTCTTTTTTATATACTAAATTTGTATATTTAAATACTGTTTCTTTCAGGTAACAATGTGGCTTCTTACACCCAAAAAGGAAGCTATATCTACAGTATATAAACAGCTTGCCAGTCACTACTATAACTAAAAAATTCCACACATAGTTAATAGATTATTTTATGTATAAAAGATTACATACAGTATGAGTTATATCACCTAAATGGTTAAAAAATTCTTCTCCAAATATCAATTCTTAATGGGTTGTTTATTTTCTATCATTAAAATAAATATGTATTTCTTGGCTACTTTCCATTTTGCTGAATGCCACACATACTTATGAATGAACTGCAATGATTCAAAATATCTGTGTTTTTTTTTTTTTCAATGCCTCAAAGTTGCGGTTTATTTGAATTCAGGAGAAGAACTGTTTACAAACCTCCATCCATCCTTCTGCAGATAACTGAAGGCTCCATCAACAACACTTGCAAAAAACTGTCCCCCTGTGATGAAGAGGGTGTTGATGGTGACCAGCCGACCTCTCAGGTTGGGTGGCGAGACCTCTGCGATGTACACGGGCACTGTCATGGAAGCAATGCCTGCAGACGAGAACCAAAGTGAACGTGAGACATCTGCACGGGACCTGCTGTCACCACACTTATCCACGCTAGATTACAACACACACACACACACACACACACACACACACACACACACACTGATATGGGCTTTCACTCTACTTTGAACACAGATTACCACATATTCAAGGTTTTGTTTGTGACTGCTTTGGAGCTATTAGATGTGAGCAAAGATTATGTGAGGTTCCAAATTCTGAATATTGTTGCTTATACTCTTATTTAGATTAATTTATTTTTATTTTATTTGGTGAGTTCTTATGTAGCTGGTCCTGAACACAGAAGGTAACTAAGTATGACCTTGAACTTCTGTTCCTCTTCCCTCTACCTCCCAGTACTCAGCTCACACTGTCATTTAAATGCCCATATACAGAAGTCCCTCAACAGTCCTACAATGACATTGAAAGCATAAGTATGGATAATCATTTTACAGATTAAAGATATAAAATCATGCTTTCGAAAGAATGATGTAATTGCTAATTATTTTAGTCTCCATGGCAATGTAACCCAACAACAGAGAGAATAAAATACTATTCAATAATTTATATCAACTTATATTCGAAGTCATTATTTAGAAGAGATCTTATTAAGTTACGCCATTCTATTACCCAGATATATATTTCAGAGGCACATTACAATGACGGAACCTTTAGGAATCTATGGTTCTGAAATCAGAAGATCTTAGACTGAAAAGTGTCACGGGGCTGGGAGTGGTCCATAAAGTGTTCATACGGTTATTTATAGAAGTTTAAGCTTTATATATGTACATATTATAAATCAATCCCTAGATTAAAGATGGAGCACCAGAACTGCATGACAAACTCAGGTAGAACTGGCTGTAAGGGGCTGGTCTGTGCTGAAGAAAGAATACAGACACCTGACACCCTGCTTCCAGCCTGGGTCCTTGTGTTTCTGGTGCTGTCTTATTTAGTGACATCTGTCTACACTCAGTGACAGAATGCAATACCCACACTTCTTATCAAATACTAATTTCAGTAGTGATAGAAATTGATCCCCAGGGGCTCATGCATGCTGGACAGTACCACAAGGCTATACACTCAATTCATCACCAATTTTTGTATGTTGATCACTACCATACATATACTCCTACATATGTAGAATATATAAGTACATATACAATTCATACTTCTCTCTCTCATATAAGTACTGCACGCTAACTGACTGTGCCCTGGGTCTCTTAATTCTCTTTCATTTCCTTCTTTAGATAGGGGCCAACTTCCATCCAGGGTTTAGGACTTCATTAAACTCCTTGGCAATGTCACACGGTCTGAAAGCTTACCAATTGTGCTTTTTGTTAAATTTTAATGAGTCTCACCCATCTAGGCAAGTACATTAAAAAAAAAAACTGGAAAATGTACTGTATTAAGGCAAACATATAAGCAGTTAAACTTTACAGGTGTTCTTTGCTCCTGCAGTGCCTGCCAGTATAGGGAGAGAAGCCTATGATTTTATAAAGTCTCACAGCAGAAGAAGAAGGTGTCTTAAGCATAATTGTCACCATCTCAGTGCAGGATTAGCATAGCACAGCCCACCCTAAAATGGATCTTGGAAATAAAAATTTTCAACAAATGTTAACAAGTTAATTGTATATTCCCATCATTTCCTGTACTACAGGACCATCTCAATAACATTCCACAAACAAGCACTAATCTATTTGGGTATTTTTTTTTTCTATACTGGCCTAGCTATAAGCAACCATTCTATTTCTCACTTAGCCAGAGCAAGTTAATTGTATATTCTCCTTGTTTCCTGTACTACAGGACCATCTCAATAACATTTCACAAACAAGCACTAACCTATTTGGGTATTTTTTTCTATACTGGCCTAGGTATAAGCAACCATTCTATTTCTCACTTAGCCAGAGACTGGCCTTTAGTTGCTTAACTCAATGGACACAGGAAACCACACATTTAAGCAATGCATGCTGGTCCCCAAACCACAGATTTCACATGACAAGAAATGTAGACATGTCCCTGGGGCTTTAGAAGGCTTGATTGTTTAAAATGAATACCAGAGTGTTGACAGCAGCAGGTGATGGCCAAGAAAAAGGCATGGAGGGCTATAAAATCTCTAGAGACATTGTTAAGCAGACTTGAAAGGAGCTGCCAAAATCTGTCCTGAGAACATCAATGCTGATTTAGTATTGCTGTTGAAACTGCCTAATTACATTAGTTAGATATATTCTATGTCCTAATTATAGCCCTAATCCTCAGCACATCTCTACTGAGATCATGTAATTACCCTACTTCACGGAGGACATTATCTCAGGGCATGTAGGAAGTCAAAGAGAACCTAACAGACAACAGAACCCAACTTTATTGCCACACACCAAACTGGCTCATCACCACAGACGACTATAGGCTCAGGAACCAAAATTTTCAACACCCTCCATGCCAGTTATAAGCTGGATAAGTTGGTAGAAGTTATTCAATCTCTCAGGTCTCTAATTCCTCATCTATGGAATGGGAAGATTAAAACTCCTTCAAAGAGATTGAGAATGCCAATGACTTAATAAATTGAAGAACTTAAATACAGAAGGTACTCAATACTAGTCACTATCACTTTTGTTATTATCTCTAGAAAGGAAGTATCTCAACTTTTAGATTCAGTTCAACCTGCATTATGTGCCAATACTGTGAGCAAAAATAAATAAAATTAGCCCATGCACATGACTGAAGCTAAGCACAAGCCCCACTTACAAACACATGTAATCAAATAAATAATTTGAACATGACATGGTAGGGTGGTAATAAGACCATTCCCTGGGTTCCAGTTTCTGTGCTAATTGTTGGTGTATGCTGATGATAAAGCGAAAACTTAAAAAGGCTGGAGACACAACTCTTCACAGATGAGCATAAAACTAAAACAGCATGAAATGGCATGGGGCTTTTATTGATAAATTATTAAGTATGTGGAGAGTACATGTAGAAATGGAATGCAGAGACAATAGAAAGCCACAGACATCAATCAGGCCATGTCTATGGCATCTGAACCTGAGGCTGTCATGGCAGATATAATCACTGTTCACCTAGGGCTTCAAGGCTGTAGTCCCAGGAATAACCGGTCTGAAGAGCCAGAAACTCAAGATGAAGCATTCCTACTGAACCTGAGATCCAGTGTGTGAGGAAGAGCTGGGGACTAGAACTTTAGACGAAGGCCTAGAAGCACAACAAATGGCAGCCTGCTTAGGAAAGGAGACAGTTCATAGTGAGAAAGGTAGCAGCCAATACAATGGTCAGAGATCAAATCAAGGGGTTGGTACGTAGAAGACTTTGAGCTGTGTGAAAGAGGAAAAGGCATCATCAGATTCTCATCTGGGCAGGTCTCTCAAACTTGTTACATAGCTAAAGATGTCCTCAACTTCTGATTCTTCTGCTACTGTCTCAACAGCACTGTGATTACAGGTCTATGCCACCACAACAAGCTTACGTGTAGCGCTGAGAGTGGACCTGGGGCATCATGTGTGCTACCAGGCAAGTGCAATACCAGCTGAGCTACATCCCTGGCCCCAGATTTACATTAAAGGACAAGGATAAAGAGGATGATGATGAGGAGAATGAGAAGGATAAGGAGAAGGAGAAGGAAAAAAAGAAAATTAAATATAAGGTAAAGCCAAAGACTGATGGACTCAGAAGTGGCTTGTGAGATATGTAGCAAGTGAGAAGTACCGCCCCCTAAATATACTGGGGATATAAGTTACATGCACAGGTAGTGGTTCCAGCATCCCTCTTGTCCTGCTCAAATCAGAATCTGCCAAGACTGCAACCTTTTTTCATACCTTATGGGAGAATTTGACCTTGTAAACTTAGTTTTTACATTATAATCACAAAAAGATGTGGTCAGGGCAGAAAATTTTACCAGGGCAAAATAAAGAAGATTTGTGGTGAGATATTCAGATGAAAAAAGGACAGAGGACAGTTTTAAGTAAGACACTTGGGATGTTTCTGGAGGAAAATATGCAAACCTATGATACAGAATCCCCACTTCGAGGACAGATGTGGGGGTGATAGGTTTGAAGAACTGCTGCTAAGTAACAACCCACATGCTGTTCCATTTGAGATTGAGACTGATTGTCAATGACTTCAGATGCCTTTCCATCTTCAAACTGAGACTAGGGCACGAAAAGTTTGGAAGTCACACAAATATTTAGGGATTAAAAGGTAATTGTGTGAACAACATACCTAACTGTGACTACAGCTGTGGGTCACACTAAGAAAGGACATCTAAGAATGCTGAGAGTCACATCCTGAAAAAAAAAATCTGTTTTTGAGGGAATTGTTGGGTGGTAAGTGTGAAGGAGAATGGTAAATGGTACTGCCTTTCCCTTCAGTACCAACAAGCTATTCCTAGAAGTCATCCTACCAACAGGTATATAGTTGATGAAAAGCAAAAGACTCCAAGTTGCACATGTAATAGACACAAAGTTTTGTTTGTTTTTTTTTTCAGTAAATAACCCAGATGTTAATGCCAAAGTGGTTTCTGAGGCTCAAGTCCTCAACTTTTGTTAAATACTATTCAAGAACCAAGAGACATTCCTCTACTTAGATCATGATTCCGAGGAAATGGCTCAGAAACATTTTATCTTTGAAGAAGACCTCTCTCTTCCCTCTGTCTACACCCACTGTGTAACTTCCTGCCACCAGGTATCATCTTAGGTCAGTCTGTAAGAAAAATGGGAACTAAATACAATAAATTGTGTTATTGTGAGCTAGACTAATTAAAATCCATGCAGCTGCGATATGAAACTGGAGAAGGAACCTGACGTTCACTCCACTCACTGTGTTCAAATGTGTATCCACCACACACAAGCCCTGCTAATCAGCAACCTGTTATTAATGAGAATAACTCATGCAAGCAGCTGATTTATGGATTCCCAAACATAAAGTCTCAGTTCTGAAAAGCTCCAGAAATTAAGTTACTATTTAGTTATCCTAAACTTCCTTTATATTCTTCAGATATCAACAGAAATCTCTCTGGACCCTAATCTCACTATTCTAATGAAGGACTACCAAGTAAAACCAGCAAAGGTGAAGGTCTGTTTTAAATCATTATTATGTATTTGTATAACTCATCTATATATTTAAATAAATCACAAGAGCATTCAAATAAACAAGTAAGAACTTTGTTATTCACACAACATCTGTTATAAAGACAATGTTTTGAGGCTCATATTTCTGCCCTGGTAGAACCTAAAGATGATAACCTAAGATTTCCAAAATTAAGAGTTAAATGTTTCAAGTATGTATGTGGATGATGCATAAATTTTAGGGGAATTCTATGAAAAACTTTATTTTCCCTCTATTCTAACCATTAACTACATAGAATCAATGTCTAATAAAATAGCCAATTTTATTCTGTGTATGCTTAGCCTGTGTACATGTTCATGTGTGTGCACATGAGAAAGCCACAGGTTAATATCAGGTGTCAGTGTCTTCCTTGATAGCTCCTCCCAGTTTCTGATTGTTTTTTGTTTTGTTTGTTTGACTGGCTAGTAAACCTCTGGAATGAATCATCCTGTCTCTGTCTCCCCAGCACTAGGATTACAGGTATGTACTGCCATACACAGCTTTTTCACAGAGGTGCGAGAGATCCAAATTCAGGCCCTCAAGCTTATATAGCAAGCACTTCACTGATCAAGCTGCCTTCCCAGCCCCACCCTCCAACTCTAATAGTAACAGTCCAAATGAAACCTATGAGGTTAACTTGAAGAACGAGTGGTACAAGTATTAGTAGCTTTCTAGCGCAAACATAACCATAGAATTCCATGTTGGTGTTATTTCCTGATGTTAAAAGCTTAAATTCTTTAAAAAGAAAATAAGGTTATATCAAGGAAACGTTATCATGAAGCACTGCCAGGAAACGGCACCTGGGACACTGCTGTGCAAGAGCATCCTCAGGCGCAAGCTGATTCACCTCCTTCTTACAGGGTACCCAGAAGCTGCCTTCCAGAAACGGCTGGAAGCCCTTTAAAAGGTCTGAGTCAGAAATATACACAATTTCATAATCAAACAGCATTAGGAAAACCCTGTGGTGATAGATAAATACCCGTGAATCACGGTGGTATCTCAGCATGATAAGCCATGCAGCAACTAATTAGCTTCCGAGAAGTGCATAGGCCACCTTCTAACAGTAACGCTTCTGGGACAAGGGTGACGCTAGCCTAAGTTCATTTTCAAAACCAGCGCTTTCTCATCTCTAAAGAAGGAACCTTAATAAAAAAAAAATACAGAATTGAAGGGAAGAGGACCCTTCGTGCAGCTGGGATCGGCTGGCTGTAGGATCTTCATTCTTCTAAATAGCTAAGTGCCCACTGTTATCAGGTTGCTAGCATGCCTTAGAATTCAGCTCTAGCTTTTTCTAACAAGGTTTAAGACATTCACAAAAGATGTTAGGAAACTTCCAAGTACACTGGGACCTACATGCAACACAAAATGTCTGGAGCAGAGTCAGATTGTGAGAAAAGACTATCCCCTGGGGATAACTACAAAATTAACATCTAGAGTTTCAAATAGCTCCTAACAGAGCATTATATTTTCAGCATTTTGGCTGGGTACCATCTCTCTCATTTGCTCTTTAAAAAAATAAATAAATAAAATAAAATATCCAGTGATGTGGTGCGTACATGTGTGTGCGCACACACGGTGCATGTGTTGCTGTGTACCTACCACTGCATATGGAAGTCCGAGGATAACTTGTGGGAGTCAATACTCTTCCCCACCATGTGAGTCCCAGAAAATTGAATTCTTCTTTGCAGATTTGTCTAGGTTTGTGTTAAGCTGACAAAAGCCACAGATGAAGAGGTGCATGAATACCTTAAGGATGTGACAGCCAGACTGACCACCCCATGCCGCAACCATATTACTAACCCCTGGAGTGAGACTTTTCATTATAACTCTTTCTTGGAAACACTTCTGCAGTACAGGAGCTCAGCTTTTCTTCTTTCTCCTAATCTGTCACCTGTAATAAAAATCCTTTCTGAAACTCCCCTTCCAATTGTCCCTGGAAGTCATCCTTCAAGTTCACTACAGAAAAGAATGAGAAGCTACTGCGTTGGGTATTTTTGGGTAACCATTGGTTTTCCAGCACCCTACGGCTCCAAGTTACAGCTCACCTTAACTGAGAAAGGCTCCACTAATGCACGGACCCCACATTTTCCTCAGCTTGATGTACAACTATGAAAAGGTGGCAGGTTAATGACCATGACATGCACAGCTGAAGTGTTTATAGTCTTCATTTCTATGGCATTTATTTTCCTCCTTGCTGTGACCAAACACCCAACAAGAAACAATTTCAGGGAAGTGTTTTGGGGGGCTCATTGCTTGCATATATACACAATAAGAAGCAGGGAGAGATGAATGCTGGCACTCTATTGGATTTTCATGTCTTCCTTTTGATTCGGGCCTGGGTCCCAGCCTATGGGATGGATTGCTCACATTCACGTGGGTCTTCCCTCCTCGGTTGAACCTCTTAGCAAGCACCCAGAGATGTGTCCAAATTAGTCAAGTTAGCAATAAAGAGCCATCACAATTTTCATTCCCAAAGGGTGAATCAACATAATAAAATTATTTAAATGTTTAAAAGCAATTCTTTTTTAATTTCCCCTCTTTTGGCATGCTGGAAATACTGAATCTTTAAGAGGTTTCCTTTCTTTAGGCATTTACCAACTTTTTGGCTTGATCTTATGTTTTAGGAGAAATTCAAAATGAGAGAAATTTCCTTATAAATCTGTTTTAGCAAAAATTTTGAGGAACGATTGTTGCAATTTCCTACTGCCTATCTTTCACTGCTGATAGTTTATCTATTAGCTCACAGCTCTGACTTCTCACCAGCAAGAACAGAATACAATGCACTACTACCTTTGTGGTGCTGACAAAACAGCACCATTCCCCTCCTCCAGCTGTCCTTGGCAGTTCCTGTTTCACCATTTCACATGGTATCCACCAAGTTCACTAAGCGTCGCTTTCCTTTCACCGGGCTTTGCAGACTATAAAGAGGAACCCCATCCAAATTGTTAAGATGTTAACTCCCAAATCTTTACATATATTTATAGAAAAGAAACGCCTGGCAGGCTTTGTAACACTTCCTGGTAGCCCTTATTTCCGTGGATTATCTAACACAGAGCTTGTCATAACTTTCTGTGAGATTTAATATGCAGGAAAGTATCATGTCTATAAAGTACTGCAAACACTGAGAAGTCAAGTGTGGGCAGAGAAGAAGAGGAAGAAGAAAAGAAAGCAGAGGAGGAGGAGGAGCAGAAAGAGGTGGAGGAAGAAAAAAGTAGTACAAGCTAGATGGCGAGGATGCCAGTGAGCACACAAGCTTTCGGCCATGCTCTCCGTCTCCCTCCTCATCAACTCCTGTGTGGTCCAGAGCCACCTCGAGATGGACCTGTGCAATAAGTAGCTCTGCCACCTTATCGCCACTGTAGCCTCTGACTATGCATCATTACTTCCTGCCATCTGCCAAATCCAAAATACTGACTTTTCAAGGGATGAGCACCTGAGATACCCTGGCAACACTGAGAAAAATAACTGAGAACCTAAGCCAAAAGGCAGAAAAAAAAATTCTATTTCAAAAACAGGGTAAAACGCCCACAATAGAAAGCTAAATAAAAGTTCCTATCAGATAGATAATGGTCTCAGATAGATAATATAAGACAGAGATGCAGGAAGGAATAAAGAACATGGAAAATTCTAATAATCCATCAACTGCATTAATATTAAAGAATTATCCCCATAAGGAAAATTTCAACTCTACATGCCTTCATTCCATTAATCCCATGAAACACTGAACAAGAAATTCCATGCTAATTTCAGAAAAAGGCTATATATCCCAATTAATGTTATGGGCTAGTGTAATTGCTGGTTTTGATGTCAACTTGTCACAAATTAGAACAAGCTGAGTAGGGAACCTCACTTAGGAAACCATCCTGATTACCTTAACTGAACTGGAAAGATCCATCCCAAGACCGGGAAGCACTTTCAGCTAGCAGCCAGATAAACAGAACATGGCAGAAAGATGACTATTTGCACAAGGTCCTAGGATTGACCCCTTTTTGCTCACTAACCTTCTCTCTTGATGTTCAGTTGGTTTTACCCCATCACTGGTCCTGTTGATTTATCCAGAGATATCAGAGCCAGCATTTTCAACATTCCGTTGTTGACTAAGAACCAGCAGCTCTCAGAAACCTTCCAGGTTTTGGGCAGTACATAGGGACTGCAGATACGCTCATCCTAGTGGACTGGTCAATGACCAGTTTCTGAGAGTCTCCAATGGGTGACTGCACTTGTGACACTATACTGGCTGATGAGGTACCTAGGCTCGCAGACTGAACATTCTCATCTTCTCAGGGGTGAGTTAACTGTTCATAACTACTTCAATGAAAGGTGGCTCAACAAATTCAATAATCATATGTGTGTATTGTGCTGGTTAATTATTTTTTTTGGTCAAATTGACACAAACTAGGGTTATCTGGCAAGAGAGATCCTCAATGGAGAAAATGCCTCTAAAAGACTGGGATATAAGCAAGTCTATGAAGTATTTTATTGATTAATATAGGAAGGCCCATCCCATTGAGGGCAGTGCCACCCCTGGGCACTATAAGAAAGGCTGAGAAAGTCTAGGAACAAGCCAGTAAGCAGATTTCCTCTATGACTTCTGCTTCAGTTTCTGCCTTGACTTCCCTTAGTGAAGGACTGAGACATGCAAGTGTAAGACAAAATAAATCAGATATATTTATCCCTCTCAGGTCTCTGAGGTAGTTGAAGAATAGATAGCTAGAGTCTCAGTTAAATTTTGAGTTGTTTAGGAATCAAGAGGGCGTTCTGGATCTAAGAAGATGTTTTTAAAATTGTGATGCAAGTTAGTATGAAAGCTGAGTTAGATAGAGAACTTTAAACTCATGGAGATGGTTAGATAGTAGAATGTTAAAGTCAGGGGCCAAATACATATGGGCTGGATATTGAGAATGTATGCTAAGCCATATAACTCTCAGAATTGTGGCCTATTTATTTCAGTTGTTTTGTACTGTATTTATTGTTATAAGAGAAAGAACCATTTCTTGGACTGAAAAAAAAAATTATGCATTCTGGGGGAAGGGTGAGAGGGTAGGGGGTGGGGCTGGGAGGGGTGGAGGGAGAGGGCTGTGATGGAGATGTAACTTGAAGTAATAAATAAACATTTAAAAAAAAGAAAAAAAGATAAAATAAATCCTTTCCTCCGCAGGTTGCTTTTTGTCATGGAGTTTTATCACATCAATATAAATCAAACTAAGATATTTGTATTTTCTCTCTCTCTCTTTCTCTCTCTCTCTCTCTCTCTCTCTCTCTCTCTCTCTCTCTCTCTCTCTCTCTCTCGCTCTCTTCCCCACCTCATCCTTGTTCCTCTGGAGAACCCTGACTCATACAACTAGAACATCCCAGCTAGGATGACATAATGATATATTGTCTCAACAAGTACAACCAACAACAAATGATTATTTGAGCTCTTCCACTACAATTCAACCTGCTGTAGTGAAAACATTATTTCTATGAGAATTGGGGCTCAGGAAACAGGCACAAGAATCTTTTGACTTCTACCAGTATCCACGAAACTCTAACAGGTTAATTTTCTGGCTTCTACAGAGAAAGAAATCTCATACCCTTCAAAGTTTTTGGCATGTTCATCCTGAATAGGCCTACACAAGACTCTTAATAATAATAAACATTTTAAATCTAAAACGTATGGCCAGACAAATCTAGAAATGTACCACTACATAAAAACATATTGCAGTTTGAAAATAGAAGAGTTTGGTTTACTAGTAGCCCAACAGAATAATGGTGCACCTCAAATGCACAAGGTCCTAGGATTGACCCCTAACAATGCATATATATGTTCACACACAACACACACATCTATATATGTGTGTGTATGCACACATACATATCAAAGCATATTAATACAAGTTTAATGTCCCAATACAATAGCTTTAATTACTTGAAGTGGTTTAAATGTGAAATACTCCCAGCTGACAAAACTGAAAAGATGTGGAACTTTTAAGAAGTAGAGCCTCACTGAAGGAGATGTATCACTGGGGGTGAGCCTTGAGGTTTTCTATCCCTACTCTACCTCCTGCTCACTCTCTGGACCTGACTGTGGATGTAATGTGAACAGGTGGCCTCCTGCTGCTGCCATGATATTTTCTCTACCTGCTGCCATATCTTCTCCCCCATAATGGTATGGTCTCTTTGAACAGTAAACCAGAATAACCCTCACTCTCTAAAACTTCCCCTTGTCCGATATTTTGCCACAGAAACAAGTGATATGACTAAAAAACATCATCATTAAGAATTGAAAGAAATATGTTTATATATCTAGATGTGCTAGATAAAATTCAATGTGCAGGCATGATTGTTAAATATACTTAAAATTTAAAAGGGTTATTTGATTAAAAAAACATAACAAACATCATATTTAGCATAAGCCAATTAAAGTATGCTATGAGCCAGCAAGAACAAATCAAGCATAAATGTTATTCTACTTTCTCAACGTGAAAATCTTTAGCCAGTGTACCAACACAAGAAAACAGTCCTGTAATTTTGAAAGGAAAAATCATTTATAGATATTATAATTGCAAATTTTGTAATATAAAAATGTGCTACAAACATATCACTTTTAAAAAAATTTTATTTTAGTTTCTTCTCTACTGCAAGCATGTTTGTTGCATGTCTTACAAGTTAGCTCCAACTGGCCTCTCTTCCAAGGTATGACTTGGTTTGATTGGCTTTATTTATTTGACTGTGAGATAAGATCGCCCAGGAGAGCCCAGCCTAGTCCTAACTCTTGGTGATTCTTGACTCTCAGACTTCCAAAGGCTAGGGTCACACCCATGTGACAGTGTGCCCTTTTTTTATGATTTAAATGTTTTGTTGGTTTTTTTTAAATAATTTATTTTTTATTTCTTCAATTTACATCTCAAAATCCCCTCCCTACTCCCCCCTCCAGTCCCAACCTTCCACCCTCCTCCCCCTCAACCCCCCATCCTCTTCCCTTCTTTTTTTTTTAGTTTAAGGTATTTCTTTTTCCCCCCAACAGCTCTCCCTTTCAGTCCAAAAAATGGTTCTTTTTCTTATAACTATAAATACAATACAAAACAACAGAAATAAATAGGCCACAATTATAAGAGTTATATGGCTTAGCATACATTCCCAATGTCCAGTCCATATGTATTTGGCACCTGAATTTAACATTCTACTATCTAACCATCTCCATGAGTTTAAAGTCCTTCATAATTCCTGCTCTACAATCAATGTCTGTCAGAGAAACGGGGCCAAATGGCTGAAGATTGATGCTGTAATGTATGGAGAGAAAATGGGAACTGTCCAGGCAGCCACTGGTATGTCATTTCTTAGTTTTGGAAGCTGCAGGCCCTGCACTTCCTATATAATCAGATATATTTGTGTTTTGTTGGTTTTTGAAACAGGCTCTGATCATGTGGACCAGGATGGCCTTGCATTTTTCATGTCCCAGAGCCCTTCTCCACAGTACTGGGAGTGCAAGCATGCGACACACTCTGTAGCAATGACATTGGAGTTAGAGTTTAGCAGTTAGGCATCAGTTTACAAAGAAGAAAAGAACAAAGGCTTGCAATGGTAACTAATAGGTACCGGTATCCCACTACTCAGGAAGCTGAGGAAAAAGGATTGATTACTTGAGGTCAAATTCAGACAGCCTGGAAATAATAAGAGTCATCAATCTATAAATAAATAAACAAATAAATAAAAGAAAAACAAAAGAGGAAAAACCTAAACCACAGTTCTAGTATATTCCTATATGTCTAAATACTAGCAGCAACTTTAAAATAGAATTTTTAAATGTACTATACTATTAATAAAACAGGTGCTTAGAAGTTGTCTTTGCTAAATACATCACCCTTTCATTTGGACCCACAAGATAAATGAAAGCTTTGACATCTCTACCATGATTTTGTAACTGACTGTCTCCTGTACTCTGGCTGGAGGCACAGTGATAAATCACTGTCTCTAACCTTTCCTATGGAGTCACCTTGAATTCCAGGAAGAATAAACCTCAAGGACAGAGCTCTTTGCAAACTGAGGCCCTTAAGCCATAGAAAGCATGAATAATGTCTTCTTTAGACTACCTCAGAACTGAAAACAATGGCCAACAAGACCACACCTTGGTAAGTATACCACTTGCCTCCTCCCCTAATTCTTCCATTAAGTTTAAGGCATATGTCAGTACCCAAAAACTGAAGTGGCACACTTCATCCTTCACCATCTCACCCTCCTGGCTCATGTTAGCCCTGGTGCTCTCCTCCACTGCCCTCATCTAGGATACCACATCGTGGATGTGAGCTTGTACTTTCATGGGGTCCATCCTGTATGAGGAGCCCTCCAGGAGTTCCAGCACAGGCTGAAACTTGAGGAGCTTGGTGCCTGCTTCTTGAGTTTTCCACCCCTCTACCCATTCTTACAGAAGTCAAGTGAGGAGGCGGAGCAGTGCATGAGCAGTATGCCCCTGAACTCAGTGACTCCATGACGTAGAAGTCCTCTACCTAGGAACACCTACTTCTCAGTCTGTTGTATGCATCCTTGTTCAGCAGATGCATAATGCATTTGCAGTGACAGTCAAAGCCCTCTCAGGTCATCTGCACCTGGTACAGGTTGCTGAACAGCTGCTGGGGCATATAGGACTGGCCAGCAGCAGCAGCAGCAGCAGCAGCAGCAGCCCCAAATGGAGACAACAAAGTGGGAGGGCTATGGCAGCTTTGGCAGCACAGCAACCTCCACCTCCAGGGTGGAGCCCTGACCTGTGACCCAGCCAATTTCATTTTTGTTTTTTTGTTTGTTTTGGCTTTTCTTGACAGGTTTCTCTGTGTAGTCCCGGCTGTCCTGGATTCATATTGTAGACCAGTCTGGCCTTGAACTCACAGAGATACGCCTGACTGCCTTTACCTCCTGAGTGCTGGGACTGAAGGCATGTGCCACTATGCCCTGTGGTAAGAGTATTGTTTATTAAAAAAAGAAAACTAGCTATGATATGAGAGTGTTTTTGCTTTAATTTGAAATGTGGGGCTGTTTCAGTTAGTTCATGGGTGTTACTTATAATTGTGCCTCCTGTGCTAGCAGGGGCATGGCTTAGTCACCTGCAGGAGGTTGAATTCTGAGGACCCTGAGAGGAGATAAAAAGCCAAAGCCCCCTAGAGGAAGGGGAACTCTGAAGAAGGAAGAGGTTGCTGCTCTCTGTGATGTTGCTGCCCAGAGTAGTTGCTCCCCTGAACATTTGCTGATTCGTTCTGCTGCTGCTGTTGTGCTTCCTGGTTTGCTGTGTATGGTGTTACTGGTTTGTTGGGCTTGTGGATATTGTGACTACTGAGATTGGTATTGCCCCCAAAGAACCTGTCGACCCTAATCAGCAGGAAGTGGTTCAAGAGACCTATGTCCATTTCCCCTTTAATCTCCTTTCTCTCACACCTAGTGTTGGGGGGTTAGAAGAAAAAAGGGTTGGAATGAAGGCAGAGGTGTTAAGTACAATAAAATTAATTATAGTGTATAATAAAACAGAAATAAAAAGCCACTTGCTACAATGTGTTCGTGTATACAATTTGCTCATATTTTATCGAGAAATTTTGCATCTATGTTCATAAGGAAAGGTGTTCTGTAATTTTCTTGTTGGGTGTTTTATGTGGTTTACATATCAGGATAATTATGTTCTCATAAAAAGAATTAGGCAGTATTCCCTTTGTTTCTATTTTGTGGAATAATTTGAGGAATATTGGCATTAATTCTTCTTTAAAAGTATGCTGATTGAACAAAGTGAGCAGGAGGTAGCAAGCACTTTGAACTAGTGCATAAACAGATGGTAAATAATCCAACCAAAATTCAGCCTTCTACCTGAGTGTAATTTCTGTAAGTTCAGTGCTAGTATGGGGTATGGTGAACTATTCCTTTTAAGATTTAGAATACGTTATTGCACCTGGCCCCTCCCACCACCAATAAAGAAGCACAAAGCTTACTGTGCCTATCTGGATTCTAGATTTTTGGCCTGCTATGTGGCCTTCATGGAAACTGAACATTTTCTAATGGGTCACCAAGATGAGATGCTACTTGAGTTGTCCATCATGAGCTGGGTATTATCTGACCCACCAAGCTATAAAGTTTGGTATGCATAGCAACAATTCATTATCAGATGGAAGTGGTGTACATGTGATTGGGCTCAAGCAAGTTACATGGAGAAGTTACTCAAATGTCTGTTTTCTAATCCCATTAATGCCATCTTTCCCAAAGCATGCACCTAAAGCCTCATGGGTATTCAGCTTACTGAGGAAGAGAGGACTAGGGCCTGATTTCCTAATGGTTCTACACATTATGCAGGCACCACTTACAATTGGACAGCATAACATTGCAGTCCCTTTCTGGAACAACACCAATGAAGGGAAATTATTACAGTGGGCAGAACTTCAGGCTATACACATGGATCCACATTTTACTTAGAAGGAGAAATTGCTAGATGTGCTACCATTTAATGAACTGAATGGTGTTATCTGGATAACACCATTCTCCAGGATGACCAGCCAGTGATCTCATGGTTGGTTTAATACATTAGACCACTTTCTTTTTGGAAAGAGCAATGTTTTGTCCTATCTAGAACAGATATTTATTCTAGTTATGGATTTACCTTCCCTGAACATAATGATGTATCTGCTAAAACTACCATCTGAGAACTTACAGAATGTCTTATCCAGTATAATGGTATTCTGTTCTATATTGCTTTGACCAAGAAACTAACTTCATAGCCAGAGGAGTGCCACATTGGATTCATGCTCATGGAATCAACTAGTCTTACCATGTTCTCCACCATCCTGAAACTTCTGGCCTGAAAAAGCAGTGGAATTGCTTGTTGAAGATATAATTACAGTACCATTGGGTGGTAGTACCCTGGGGAGCTGGGACAGGGTTCTCCAGAAAGGATTATATTCTTCAAACCCATGTATAATATATGGCATGGTTTCTCCAATAAGGCATAATTAATTATGACTTGATTATTGTTTTCATTTGAAAATTAATCATAACATAAAGAGGAATTCTTGTATGTCAAGTTGATGTTGACAAGGGTGAACTTGTGACAGCTAATCTTGGTTGCCAACTTGATTATATCTGGAATCAATTAAAACCCAAGTAGTAGGGGACAACTGTGAAAGGTTGTCTTTATTTGAGGTGTCAATACTTTCTGAAGTCCTTTCCTAAATCTAAATCATTTGAGATCAGAAGACCCACCCTAAATCTGGGCCATACTGATGATAGCCTACATAAAAGGAAATGGAAGAAGCAGCTTTTGCTTTTTGCCAAGTTGCCCTCTCTTTTCAATGTCAGGTTCATCAATCATGTTGCTGAGGCATCCTTCATCAGTATTAGATTCCAATTCTTCATAATTTGAGCTCAGATGAAAGATCAGTTGAAACATCCAGTCTCGGAATAAACAATTATCAGATTCTTGAACTTTTTGCCAGAAGACAACCATTGTTGAACTACCAGACCACAGCCTGCAATATATTCTAATAAGTCCCCTTTGATATAGGTAGATTCATTCTAT
Organism: Lophiomys imhausi; assembly: GCA_907164525.1. Classification (NCBI taxonomy): domain Eukaryota; kingdom Metazoa; phylum Chordata; class Mammalia; order Rodentia; family Muridae; genus Lophiomys; species Lophiomys imhausi. The sequence goes on from CAJQZJ010001079.1 coordinate 1,565,401, forward strand.
AAGTTGTGTTTCTCTATGGAACCCTAATACAGATTAAAAAACCCCACAGTGGAACAACTGAGTCATATAGTAACAGTTTTGTTTGTTGTTTTTAGACAGTGTCCCATGTAGCTCAGGCTGGACTCACACTTGTGTCAGTCCTCCATAGGCATGCGCCACCATGTGTGGCTAATTCTATTTTTAGTTTTTAAAGAAACTTCTATAATATTCTTTATAATTCCTATTTTAACCTACATTCTATATAAATCCTATATGACTTTTTATTTCTTTACACCTCCAATAGAATGGTATTTTTTTGTCATTCCGATGATATCTCTTCTAACTAGGATATGAAAACTTCCAATGGTTTCAATTTGCAATTCCTTGAATGGTTAGTAATGCCCAGACCTTTTAAATATACATGGCCATTTGTAATTTTTTTTTGATAACCATATACTGAAATCATTTGGATTTTTAAATGCTCTTATTCAGAATTTTCTGTTGCTAGGCATGAAGAGGTGTTTAGTTCCTAATAAATTCTGGATACTAATGGCTAGTTAGGAGGGTTGTAGGGGCTGATAGATTAATATAAGTTAGATTTAGTGAATAT
>CAJQZJ010001079.1:1566389-1596566 GCA_907164525.1 Lophiomys imhausi
TTAAGAAATTGTTGGTGTTTATTATAAGTGAATTTAGTAATAAATAAATAAGAGTTAAATAAATAATAATTTAAAAGTTCGGTTACAGAGGGTAGTTTGTAAATGATTTTTTTTTTGCAGTTTTCCTACTTTACTGTGCATAAACTTCTCCATTTGCTGTGACCACATTTATTTACCTACATCTGCTTTTGCTGCTTATACTTTGGAGAGTATTGATTTCCCAGTCCTTTTGGAGTCTAATTTCTCACTGATTAGTAATTTTCAATGAAATGACAACTCACTTCATTGGTTAAAATAATCCTAAGTGTTCTGTTTTGTTTGCTTTTGCAAATAATGGGGATGGGATTCCATTATTAATGGTTTCTTAATAAGTTCATCACTGGTGTCTACAAATGGTGCTTACTTTTCTATGGTGATTTTTTTTCTGAAACCACTGATTTATCAGTTCTAACAGATACTTTTTAGAGACTTTACATTTTTCTGTACATAAATAACCTGATTTAAAATAAAACTGTAGTGGTTTGAATGAGATGTCTCCTACTGTCTCCAATATTTTCCATTTGGCGACACTGTTTGGGAAGAAGGTTCAGGTGCTGCAAACTTCCTGAAGGAAGGCTGTCACTGGAGCTGAGTTTTGAGGTTAAAAGCCTTGTGCCATCTCCAGTTTGCTCTCTCAGCTTTATTGCTGTGGTTGAGGATGTGAGTTCTCAGCATTCTTTTCCTGCTATCATGCCTTAAACTTGCTGTCATACTTCCTGACTATTATGATCTGTAATCCTTTCTGGTACTTTAAACCCAATAAACTTTCTTCTATAAATTGTGTTGGTCATGATGCTTACCACAGCAACAGAAAGGCAACTGATAAACAAAGATAATTTACTTTTCTCCTCTCCTACTTAGATATCCTTCTTTCTCTTCACTCGTTGTTCTGAGACCTCTAGCACTGTGTTAAAAATGAGTAGTGAAAACAGACATTGAAATTCTTCCTAACTGGGCTTGGTGGTACATACAATTAATCGAGCACTTGGTGGGCAAGGCCAGAAGGGTTGTGAGTTCTAGGCCAGCCAGGAATACAAAGAAAGACCTTTTCAAAAACCAAACAAATAAGTCTAACTCTTCCTCAAGAAACTTCTGGTCATTTGTCTCACTTCATCTACCTGTATAAGAACTTGGGTGATACAAAAATAACAAGTCAGTGAATCTTACATTTTCAAATAATACTTATGAATAACATTAACTTGGTGCCCGTGAAGAAGTTCCTCATAAACCATCATGTGTATGGATACTTAGCTGGAAAATAGTCTACTATACACATATTTCTCATTACATAAACATAAATTAATTATGAATATAATGTATTACTGTCATATGCAGAGTAGGATGAAAGGATAATGAGAGAAAAGGAGCAAAACACCAAATATTCTAAGACTGCAAATGTTTTATGGTCTCCACCAACAGAAATATTATATAAAAAAGAACATACAGCTTAATGAAAAAAACACTACATTATACTTACTCAGTATTTATAAGTAACAGTTTCCCTAGTATTCAGTAATAAAATTAATTCTCTCCTAATAAGGTGGAATACTAATTTATATAAAATCCCTGTGAATCTTACCATGAGTCAAGCAATAGGATGTAAAATGAAGAAAAAAAGAAAGGCAAAGAATTAGAAATCTCCTAGGTTATGCTCTTCAACACAGCAGCTGACATTTCTATAATAAGATCTTTTTATTTTAATCCATTAGCAACCACTAAATTACAGGCATCTACAGATACTATCTTGCTACCACAGAAATGCAGAATGTATGAATTAATTAGGACTGGTTAAAAAGGAAAAAGGGTTGTACAGTTCCTACAGAAAGCAGTTTTTTTTTCAAAACTTTTCTTAAATACCCACAAATATAGTGTGTTGTCAAGTTTCTTAATTACTTGTCATTTTAGCCTTTTTTTTCCCTGATAAACCATCAGTAACACATTATCCAATCGCTATGGCTTTTCACATTTTGGCTTTAATTACCAGGCTTCATATTAAATCCTACTGTGTGTCCTCAATTAATTGATGTCCATTGCTTCTTATGTATGAACATTTTAAAACGACTACGTCTAAGCACTTAAAGAAATAAAAACCACTATCACTTTGGGTCCTTTCTCCATGGGTAGTTCATAAACAAATACTTGAATGGATGCTCCCAAACGCCAAGATTATGACACGTGAAACAATGAAAACACATTAGCTCAGAAAGACACAAAGAGAGCAATGGCATGGCTCATTAATCAGATTACTCTTAGGCTATAAACAAAGGATATGTTATTAGAAGGCCAGTTACTTATATAAAAACTAGTGCATCCCTAATTCAAAAATGCAAGTTGCAAATCTTTTGGAATGGCAACAAGGTATTACAGGTGGAACACTACATACCTGATTTCATGCAATCTGTTGATCAAAACACAAGGTCACTGAAAATATTGTATAAGCCCATGCATATGATTTATAAAAAACAAACACGGATAAATTTTGTGTTTCCACCCCAAAGATATTCTGATAGTTAAGTAAATATCCAAAAACAAAAAATTCAAACATTACTTATCCTTTAAATGTTGAATAAGTAATTTTTAACCTCTATAAACATCAAATTTACTCAATTATGGCTGGTATTCTATGGTACTCTAATTTCCCAATTCATCCTCCCTGTATCAGTTTTTTAGAGCCTTTAGCAGTGTTCTGCATTACTTCCAGAAAATTCCCCATGAATATATATATATTATTATAGGTAATATATGTATATATGTAATATAAGATATATTTGTATAAGATAGATATCTAATATGTATCTATATAAATATGTATAATTATATATTAAGAAGACATATATATATATATATATATATATATATATAGTCCAGAAAGCTACAGAGGTTTGACACTATTTTGACCAGCAACTGATACTACTCATTATTTTTTTAAATCCAATTTTGTTGCTGGAGATAATTCAGTAGTAGAGTGCTTGCCTAGTATGCATGAGGCCTAGATTTAGTCTTCAGTACCTCATAAACAAAGCAAATATCCCTTTCCTGTATGCAGTATATACATACATACTGATATGGGAAGTAATTAAAGGTATTCTAAGAATATTATTAACAGCAAGTACTGTGCTTAAAATCTTGGAAATCTGGGTGCTGCAGAGATGTCTCAGCAGCTAAAAGTCCTGCTGCTCCTCCAAAGGACCCAGGTTCAAGTCTCAGCACCCCTATAGCACCTCACAACCATCTGGAACTTCAAGTCCAGGAGATCTGAAATTTTCTTCTGGCCTTTGTAGGCACCAGACATGCACATAATGCACAGATACACATGGAGACAACATATCAATATTTTTAAAATAAATACTGGATATCTGATTAAATGCCCATTAATGATATATATAAGTACAGCCAATAGCAGATGTTATGTAAAAGTACAATATCAAACATTGTTCTTACATACTCTAAACTATTCAGCTAAGTGCTCAAATACTTGTGTTGTGCTACCGAGTAATCATTTTGAAACTTAGCTGTCTTGGACTGGGTGAACTAAGAAATTCATGCATATACTGGAACTAGGCCCCCTACACATATGTAACTTATGGGCAGGTTGGTTATCATGTGGTCACAATATCACTTTTTAATGCAACTATTTTCCATAGAAAAACTACCCTTTTAAATAATTCACTCTTAAGCTTTAATAATTAGAGGCCCACAAAGAGTGAACAAGAAGAACTGATTCACTCATCTGGCTCAAATTACAAAACTGAACCTCCTTCAGGTCTTTGGAAATGAACACTGTCCAGAGTGGAATAATAGCACCATAAGGAAGAAAAGTAGTAGTCTATTAAAGGTAGATGTTTTAGCATAAGTATCAAGAAATACATTATGCGTTGCCTCTCCTCTTCTGGCTAGGACCAAGTTAAAAAAGGACACTATCATGAATCTGTGTCGTCCACTGAGTATGTCCATATGATACCACTGAGACAAGATCAATACCTGCGCTGGGCAGGTGTTCAATATTGTTAAAAATCTGCTCTTAACATCAATAAATGCTTTGGGAGAGACTTGGTGGTCACACCTTCACGAGGAAGACAGACAGGAGAAAGACGACACTATAAAGGCCACCCTATACTAAGAAATGACAAACCAGTGACTACCTGGACAGTTCCCATTTTCTCTCCATACATTCCAGCATCAGTCTTCAGCCTTTTGGTCCTGTTTCTCTGACAGACATTTATTGTAGAGCAGGTATTATGAAGGACTAACCTACCCTGTCTTGGCAGAGCTAGGCTGTCGACTTCCCTGCTACCAAGTTTTGTCCTTTTTGGACAACAGTCTGTCTGCAGTTGAAGCAAGGAGTTTTTACATGCCAAGAGATAGGCTTGCCACTAATTCAACCATCTCACACTGGAGATTCTTCAATGCTTTTCTTCTACTTGGAGTAGACTAGGGGGTGCTGTCAGGAGCTGATATGTCACGATATCAAAAAAAAATCTTAATTTAAGACCACATCTTTGAATGCCATATTCTGCATATTCTGGGGTTTTTGAAGATGCCCTATCTATCTCTTGTATTTAGATAAGCAAATGTTGCTTGTCTCTTAACAACTTGATTACTGAGTAGCTTAGAGAATATCTGTGATAGACTGTCTTAGTAGCTAACAAGGTGACATGCATGCATGACTAGGAGTTTGTTTTTCTTAACTATCCTAAACAGTTTAAGACGGTTGGTATCAAGAGGCCAGAGCTTCACATTTCATTTTTAAGTATCTCTAGGTAGGATACCATTAGGAAGCGTTACCTTTAATTTTGTATCAATATACAAAGATCTATTCAAATGTGGCTAAATATACTCTTAATTTTGTATCAATATACAAAGATCAATGCCTATGTGGCCCAATACAATCTTAATATTGCGTCCATACACAAGGGTCAATACCATCGTGGCCAACTATAATCTTAATTTTGTATCAATATACAAATATCAATACCAACGTAGTCCAATACAATCTAATTTTTGCACAATAAACAATGGTCAATACCACTTTAGTATTGGAAGCTGCACTTCCTATATAATCAGATATATTTATCCTTCTCAGCTCTCTGAGGTGGTTGAAGAATAGACAGCTTGAGTCTCATAGCTAAATTTTGAGTTGTTTAGGAATCAAGAGGGTGTTCTAGATCTAAGAAGATGGTTATAATAGTGATGCAAGTTAGTATGAAAGCTAAGTCAGTTATAGAACTTTAAACTCATGGAGATGGTTAGAAGGTAGAAGGTTAAAGTCAGGGGCCAAATATGTATGAACTGGACATTGGGAAGGTATACTGGGCCATTTAACTCTCATAAATGTGGCATATTTAATTCTGCTGTTTTGTATAGAATTTACTGTTATAAGAGAAAGAACCATTTGTTGGATTGAAAAGGGAAGCTGTTGGGGGGGAAGAGGGTGGAAGGGTGGGACAGAAAGGGGGAATAGGGAAGGGTTTGTGACTGAAATGTAACTTGAAGAAAAAAAAATAAAGTACTTATATAAAACAAACAAACAAATAAATAAATAAATAAATAAATAAATAAATAAATGCCACCCTACTCTACACAGGAAGTTCCAGGCATGACAGACTACATAGCAAGAACATTCCTCATGATAAATTAAAAGATTTTTTTGCATTCTACTCACCTTTTGATGTTCACTATCCTATACATAAGCAGACACAGGAAACAGGGCAATTTGACTCCGTAATAATTATCTCTTGGGTTCTCTCTTGGTGGCACAAAATGCCCTAAGCAAAAGAACTGTCAGTCAAATAGAGACAGCATTCAAGCCAGCACGCGTTATCTTGAATATATATTGCATTCCGTAAGAATACCACACAAAAGATAGCAGCCACTAATTGCCCTTGTTCCTGGTTAAAACAGTTTGCTGTACGGTTTTTACAGTCATGAGCTGGTTCCACCTTAACCAGAGATGAGCACTTCCTCTAGTGGAGGTAGGTACGCCTGTGGTTAGAGCTCGAGAGAAGGCTTGATTGGTCACACAAAGGGCTGAGATTGGCTAAAACATTCCTTATGTTATATGGATGCTCTTCAGTAATGCCTCCCTGTATTGCGACCATAAAATGTAGCTTCCTGGGTAAGTCAGTGGGCATAAAAAACAGCAGCAAAACCAGCAAGGGCTACAGCAGTGAAAAGGCATGAGAGGTTACCCTAGGCTCATGAACAGACACTAGTATCTCCTCCTCCTTTAGTACTCAACTTGATGCAGTGTGCAAGGTCCTACATCAAAGGAAGGGTTTATATAATCTAGCACTTCCATGGCCTAATATTGCGCAGTGACTCCTGGAACCTCATCTAGTTGGCTATGGAAATCCAGCCTAGGTTACCCACCCCTGGATGAGCCACCATGAGAGGGAGCCCAGATCCTGATAGCTTTCCTGTTTCTGGCAATGACATCTAAGGTGTGAACGAGGTCACGCGGCCAAATGCCTGATGATTGAAGGGACACCTGAACAATTCAAGTTATGAAAGAGCAGGAAGGAGGAAGTGGAAGTACAGAAAAGTAAAAATCTGGAAAGAAATAAAAATCTTCAGGGAGCCAGACGAGAATCTACTGTTCCACAAGAGTTCCAGAGAGGTGTTGAGTTTTCAGAGCCAAAGCTTTCAGACCCCGGGTCAAGCACTCTAACACTGCTGCTACCACTGCAGCCAGTGATTAAGGGTTAGATATCTGAGGCCTGAACACAGGCTAGCAAAGACTTGCTCCAGCTGTGTCTGCCTGCTTGCTGCAGCCCAACAGTGGCAGGAGATGATAGCTGTGAGACCAGCATTTAATATAGCCTTGGCTATCTAATATATGTGTCTACATGACATCAGCAATGAGCTATCCTCTGGCTCAGATCTGACCCACCCTATTTTCTGAGTTCATTTCAGAGTGTGGACTAAGAAGATGGCAAAAATTAAAAAAAAAATCACAATTGATTTTTATTTCCTTTTGTTTGTTCAATGAAGTGTCTGGAATAGAATAAACTTCATCACATTTTATCACACGTCTTTAAAGAGATCAAAACAAATTCAAAGGCACTAATATGTTAAAGTGAGAACATACAACAGGATTTAGAGTCCCAAATACTTTTCTTTTTATCTACTCATGAAAACAAATATAGGATTTATTACCATGATAAAAGAAAGTGATGTTTGTGCTGTTTTTTAAACCTGATATGAATAATAACATGGCACTGTAAACTGAATTCAAGAGAACATCAAAATGACCATCCACCGTGATCAAGTTGGCTTCATCCCAGAGATGAAGGGATGGCTGAATATAATTATATTAACAAATGTTATAAATTACATAAATAGACTCAAGGACAGAAATCATATGGTAATCTTCATAAAGGCAGCATCCTTAATCATCAGAGAAATGCAACTCAAGATGACTCTGAGACTCCATCTCACACCTGTCAGAATGGTGAAGATCAAAAGTTCAAATGACAGCACATGCTGGTGAGGGTGTGGAGAAAGGGGAACACTCCTCCATTGCTGGTGGAAGTGCAGGCTTGTGCAACCACTATGGAGGTCAGTCTGGCGATCTTAGAAAACTTGGAATAGCTCTACCTCAAGACCCAGCCATACCACTTCTGGGTATACACCCAAATGACTCCTCACAGAATCACAAGGAAGTTTCCTCATCTATGTTCATAGCAGCCTTATTTGTAATAGCTAGAAACTGGAAACAACCCAGATGTCCCTCAACTGAAGAATAGATTAAAAAACTGTGGTACAACTACACAATGGAATACTACTCAGCTATCAGAAACAAGGAAATCATGGAATTTGCAGTCAAATGAATGGAACTAGAGAAGCTCATCCTGAGTGAGCTAACCCAGACTCAGAAGGATGCACATAGCCTCTATTCACTTATAGTCGGATTTTAGCCATATAGTACAGGATAACTATACTACAATGAATGCACCAAAGGGAACATGAACATAGAATTTTTTTCCTGTCAGTGAGACACTTTGCCCCATTGGTGCTACCTTATATGCCCCCAGTGTATGAGGAGGCTCTTGGCCCTCATATGACTGCTGAACTGGGGCAGGGGACTGTTATGTAGGGACACTCCACTCCAAAGGAATTGGATGGAAGGGATAGGGGGTAGAGGGTGGGAGGGCGGGACTGGGAGGGGTGGAAAGAGGACACTATGATGGAGATGTAACCTGAAGTAATAAATTTTTAAAAAAGAAAGGGGGTTTGTTAAAATCCAACATCCCTTCATGATAAAAGTCCTGAAAACACTCAGAAGAGAAGAAACATACCTCAACATAATAAAGGTAACATATGGCAAACCTGTAGCCAACATTATGTCAAATGAGGAAAACTCAAAGCATTTCCACCAGAATTCTAAACAAGAAAAGGGTGTTCACTTTCTCTACTCTTATTCAATAAAGTAAAAATAACCCAATCAAACATGGGTAATAGAATTGGATAGAGATTTCTCAAAAGAAGAAATGCAAATGGCTAATAAAAATTAAACTGTTCAGCATCATTAGCCACCAAGCAAATGCAAATGAAACCTACTTTGAGATTATACTTAACCCCAGTGAGAATAGGATCTTCAAAAAACCCAATTAGTGAAAACAGACAAACAATAACAATGAATGACAAGTGTTGATAAGGATATGGGAAAAGGGAAAGCCTTATCCACTGTTGGTGGGGCTGGTGGGGCATAAATTGGTACAACTACTGTGGCCTAACACAGAGACACTTACATATTCATGTTCATACTGATTTTATTCACAGCAGTTACGAAATAGAGTCAGCCTAGGGTCCATCAACTAATGAATGAATAATGAATTATGCTCAACTGCTAAAGAGGACTTTACAAAACATAGAAATGGAAAATATTGTACTAAAGGAGATAGTCCAGTGAGGTGGTTTACATGAGCTATCTTCTCATAGGCTCAAGTGTTTGAACACTTGGTATCCAGTTGGAGGTGCTTTGGGGAAAAGTTAGGGAAGTTTTAGGAGATCAAATCTTGTAGGAGGAAGTAAGCCTCTGGGAAGGGTTTTGAGTGATTACAACCTGTCCCCACTTCCTGTTCTCTCTGCTTCCTGTATCAGATGAAAATGTGGTCAGCCAGGTTCCTGCTCCTGCTGTCATGCTTTTCCTGCCTGTTGTCATGCCATTCCCATTAGCATGGACTCTATCCCTCTAGAACTGAAAGATAAAATAAACACCTCTCTGTAAGTTGCACCTGTCTGGGTATTTATCACAGTAGCCACAAACTAACCATTCAGGCTCAGAAAGACAGGTGCTGCATGGCATCTCTCATCTGTGAATTCTAGGTTTAAATTTTTTAGATTCATTTATTTAAATCTGAGTGTCTGTAGTGATTTAGTAACTGCCTGTAACTCCAGTTCCAGGAGATCTGATGGCCTCTTCTGACCTCCACTGGTACCAACCAGGCATGTGCTTAGCTGTGAAGCTAATCAAATAAAAGACCTAGCATACACATAAACATATGCAGGCACTCAATAAAACAAACAAACAAATAAGTAAGTTTAAATGTAAGTATGCTACTTGTAATGGTGCATAAAGCTACTCCTAAAAGATAATGGTTTATTAAATGAAATTTGCAACACCAGCAATGGGTTACTTCCAAATTGTTGTTCAGGGAGTCCCCAAAAGCTTCCCCAAAGCAATATAGACTATTCTCATTGCTAGATCCTATTTCTGAGGACACCACTCATTTTGGATGTTTAAAAAAAAAAAAAGCTGGAATTGATCTCTACCAAGCAGATAAGCAACATGTACCCACATGGTGTGATGGTGCTGTGAATGTAATGGAGGTAACCAACTGCTTCCTAGTTTAAGGGCAATGTCACAAGATGAAATTCATCACTGTGCATAGTACTATAAGCCTGATCAAAACCCTATGACTGGGGAGATCATGGGTTCTAATAAGTGTGGTATTTCTTTGCTTTGTCAATTTTACACGAATGGAGTCAAGTGGAAAAGGGAGCCTCAGTTGAGGAATTGCCTCCATCAGATTATGTTGTGGACAGATCTATAAGGCATTTTATTGATTCTTGATTGAGGTGGGAGGTCCTAGCCCACTGTAGGTGATGCCACCCTTGGACAGGTGGTCCTAGTTATATAGGAAAACAAACATGGACAGCAAGCCAGTAAGCAGCATTCCTCCATGGTTTCCACTTTAGTGCCTGCCTCTAGGTTCCTTCCCTGATTTCCATCCAGGATTGTATGCTGTAAGGCAAAATAAATCCTTTCCTCCTCAAGTTGCTTTTGGCCATGGTATATATTTTTTTTTAAATTTCATTCATTTATTACTTCAAGTTACACCTACCTCACAGCCCCCTCACCCAACCTTCTTGGTCCTGCCCTCCCACCCTCTACCCCCTCTCTCACATATCCTACTCCTCTGGTGTGGGGTGCCCCCACATCTCAGCCCCTCTGAGTTCATCAGTCATATGAGGGCTAAGAGATTCCTCTTACACTGGGACCCACATGGCAGCTCCACTAGGGCAAAGTGTCCCACTAACAGGTAACAAAGTCCAAGTTCCTGTTCCTTTCTGTCTATTGGTTGTAGGGTGTTATCCTGTACTATATGGCTAAAATCTAGTTATAAGTGAACACATGCCATGTGTATCTTTCTGGGTCTGGGTTAGCTTACTCTGGATGAGCTTTTCTAGTTCCGTTCATTTGGCAGCAAATTGCATGATTTCCTTGTTTCTGAGAGCTGAATAGTATTCCATTGTGTAGATGTGCCACAGTTTTTTTTTTTTTAAATCCATTCTTCAGTTGAGGGACATCTAGGTTGTTTACAGTTTCTAGGTATTATAAATAAAGCTGCTATGAACATAATTGAAGAGATGTCCTTGTGGTTTGTTGAGGAATCTTCTGGATGTATGCCCACAAGTGGTATGGCTGGGTCTTGAGGTAGCGCTATCCCAAGTTTTCTAAGATATCACCAGACTGATTTTCATAGTGGTTGTACAAGTTTGCACTCCCACCAGCAATGTAGGATTGTTCCCCTTTCTCCACAACCTCACCAGCATGTGCTGTCATTTGAGTTTTTGATCTTAGCCATTCTGACAGGTGTGAGATGTAATCTCAGAGTCGTCTTGGGTTACATATCTCTGATGATTAAGGATGTTGAGCATTTCTTCAAGTGTCTCTTGCCATTAGAGATTCCTCCTTTGTGAATTCCCAGTTTAGCTCTGTTCCCCACTTTTTGATTGGATTATTTTGTTTCTTGGTGTTTAATTTCTTGAGTTCTTTATAAATTTTGGATATTAGCCCTCTGTCAGATGTGGGGTTGGTAAAGATCTTTTCCCAATCTGTATGTTGTCTTTTTGTTATAACGACAGTGTCCTTAGCCTTACAGAAGTTTTCCAGTTTCATGACATCCCATTTATTGATTGTTGGTCTTAGAGCCTGAGCTATTGCTATTCTGTTTAGGAAGTTGTCGCCTGTGTCAATAAGTTCAAGGCTTTCCCCACTTTCTCTTCTATTAGATTTAGTGTGTCTGGCTTTATGTTAAGGTCTTTGATCCACTTGGACTTAAGTTTTGTGGAAGGTGATAAATATGGGTCTATTTGCATTCTTTTACATGTTGACATTCAGTTAGACCAGCACCATTTGTTGAAAATGCTGTTCTTTTTCCATTGTATGGTTTTGGCTTCTGGTATTTTTACCCAGCAACAGAAAGTAACTAGGAGGGCAAAGAACCTATTACTGTTTTTTTTTTAAGTAGCATGTCAACTGCCTATTCAATATTTTTGTTTATACCCATAGACTACTACTGCTCTGGACATGGGTCAGAGAAACCTATTTTTGCAATGGGCCATGGTAAATGAAGAGATTTATAACTGGTGACATGGATATCACCCCTGTTCCCCAAGGCTCAGAGAACATCACAGAAGAGGGGACAGAAGAAGTCTGTGAAATGCTGCCTCTCAGACATGATGTGGTTATTGCACATGAAGTCATCTGCACAAGTCCCCTCCCACAAAAGATGGAGCTAGTCAACACTCCAAGAGGGGGTGGGGGGCACATGAAGACCACTCTTCCTGAGGAGCCATAGGTGTAGATGGCTACTGGAGGAAGGAGACCCATTTATTTTCAGTGATGCAGCCACTGGCAAGATGCCCACAATTCAGTAAATTGCCCCACACCCATGCACCTACAGCAACTCTAATTAAATCCAGTGCATTATTTTTAGAAATATGTAAAAGGGATGAATTAGTGGAAAGAAGGGATCCAGAGGAAGTATGACAGAGGTAAGAGAAAATAGGGGGATAAATATGATAAAACTATATTATGTATATGATATAGTCAAAAAATAAAAGTTATTTTAAAAAAGAATAATGAAAGAGAATTCAGCCTAATCTGAGAAATAAAATAGACCTTCAAAGGAGAAGTCTTACAGTCTCATGTTTCAGTCCCATAAAAAAGAAATATCCCATTTCCCCCACACTGATTAAAAGAACATTATATAAAAGAAATATGGCCTAAAACGCCACATACAGGGATAAGGGTATAGCTTGTGGTAGAGAACCTGCCTATAAGCTACAAGGTCTCTGAGTTTAAGCCCCAGCGGAGCAAACTAACCAACACCATTCTCTTTTTCCTAGATAAGCATCAGAAAATCTTCATGGTTTGTGAGTTAAAAACTAAGAGAAGAAACAAAGAATCCATTGTTCTCATCCATAAGCAGAAAGATCAACAGTAACAAGACCAGTGCATACAAAGGCTCCAAAACACAGCTGATGGAATATGTGATGAGGCTTTCTTTGCCTCCAAAGTCAAAGACAAACCCTAGTTTGTTCCTTTGACCCAACCCTGAAATGTTTTCTAGACAAATGGCCAACCTTAAGGGATGGTAAGTATTCCAGGCTAGACCATCCTTACCCCAAGCAATGCATCAGCATCCCTTTCCCAGATGCTTGGTAAGCGCTGACAGTATAGATGGATACCATGTGTCCAGACTTGGCATATTATTTCCTCAGTACCAGCTTTGCTATGCTTACATCAGCACCCCAACCACACCAACCCACTCACCTCCCCTCTTTCTCTCGGTCTCTTCATCTTCCTCTGATTTCCCCATTCTTTAGCTCTTCACAGGTCATGATACTAGCACAATGGCGAACAACTCTAATGTCAATTTTCTGCACTAGTTATGCTCTTCATTCCTGAGATGAAATACTTGACCAAAGCAACCTGAGGATTTATTTTGGTTTACAATCTGAGGGTAGAGTCCACCATGGAGAAATCATGGCAACAGGAGCTTGAAAGAGTCTGTGGGATTGTGTCCACAGTCAGGAAGCAGAGAGTGATGAATGTTGGAGCTCAGATTTCTCCTTTTTTGTTCAATCAAGCCTCTCAACCTACAGAATGATTTCATTCACTGTGCAGGTGCATCTCCCCACCTCAGCTGTCCTAATTCAGATGGTCCTTCAAAGGTATGTCCAAAGGGTTATTGCCTCAGTCATTCTTGTAAGGAGTTAGAATAATTAAATTAGATTTAGAAAATATATAAGGGTTTCTGATACAGTCTCTTAATTGGGGCATGAAGATCAACTTGGCTGTGAGTGATTAGCTTATCAGCTTGTGGAAAAACAAGGATGAAGTCAGGTAAAAACAGGAAACAAAGAGGAGACTTAATGGACTGAAAAGTAAGGATGAAGTCAGATGAAAACAGGAAACAAACAGGAGACTTAATGGACTGAAAAACAAGGCTGAAGCCAGAAAAAACAGGAAAGACTTAATGGACTAAGAAACAAAGTATCTGGCCTGGCATTGTTTTCAGCTGCTAAGTGGGCAGAGCCCAAATTAAGCTGAAACAGGTGGAACAAGGAGAGATCCTATTTAAGGATGGAGCCGGATGCCCCCATGAGAGAGAGAGCTCAGAGAGTTCTGCTGGAGAAAGTGCTGTTGAACTGATGGCAGGATTTCCCTGAAGCAGAAAGAAGCTGGTGAGCAAAGGAAGCGTTGGCAAGACAGCAAAAGGCCAAGGACTAAAGCCTGTGGCTCAGCTTTTACCTAGAGGGGTTTGACTCCAAACTGTGGCTGTCTTTAAGGACTGAGCAGAGTTGCTGATGCAGTCTCCCAGAGAGAAGAAAGCATCAACCTTTATTTAAGGTGAGACTGCAATAACCAATTTACCCTTACGTACCTGCATCTGAGACATTCCAGAAAAAAGACTGCCAAGTGCTTTAAAGGGTCTACTCCAGAAACTGTGTTCCTGACGACTGAGGACCTGCCCCAGAGACTGTATCCTTCTAAAAGGTTAGGAAAATAGTTATCAATAGGTTTAGTGATTAGGTTAAATAGGTTGTAGGAATTTGTAGGGTTAATAATTAAGAAATTGTTGGTATTTGTTGTAAGTGAATATTGTTAATAATTAAGTATTAAATAATAATTAAAAAGTCTGGTAACAGATGGCACCCAATGTGGGGCTTGAACCCTCGACCCTGAGATTAATAGTCTCATGCTCTACTGACTGAGCTAGCCGGGCCTCTAGATCCAGTCATGTTGACAATCAATAGTAACCATCCTAAATCCAAACATTTGTCAACCTGAAATCTATTCACAGATCATGATTTCACCCAACATGATGAAACAGTCCTATGTATAATTTCAAGTACATTACTCCTTCCCTGGAATAGATGGCAGAGTCCCTTGAAGAATACTTAATCTTTTAGGTCCTATAATTTAAATATCATAATGTAGAATTATAATATTTAACTACTGATATCTCAATCAATGTTGCATTGCATGGAACAAAAATATCAAACTATCCTGTAACTATAAAAAATATCAGCTTAGTGAATGTGTATATGTGCGGAAGCATATTCTCAACAAAATAGGACAGAAACACTCCTGTCAATTACAGTCCTTATTTCTATAACTACAGACATGACCTTAGTTGATATTTATAACTACCTTCTTTTCTTACTCATTTCATATTCCCTCCCTCCCCAGCAAGCCCTCCAGAGACTCCTGATTCTTACCAGCAGGGTGACCCACACTTTCATAACTGAAGGGCTTGGATTATTCCTGCATTGTGTGGTAGTTTTCCACTGACATTATGCACAGGACATGGTAACACCTACAGGATCTGATCTGTACTTTAGTCATATTCTTCTTTATCCTCTATTGTAGAGAAGCAATCCAGTTTCCCCTTGGTGGTCTGCATCAATCATCCTGTTAACACTGTAATTCTTTTCTTTGCCTGTGGACTCAAGGGCATTAGGAGCCCAAATCAGTGACAGCTCCAAGCAGAAACAAGATGATCATAAATTCAAGGTCATCCTCAGGTACACAATGAGTTTGAGGCTACAGTTACATGAGACTTGGTCAAAAAAAAAAAAATAAAGTTACAGAATAGTTTGACTTTGGGATGCTACTGCCCCTAGAGGCATTGCAGATGTGGCTGTTGTGTCAGAGATGACAGAGAGGAGAGAGGCTATGTTTACATTCAGTGTTCTGACCTATGAACATCTGAATGAATAGTAGTCTAACATTCCCTTGAAAAAAATCAAGTCTGACACAACCACCATTACGGCGCCAGGGGCCCAGCCAAGGAGCTAGTCTGTGACGACCATCAGTTCAGGGCCAGGCAAGCCCAGATGGGTTCCCAGGATAGGAAGCAAGTCAGAGACTAGACGAACCCTACCTAGCACTATGGGCCCCAGGGAAATGCCCACTCTGGAGAGTTAGGAAAGAAGTGAGCACAAGACAACCACCAGACTGGTATCACGGCACCTGGACAGGGAGCTAGTCTGAGATGAACATCAGCCTGGTGCTATGTATGCCTGGGGTCAGACCATACTAGAGATGAACCTCACCAGACACCACAATGTGCAATGCACAAGTGGGGCATGGCACTCCTGAGACCACTCCTAAGACAAACCCAGATACTGAGAGACCTTGAGCACCACTAATAGGAGCAAGTAAATTTTGGAGAAATGAAAGAGAAAGAGAAATAGAAGGATGTGGGCACAACAAAGAGAGGTAGAACTGGAGACTTGAGAATAGTGAGGAACAACCTGAGGTGATGCCATGTGGGAACATGGCGGGGTCCTGGCCTCTGCTGCCAACAGGAGCCATGTCTGGGTCCATGGCCCTGCAGCAGCAGGGGTCTGTTAGCACCAAAAGTCAGGTGGACATCCCTGATGTGGGCTGCCACCCAGTAACATGGTAATGTCTAAGAGCTGTGCGGATCTGGCCTACCCTCAACCTGGGCATCATGGGAGAACTGGCCCTAGAGGTATGAGAGCAGGAGAGCCCAACTCTGCCCCTAGACAGCTGCAGTACTTGGGAGAGCAGGCCCTGCACATTTCTGGAGTTGCTAGTGAGCTGGCCCCAAAGATGCGAACTTGGAAGAGCTGGCCATACCACTCATTTCCCTGTGGTAGAATGGACAAGGGAGAGATACCTTCCTCTTCCTCACCCTTTATCACCAATAGGAGGTGGGAGACCTGGCTCTGTGGTCATAACAGCAGAACACCTGGCCCTGCCCTTCATCAACTGCAGCACTTGGGAGAGTAGGCCCTGCATCTTACCTGGGCAACACTGTACAGCTGGTCCTGGATGTGGAGGTTGGGGGTGAGCCTGCCCTGAGGGTGTGAGTGTGGGAGAGCAAGCCCTGCCTTTTGTCTGCTTTATGGTGGTGTTGGTAAGGGAAAGATTCCTTCCTCTCCTTTTCTCCCTCACCACCAGTGGCAGACAGGAGTTCTGGCCCAGATAGGGTCAGAAGAGCAGGAGAGCTGTTCTAGCCCCTTACCTGCTACAGCACTCAAGACCAGGCCCTGTACCTTACCTGGGTAGCACAGTAGAGCTGGCCCTACCCAGAACTAGGGCTTTGAGTTGGTCCACACCAACATATACCCTATGGATGAACTGCTAGAGTGCATGAAAAGGTCAGTTCTACAGACCCAAAACTACAGGATCTCTATGACACAGGAAAACAACAGGATATCTGAGAGGAGTTCCATGAGGTTCCAATACTGACAAAGTAGCAGGACCCAGAGGCCTCATACCAGACCAAAGAGTCATTGTAATAAACATTTTCAAGCAAGAAAAGTGTGAACAAAAAATAATATTGTGGGACACACACACTGTGACACACTACAGATTCCACAACGAGTTTTTTTTTTCTGTTGGGAGAGGTTTCAAGGGTGGAGGGCAGGTCTGAGGGGAGGTGGGAGATGAGTAGGAACAGGGTGCATGATATGAAATTCATAAAATAAAAATCAATAAAATGATATAAATAAATAAATAATATCAGAAAAAAATTTTAATAAAAAAATGGGTTGTTTTAGGCTTGTGTAGTCTTCAAATGACCATTTCCCTAAAGTTGTTTGTCTCCAGTAGAAAAAACTTTCACATGTCCTTCCTTCTGCCCTTTCTCCTCCTCAGTGTCCTTGTTATCTATTCCACAAGAATTTAGTAAACCACTTTATGTATGCCAGGAATCTGGCCAACCTTTGATTAAGTCTACACTGTCATGACAATGGGAATCTCCTACCTCATAAAAGAGCAAATAGAGCCAGCATTATAAGGGGTTTACATGATTTAAACAAATCCTGCCTCTTTCTTTCCCTTTGTTTTGTGCATATGTGTATTTTTGTGCACCATGTGCATGTCATGTAGTTGTAAGCTACATTATGGGTGCTGGGACTTGAAGCCTGATCCTCAGGAAAAGTAGCCAATGCTCTTAACCACTGAGCCATCTCTCCAGCCCCATGAATCATTTCTCCTTCCATAATATCTATTTACTGGTCAAAAAATCACTATGAAGTACATTTGACATTTACAATTATTAAAACTTAAAACCTAAATCTCAGAACTGGTCATAAACCTATAAAAATTCCTGATGAGTTCACATTATACACAGTATAAACATCATTTGACACTATTCCACTGAGGAAAACACACAGTAGATAAAAATGTACTAATGGTAGCTAAACAAGTATGCTCTTTACCATCTTGAAACATAGCACAGTGTAGTGGTAAAGAGTACCCTGATTTGGGGGCTAAAATATGTGGTTCAAATCTTACCTCCTCAAAAATGTATGCCCATAGGCTAGGTGCCCACTCTCCCCATGTCCAGTTTCCTATGCCTGTAGAATAAGGAAGCACACAGAGCTTTAGAATCAGGTCCAGACATACTATTTAGAAAATAAGTGGCCCAAGGTGGGCAAATTTGAAGAGCACAGGTAGAAAACACAGCTTTTGCTTAACTCTTCAGATTTTTCCTTGCCTTAGAATAGTAAATTATTGGCTGGGGAGAGAGTGATATGAAGGAAGGGAGAAGAGAGAAGTCCCATCTTTCCTTCAAAATAAGGGGCTAAAATACATTTTACCTAACAAGTTAAAAGAAATAGTGGTATAGTATTTCTTTCAGGACGTGAATTTCAAAAGAACAAAAGCTAAAGGCCTAAGTCAAAAAGTATTGGCAGTTCTCACTAAGACAAAAACAAAACAACAAATTGTTCTCTCCTAGTGGTAACTTGAATATTTCATCATTTTCTAAATGGAAAAAAGATTACTTCTAAATATTGGCCTTTACTAGACCATTTTATTTTAAAATTGCAGCTTTCTGCCAGACCTCAATATCACACATTAAAAATAATTACAAGTTAAAAGAAACTGTACCTAAGTCACCCAACCATTTGGAAGACAGATCACTAATTATTCAAAATACATTTCACTTGTTGAAGATAATCAGTCAACAAAAATGCCTTTTAAGTAAAGGTGAGGCTCCCACACAGCTCCAGCTCTAGCCCTGTAGAAATGTTAGGTTAACCAGCCTAGTTGTAGAAGAACTTCATTAGCATACAGGCACTGTAGATACACAGTAACATACAGGCATACTGTAGATATACAGTAACATACAGGTACACTAGATACACAGTAACATACAGGCACACTGTAGATATACAGTAACATACAGGCACACTGTAGATATACAGTAACATACAAGCATACCATCGATATACAGTAACACAGGTACACTGTAAATATAGTATGGCACATAGGAAAAAACATGGCAAAGCTTTCTACAATAGTTTTATCCACTTCTTCAGATAAGACAGACAAAGACCAAAATATCAGATATGGTGGGGCTGGAGCAGGAGATAAGGGGCAGGAGACAGGAGGGACATGGAGTCTAGGCTCCAGCAGAGAGTGACAAAATTATTGAAATTTCTTTTGAAAACATTAATTTCTTAGATGCACATTTATCCTAGCATCATAAAATACATTTTATGGTTGCTGTACCTACTGGTGTTGACTCTTAATCTTTAAATATCTTACCCAAGTAACTCAATTATAATTAGAGTGAAGAAATAATTTCTAACTTTTAGAAGTTGGAAAATTCACCTAAAATATGCTTTAAGAATAAAAGATTATTTGCAAGTCAATCACCCCGAGCACATTACATAATTGGTTCTCTGGGGAAGGATCAGGTACGCAGCAGAATGAATCATTTAAATTGTCAAGAGAGAACTGGGGAGCCCCAGAGATGGCAGGAGAGAAGCACCTTCAGAGCTGTGGTTCTCACATACAAACTCTCTTTTCAGAGTGATTATAAAATGCTGGTCTTGCTTTCACAACAGACCTTAAAACAGGTTAAAGGTGATAAACTGATCATTTGAAAAGCAAGAGCTGAAAGTCATAAAATAAACAGACTCAGAACTGGGTGTGTGAGTTTAAGGCCAGCCTGAACCACACACACAATGAGTTTCTCAGCAACATAGGCTATAAAGTGAAACCCTTCCTCTAAACTCAAATATAATCAAACAAACTAAAATTTAGAGAGAGTCCGAGAGCTGAACATTTCTTGAAAATGCATAGGAAGTCACGAAGAAGGGACCCTTGTTCTCACTCTCCATCCTGGAACTGCAAGGATCTTAGTTGATTCATTCCGTTTCAAAGAATGCTTTCACTACTAGAGTTGGTAAAGCCATTTCCTCCCTTTAAAAATATTATTATCTGTTTGTTAACTTAATGGGGTGGGAGCACGTTTTGAGGAGGTCAAGGGCAGCTTGAAGGAATCAGTCCTCTTCTTTCACTATGTGAGTCCTGGAGATCAAAATTGGGCCACCAGACTTGGAGACAAGCACCATCACCTGCTGGCTTTACACTGGCTACTATGTCCTTGACTGTGACCACTGAGGACCACACAGAATTTCAGGATCAGGGGGTGGTGGAATGAGAAATCGAGGAGCCATCTACAGAGATCCTCTAGTCACTCTCTGCATACAGTACAGACTTTCCAACCTCCTAGATGCTATCCTCATATAGAACACCCACTGCGTAGAATTCTAGAAACTGCACATTCACTAGAAGCAGCTTATTCCACTGCGGAGTCCAGTATATGTATGGACCAAAGGAAAGCATGCTGATATATGTGAAATGTGAAAGACACGTAGTTAGATATACACATTATAAAAATTTCTCATGCTAATTTAAATTAATAATATTTTAATAGTCTCCTAATACCTTGACATTATTTTGCATTGTCTTTATTATCAAGCATCACCTCCATCTGCTCTCAGTTCTACAAACTGGATGTGCCCAGAGCCTGAAGACTTGACAGAGCTCTTCGCTATACACCCTATAAGCCCTACCTGACAAACCAAGTAACGATTTCAAAGAAAAGTGAGAGGTGGCTGGGGGGATACCTCAGTGGATTACAGAGCCTGTTCTGAGAAAGAGGAACTAGGTTCAGATCCCAAGCATCTCCACAAAACCTGAGCAAAGCCATGTGTGTCTGAAACCTCAGGGTCAGGAACAGATACTGCAATTCCAGGAGCTGGCTGGCCAGACCATTTAGCCAAGCTTGGGAGCTTCAGATACAGTGAGAGATTCTATCACAGAAACTAAGCTGGGCAGCTGTAGAAGAAGACACCTGATGACCTCCTCTGGCCACCACACGACCATGCACATCCTCCACATGCCCTCCCCCT
The DNA here is from genome assembly GCA_907164525.1 of Lophiomys imhausi. Classification (NCBI taxonomy): domain Eukaryota; kingdom Metazoa; phylum Chordata; class Mammalia; order Rodentia; family Muridae; genus Lophiomys; species Lophiomys imhausi. The sequence continues at coordinate 1,587,408 of CAJQZJ010001079.1, forward strand.
CCCACCACCATCGTGCCCCACCACAGATGTGTAGAAGTTACAACCCAACTTCTGGGAGTTGGTTTTCTTCCACCATATGGACCCTAGGGATCACATTTAGGACATCAGCTTGGTGACAATAGCCTTTCCCAGCAAAAGCCTTGTCGCTGGTTCCCAATCTGCATTTCAGACAGTATGGCAAATATGAGTACTTACTAGATACATACATTTTTTTTTCAGACACAATGCCAGTAGCTTGGAATTAAAGAAAAATATTCTTTCTTGATGGGCTTGATTATAAATTTAGCAGAGAAAACACACATATAAATGTATTATAATGAGAAAATTTTAAAGTTGGCATTAAACATGAAAATTTAAAAAATAAGTCAATGTAGATTTTATTTTTAATTTAGTCCTTTGACAGTTTCATATTGTATGTAATACATTTTGATTCCTCCCCCATCTTCTTATCTCTCTCTCCTATTACTATCACCTTCCCTCCTCCCTACCAGTTCACTTCCCATGATTCATATCTTTTGGCTTTGTTTTATGGCACACTTTGTTTAACCAGGACCATCTGCATGACCACTGGATTTAGACTATTGGCTGGAGCCTGGTGGCCTGAGCAGTGGGCATAAAACATAAGGCAATATGTAGCAAATAATTCACCATGGAGGGTTAGGGTCCCCTGAGTGCCTCCGGTCTTCACGCCTGGCTGTTGCTAGACCCATTCCTGTGCAGACTCTGTTCAGTCATGCACAACTGCTTTAGATTTGTGGTGGCAATGGCAGTGTCATGTCCATAATGTGGCATTTACAGCCCTTCCTCCTGTCTTCTGGCTCTGAGGCTCTTTCTGTTTCTCCTTTTGCAACGTTGGCGGAGTCTTAGAGGGGATGGTGTAAATGTCTTATTTTAAGGCCGAGCACTCAAATGTTACTTATTCTTAGCTCTCTGTGCAGCCATGAGTTGTGTTCACTGTCATACAATGGAAAGAGATTTTCCTGATTAAAGCTGAAAGTATCATTAGTGGACTGGACTCCTCGGATGAAGCCGTTTTTCCTATCCCCTCACATCATAGCGAGCTCATATGACCAGATGTGTTTTCCCCACACAACAACCCTGCAGTTAGTTCAGTAGCCGTCACTGGCTGTCTGCACCTAGATACATTGTGACACTGGAGATTCACAACTTCAGGGCTTACTCCTCAAGACTGCCCCTTCTGAAATCGCAGCCCTGTTAAGTATGAGAGAAAATTCCCTTATGATCAGCAGCTCAAAGCGTGGGAGGCTGGAGTTCCCGTGGCAAGGGAGGAAGGACTCTAGTTTCCTTGGCCTGCCTTGGACAGGAAAAAGACAAGATAGAAGAAAAGGACATGGGAGAAGGGTAGAGAACGAGACGGCTTTCTGAGCAATGTGCCCCAATACTGTGGCTTAAGAGGACAGGTGGTGATAGTCCCTCATGGGAAGAATCAAGGCTATGACATTATAACCTGGGAGCCATGTATAAAAACCTCAGGACATCTCCTAACACCACACCATGATCTCAAGATCTCAGTCTCTGACATGTAAATGTTGTGGGGTTTAATTCCGGATATGGAAAGTTCAGATAGGTTTTTAAGTGAAGCCAGTTTGTGGAATTTTACAATGAGGGAGCACTGCCACTAGTCCAGATCACAGTCATTAGAATACTGGTTTTAGGATCTTTTTTTTTTCTTTAGAAACTTTAATTTGGCTGAATGATTTTCACACATATGTGAATGGTTGTTAGGAAAAATAATCAACTTATGCTTGGGACACCCCATCTGAGCCAGTTTTTTTTACTGTTTACTGTTGTAATTTTAAGCCTTCATGTCTGAGAAACAACCCATGCACACCCACAGTCTTTACTCTGCCTTTCTCTACCCCACTTCAGTGCCTGCCTACATGTGATATTTATTCACTTACAGAGAGAAGGATAACAATATGCAAGACATGGTCCCACACAGGCTGGGAAATTACCTGTAGCTGGCAAGCACACTGCACACACACAAAATATTTTCTGTTTATCATGGACTGGATATGATAGCTTAAGGAAAAAATATAAGTAAACATAGCAAGTAGAAGGCAGAGGAGGCAGGAGGATTGCTGCAAGTAGGAATTCGGCCTGGGTTACAAGATTGAGACTGTTTCAATAAAGTGGAAGGATAAAAGCTTTGCAGTTCCTGGTACTTGCTAAGTGATCAGGACACACGAGCTGTTCCTCTTGCTGTTTTTTACCACCATAGAAAATATCGAGAATATTAAAAACATGGACACCCTTCCCTATTCTCACCTACACTTTTAAGGTCTTGCTTAATGTCCCATGGGTTTCTGACACCTACACTCAATTAATTGGTGATGACAGCCCTCCCTGCCTCAGGTCTCACTATGTAGCCCTGAATGACTGAATACACCAGGTTGCTCTTGTTGTAATACTCCTGCCTCTGCCCTGCTGGGAGATCACTGGCATCTGCTCCCTCATGTCTTTACTCCAGGCAGCATCAGCATCCATCTGTTGACTGGAAGACATAACTAGACAAAACTGAATTCAGTTTTCTTGCCAGGATCATAGAGAAAGCTTCTGCAGGACTGTGTAAGTGTTAGATTAGCTGGTAACTATCAAAGGAGTGGTACCTAGATTCACATCCATAGTTCCTAGGTAAGGAGAGAGAATGATTTAAGAGCTTCTCCAGAATGATGTGAACGTTAGCATTTAGAAGTGGACAGGAAAAATGGAATTCCCTACACTAAATATACAATAGGTTACTACTTCCTGTTGTCTCTTGGTCAGTGTAAACTTTAATGGCTGATCAAACTTTTGCTAAAGCGCACAAAAACACAGGAAGTATTCTGGCAGCAGCTTTGATGTTTAGACTTCTTGTTATGTGGCATAAAGTTTTAAAAGTGTCAACACAAACAATGAAGAGGTCTAGGGACAGGGGTAGTGAGGGTGTCAGTGGTAGGTTTTTGTCACAGGGTGTCACATCTCACTGGATCTGAGACTGGGTTTCAACTCATAATTCTCCTGCCTCAGACCTCCCGGGGAAATTACAGGTGTATGCCACCATGCTTAACTGTCCTGTGGGTTTCTAACTCACTCTACACAGTTCGCTTTAGAACAAAATCTGAGAGGTCTGATTTTATAAAACACAGACTCTCCATGTGCACATCCTCATCCAGAGACACTTACTAGATATTCTTGATCATCAGTGTTACTACAACTAGGGTTTGGTATCTTGAGACACAACCTCCCTCTTCACTCTAGCATAGGCTGGCCTGGAACTCAGTGTGTAGCCCAGGCTAGCCTTACATTTTCAGCAATCCTTTCAGCCTCCCAAGCACTGGATTACACATCCTGCCACCACATCCAGCTGAGACACTCTAAGGCAATAACTACATTTTGTTCTTTGAAAGATAACGTGAAATGTGCATAATAAACAGGGTGTTATTTACTGTGAATGATTAAGTTTATGAGGAATGGGGAATAAGGATCAGCTCACATTTTAACAAGGTCTGTAACCTAATTAAGGAAAAGATGAATAATGGAAAAGGAATGTATAATTCTTTCATGTCACCTTCATTTGTAATTATTAATTTATATAATATTCATCCATGCAACTGATCATTGTAGATTGGCTCGTTTTTTAAATTGTATTTTTTTTCTTTTTTTAGTACTCTTATACAGTTACACACATTGTGGGATTCAGTGTGGCATTATGTTCTGATAGTGTGTAATGCTCAGATCAGGGTGACTGGCATTTTATCATTTCAGGCAATTGTCATTTCTTTGTGCCACTAACATTCAAGATCCTCTCTCCTAATTATTTTGAAATATTTTATTTAAATAGTATTTTATCAATATGCATTTGTAGTACAAATTTCATTTTGGTAGGCATTCAGAATTATATCTTTCAGTAAGCATAGACAATTATAACCATTGCCATGGCCACTACTTAATTTTTCTGTTTTCTAAGTGAATATCTGGCAAACTTAATCCCACTTGAGTTCAAAGAATTTGTAGGCATGAACACAAAGACACTGTTGATAAATTTTTTAAGAAATTTAACCAGTCTTGATGATGAGACAGTAAGCTAGTTGAGCAAACAAATAGCACTTTAATTATTCAAAATGAAATGACTTCTCAAAATTATGAGTTAATAAAGATGGCATTAATTTCTTGCAAAATTGTAAAATACTATTACAAATGCAGAGAGTTAGGAACATTTGTGATTAACCAGAAATATGATTCATTAAACTAATTGTACTGTGTGTGTGGATTAATGTGAATACGTGCACATACACACCCACAAATAAATATTAAACAATGAAATACAGGTTGACATTTAAGAAGAAAACAACATCTGTCTATGAACTTCTTAGGACATCTAAATAGCTGAGCACAAAAGGACTGAACATCAAATGATTCTATTAACATTTTTAACCATTTTTCCATTCTTATTTGGGCCCCAAACAGGTTTACTACGTCCCAAATAAGCAGGAAGTCATTTTAAGAGAACAACGTCCCATCCCAACGTCCCAGAAGGTGGGGAGGGTGTTCCCCCCACTTTGGTTATTTGATAGATAATAGAAAATTTTGTTATTTAGGGGAAAATACTACAAGCTGTTAAATGGTCTTGTTAAATGGGTTTTGGAAGTTAGACCCAGGGACTTCTCTCTTTTGCTTTTCTGTATCCTCCTTTCTCTCCTATATAGGAGTGAACAGACTTGAGGAAAAATGGGACATAGACATAGTATAGGAAAGATCAAGAAAAAAGGACAGATTATTGAATATAGCCTTATACCTTTGTATACTGATACAAAATTAATATTACATTTGGCTAAATTGGTATTGATCATTGTATATTAACGCAAAATTAAGATTGTATAGGGCTACATCGGTATTGACATTTGTATACTGATACAAAATTAAGATTATATTTGGCCACAATGGTATTGACCCTTGTATATTAATGTAAAATTAAGATTGTATTGGGCTACATCGGTATTAATCTTTGTATATTGATACAAAATTAAGATTATATTTGGCCACATTGGTATTGATCTTTGTATATTGATACAAAATTAAGGGTAACGCTTCTTAAAGGTATTGTTCGTAGTAATACTTGAAAATGAAATGTCAAGTTTTGACCTCTCTTTAGGAATCAAGAGGGTGTTCTGGATCTAAGAAGATATTTTTAAAATTATGAGGCAAGTTAGTATGAAAGCTGAGTTAGATATAGAACTTTAAACTCATGGAGATGGTTAGATAGTAGAATGTTAAAGTCAGGTGCCAAATACATATGGACTGGACATTGGGAATGTATGCTAAGCCATATAACTCTTATAATTGTGGCCTATTTATTTCTGTTGTTTTGTATTGTATTTATAGTTATAAGAAAAAGAACCATTTTTTGGACTGAAAGGGAGAGCTGTTGGGGGGAAAAAAGAAATACCTTAAACTAAAAAAAAAAAAAAAAAAAAAAAAAGAAGGGAAGAGGATGGTGGGGCTGAGGGGGATGAGGGTGGAAGGGTGGGACTGGAGGGGGGAGTAGGGAGGGGATTGTGATTGAGATGTAACTTGAAGAAATAAAAAATAAATTATTAAAAAAAAGAAGAAAACAACAGATTTCAAATTCTGTATCACCATTCTCTAGCAATCTGTAAATTTTGGAGCCATGTCTCCAGAGAGATGATTTGAAAGCCAGGCAAATGAACCAGACCTCTACAGACCTGGTAAAGCTGTTCCAGGTCCCAGTACTGTGACACACACACCTCCAATTCCCAGAGGCAAAGATGCAACCATTTCCATAGCAAGCTTTCTCCCCCAAACCCTCCCAACCAGAGAAGAGGAGGCACTGAAGCATCACTGTAGTTTAGAAAGGATGCTCCCCATGATCTATGCCTACATTCTGCTGCCATGGCAAGAGCCATTAGTACAAGTTCATCCTAAAAGTTCTGACTGCTTTTCATACTCAAACCTACGTCTTCCAAGACAGAACCTTAGAGTTCATCCAAGTACTGGTAACAATGGTTGACTAAAACAAAACTTTAAAACATATTCTCTATCCACTTAAAAAAAAAAAAACATTAGAAACTACAGACATGGCCAAAAGGAATCCGAAAGAACATTAACTACCATCTGCCCATTGTGCAAACTATTTTAGTCTATCCATTGACATTTTATTGGATGCTGCTTCTGAGCCAGGCACTTGTGGAAGAAGAGCAATCCAAACAAACAAAAAATCTTCCTTTTCGGAGACTGCATCCTAATAATGAGAAACAAAGTAACTTAAGTATGGACTAGGGACAAAGGTCGTGATGGGGCAAGGAGGGGGGCAGTGACAGGGCTGTGACCCTAAAGCGTAGTTAGAAAGACCTCCCTCACTTGGGCTGGAGAGATGGCTCAGCCATTTAAAGGCTAGGGTCACAACTCAAAATATAAGAAAGACCTCACCAAGAAGCAAAGCTTGAGAAGCATAAAGGAGATGAAGGAAAGAACTCTGCCAAAATTTGGGGAGAGGGTTCGCAAAAAGAAAACAAAACTTGTAAACGTCTGCAAGGACGAGCAGAGTTTCTGAGGCCAGGGGCAGTTGGAGTAGAACTAAAGGGAAAGGAACATGAAGCAAGATCAAGGGAGCTTCACCAGCCCTCATCTTGATCCAGGGAGTCACTGCACGGCTCTGAGCAGAGGGCGGAGCAGGCTTTCTACTTTAGATGGTTTTCTTGCTGCAGTGTGTAGACAAATGCCAGTGAAGGAAGAGACAGGGTGTCTTGTTAGGAGGCCTGCAGTCCTCTGCAGTGAAGCTAATGGAGCCTGAGTCTACATACAATGAGATGCTCCCATCAAAGGCTTTCCTGGCACACCTAGGCAGGGTGCTCTGACAGAAGATGGCAAGCAAAGCCATCTGGTGAGAGACTGCAAGCTGGACTCTGAAGATGAGGAGACAGGTTTGGGTTAATATGTACATGTGGGAAACTCAGCACGCAGAGATTTCAAGCATGGAGTAGGATGAGACCACTAAAGGAGTGAATGCAGAAAGGAGAGTTGTGAAGAGTCACTCCTGGGGACTATCACAGGTGGGACCCCAGGTGAGGAGGAACAAGGCAAGGGTGCATGAGTTAGCAGTCCCAGAAGCCTTGTCTCCAGAAGGCCCGGTTTAGTGTACCCGGTTTAGTACCTACCCTTAGTGGACATGATGAGGACTGAACAACACAAAGACATGGTATAGACGACAAAGAGAATGTTCATGAAGCAGGGAAGGTGAAAGCCCACCTAGAAAGGACTCAGAAGACAGCAGAGAGGAAGAGGAGCACAGACCTGAGCATTATACAAATAAAAGAAGACCACAGGACAGTAACTATAAGGTGACTAGGGTAGAAAAATCTGGCAATCAGAAAGAGGTCTGTCTCTCTTTCTCTCATTTGTTTGCTTGCTTATTTATTTTTAATTTTAAGAAAGACTCACTATGAAGCCCAGGATGGCTGAGAACTCATACTCCTGCTTCTTCCACAATGGAATCAATTCTAGTGTGTGCCACCATACAAAGCCTTAACTTGGATCTTCAAAGTCTTTCCAAGGCCCACTGCTGCAGCTTACAGGCTTTGGGGTTATTGGGGCATGGTGGGATCTTAGGGAAGTGGGATCTAGTAGAGGAAGTACACCATGGCCATGGGCCTGATGAAGGTCCTGAGACCATGACTGCTTTCTCTCTCTACTTCCAGACTGCCTAAAGTAAATAAGCATCCTCTTCTACACCATCTCACCATGATGTATTGGGGCTGTTTCAGCCTCAATGTAACGGAGGCCAAGTGATCACAGACTGAAACCTCTAAAAGCAATTCTTGCTTCCTTTTAAAGAGTTGATTTACTTCAGGTATCTTATCACAATGACAGAAAGCTGACTGAGTAGTTCTTTCTAAAATGACAAAAATAGCAGCACATGTCTATGCTGAGGAGAATGAGCGACTAGAACAAACTATAAATGAGAAGTAACATAAGAAGAAAGGGAAGTAACCAGAATGGTAGCCTTAATGGAGTGCTAAAGACTTGGTCACTAACCTATAGTGAGAATTTCAGGAGGTGAGGCCTACTGGAAGGAAGTTAGGTCCTTTGGGATGTTCTTGAAGTAGGTATTAGGACCCTGATCTCCCTATGTCTGGGCTGTCTGCCATGAGGTGAATAGACCTCCTTCTCCATGTCCTTCCTGTCATGAGATCTGTATGCCACAAGTCCAAGTGACCACAGTTTGAAACCTCTCAAATGATGAACTAAAATAATCCTGTCCTCTTTAAATTGATCTGTATTGGGCATTTTGTCACAAGGGAGAGAGGTGGTACAAGGGATATAAGTTTTGGCCTAAGGTACTGACAATTCTCCCACAGGAACAGGAGGAAGGAAATGAGGGACAAGGTCCAGATAGAAACATCTGAGGGGATGCACAACAAAAAGGAATAGGAGCTTGGGGAAGCCCTGATGCTACATGATCAAATAAGGAAGTTACTTTTGAGAGAAATACTAAGACCTAAGAAATGTGCTCCACTTAGGCAAGAAGTTAAAAACCCACAGGGAACTATACCCATGCAACTGTTAACAAATGCAAGCTTGACAGTAGTTTTGTCATTTCTTATAATTTTCATCCTATACACCCACACGCGAAGAGGTGATATAAAATGTGGAGAGATGTGAACTGTATCAGTCTTTTTCAATGTATGTATTTGCATCCTCTAAAGCAAAGCAAAACAAAACCTGAACTCTAAGTAAAGACAATGACAAATAAAAAAGAAAGAGTAAATAAAACATTAATTGTGGGAGGTGGAACCCGGGGAGATGGCTCAGTCAGTAAACAGCATGAGGACCTGAGTTTAGATCTCCAGCACCTACAAAAAATTACAAGATAATATGTATGTAATCCTAATAAAGGGAGGTAGACACAGGGGGATCTTTGGGGATTGCTGGCCAGCTAAAGTGGTGAGTTCCAATTTCAATGACAGACCTGGTCTTAAAAACAATAAAGTATGGAGTGATAGGCAAAGGCTTCTGCCATTGGCATTTAAACCACACACATGCATACATTCATGAGTATCCATACACATACAAACAAGTATACATATATACAACACACACACACACACACACACACACACACACACACACACACACACA
>CAJQZJ010001079.1:1596576-1632678 GCA_907164525.1 Lophiomys imhausi
ACACACACACACACACACACACACACACACACACACACACACACACACACAAAGTAAGACCCTTTAAACTATCTACATAGTTCTTTGTTAGCCATACGTAAACTACATATATAGTCATATGTCTGCTTTCAAGTTGTTTAGCTGTAATTCTTCTAAACTTTGTGTACATATTTGCATGGTGTTTGTATATGATACTTACGTATTTGTGTGCATGTTCATGTGTGAGAGAATGGTGGGGGGGTGGCACAGCACACATGTAGAGGCCAAAGGACAACCTCAAGTATTGGTCCTCAGGTCTTTCATTGTTCACCATTGTTCCTGTGTACAGAAAGACAGCTGGCCCATGAGCTTCCAGGTATTCTCCCAACTCTCCACATCCCACCTGTTTCTCACCTCCTATCTTCTGGGAGTAAATACACACATTATTGGATGTGGTGTCTCATGAGTTCTGGGATCTGAACTCAGGTCCTTGTGTTTATGTGGTGAGCTCTTTACCCACCACACCCACCACTCCAACACACACATACACAAGTAATTTCTTAGACAATTGAAGTAATGAGTCCATACAACTAGGCTCTGTACTTTGTAGGTACTATTTGCATGTTTTATAAGTATCTGTGGTCACTCTTCAAGATCAACAACAATGTGATCTTCTCTCACCTAACTATTTCTCAATCACTAATGCTTGGAGGTTTTCCCCATTACATTTTAAAGTTACAATATATATTGAACCTATATCAATATATTTATAAAAATGACCTTTTTATTTTCTTAACTTATAATCCCTGAAATGAACTTTCTAAGCCAAACACTAATCTTCCTCAAGAACTTAAAGATCACAGATCTCACCATATTCCAAATACATTCCAAGTATTTACTTAAATATATATATATCATTACAAAAATATCATCTATATATATATATATACTAAATATATATTTCAGTAATTTTAAAGAATTTTATTGAATGAATTAAATAAAAACTGACAGAAATGTCAACCATGTCTGCTTATCATATAGAATAGTCCTAAAAAAAATCCTTTCCCATTTTATAATTACAAAATCTATCCAGTCATGCTTTCCTAGAGATCAGTGAGACACACTCAAAGTTTTTACTTTAAATTATCATCAAGGCTTTATGTTAAGGTCTTTGATCCACTTGGACTTAAGTTTTGTGCAAGGTGACAAGTATGGGTCTATTTGCATTCTTTTACATGTCAATATCCAGTTAGCCAAGCACCATTTATTGAAGATGCTGTTCTTTTTCCACTGTACGGTTTTGGCTTCTTTGTCAAAAATTAAGTGACCATAGGTATGTGGGTTTATTTCGGGGTCTTCAATTAAATTCCATTAATTAACTGGTCTGTTTGAATACCATTATCACGCTGTTTTTCTTACTATTGTTCTGTAGTACAGCTTGAAATCAAGGATGGTGATACTTCCAGATGTTTTTTTTTTTTTTTATTGTACAGGATTGGTTTAGCTATTCTGGGATTATTGTTATTACATATGAAGTTGAGAATTGCTCTTTCAAGGTCTGTAAAAAATTGTGTTGGTTTTTTTTTTATAGGAATTGCATTGAATCTGTATATTGCTTTTGGTAGGATGGCCATTTTTATTATGTTGGTCCTACCTATCCATGAGCATGGGAGATCTTTCCATCTTCTGATGGCCTCTTCAGTTTCTTTCTTCAAGGACTTGAAGTTCTTGTCATACAGTTCTTTCACTTGCTTGGTTAGAGTTACCCCCAGATATTATATATTGTTTGTGGCTGTTGTGAAGGGTGTTGTTTCTCTAATTTCTTTCTCAGCCCATTTATCTTTTGTATAAAGAAGGGCTTCTGATTTTTTTAAATTAATTTTGTATCCATCCAGCTTGATGAAGGTGTTTATCAGTTGTAGTAGTTCTCTGGTGGAATTTTAGGGGCTACTTATGTTAACAAAAAGCCCAACACACTACATCTAATAGAAGAGAAAGTGAGGAAAAGCCTCCAACTCATTGGCACAGGTAACAACTTCCTGAGCAGAACACTAATAGCTCAGGCTTCAAGACCAACAATCAATAAATGGGACCTCATCAAATTGAAAAGCTTCTGTAAGGCAAAGGAAACTGTCATTCAAACAAAATGGCAACCTACAAACTGGGAAAAGATCTTTACCAACTCCACATCTGACAGATGGCTAATATCCATAACTTATAAAGAACTCAAGAAATTAAACACCAAGGAACCAAATAATCCATTAAAAAATGGGGAACAGAGCTAAACCAAGAATTCTCAAAGGAGGGATCTCTAATGGCCAAGAGACACTTGAAGAAATGCTCAACATCCTTAATTATCAAAGAAATGCAACTCAAGACAACTCGACTCTGAGATTCCATCTCACACCAGTTAGAATGGCTAAGATCAAAAACTCAAATGACAGCACATGATGGCAAGGCTGTGGAGAAAGGGGAACACTCCTCCATTGCTGGTGGGAGTGCAGGCTTGTGCAACCACTATGGAGGTCAGTATGGTGATATCTTAGAAAACTTGGAATAGCTCTACCTAAACACTCAGCCATACCACTTCTGGATATACATCCAAATGATTCCTCATCAAACCACAAGGACATATCCTTATCTATGTTCTTAGCAGTTTTATTTGTAATAGCTAGAAACTGAAAACAACCCAGATGTCCTTCAACTGAAGAATGGATAAAAAACCTGAGGTATATTTACACAATGGAATACTAGTCAGCTATAAGAAACAAGGAAATTATGCAATTCGCAGCCAAATGGATGGAACTAGAAAAGGTCATCCTGAGTGAGCTAGCCCAGACTCAGAAAGATGCACATGGCATCTATTCACTTATATTTGGATTTTAGCCATGTAGTAGAGAATAACTATCCTACAACCAACACACCAAAAGGAACAGGAACATAGACCTTGTTACCTCTTACTGGGACACTTTGCCCTAATGGAGTTGACATATAGGTCCCCAGTGCAAGAGGAAGCTCTTAAGCTCATATGACTGTTGAACTGAAGGGGGCTAATATGTAGGGGCAACTCACTCCAGAGGAGTAGGAAAGGTGGAAGAGGGGGGAGAGGGTGGGAGGCTGGGAGGGTGGGACCAGGAGGGGTGGAGAGAGGGGACTGTGATGGAGATGTAATTTGAAGTAATAAATAAACATAAAAAATTATCATCAAGGCTAAGTACTTTCTCAAGAGTTGTTTTTTATTTTGTTTTATTTTTTCCAAACTCAATTTTCTCTTAATAAAAAGTCTTTAAATATACTTTAGATAGAAATAATATTTTATTTTGGTAATTAGGTTTACTCAAATGTTCCTGTTACTAGCTTTGCTTTTATAAAATGTTTAGAGATTATTTAAAAATCATGTAATGAAAGATATTGAGTCTAAGGAGAAGGCTCAAAGTGCTGGGAAAAGCACGAGGACCTGAGTTTGAAACTCTGGCCCACATGTAAAAAGCCACACAAGGTGGCTTGCCTGTGTCTGTAATTCCAGTGTCAGGGGTGGAAAAGGAGTCCTGGGGCTTGCTGGCCAACTAGTCTTGAGAATTCAAAAGCTCCACATTCAGCAAGAGATTCTATGTCAAAAAGACAAAGTAGAGACCGAAAGAGGCAGCTATCAGCTTGAGCATACACTCAAGCATGCAAGCATGAAGCTCCCCTCCCCCAACAGATTAAAGGGGTGGGGGTGGGGGCTGGGAGCTGGAGAAATGGCTCAGAGGTTAAGAGCACTAGCTACTCTTCCAGAAGACCTGGGTTTGATTTCCAGCACCCACGTGCAGGCTCACATCCATCTGTAACACCAGCTTTAGGAGATTCAGCACCTTCTTCCAGCCTCCATGAGCACAGGTATGCACATGATACACACATATATGCAAATGAAACACATATACACATAAAATAAAAATAAATAAGTCTTTAAAATGTAAAAAAAATTGTTATATTCTTGCCTTTAAAATGTAAAGATGTAAACAAATATAAAATTAATAAGAAGTCTAGACTTCACTCACACTACCCTTGTTCATGTTCTTAGTTATTCTCTTTATTACTTAATAATTATTTCTTTTTCATGTTATACTTATTCTTTTTTGTCCAAGTCAAAACTCTTATAACATTTGAATGTTTCACTGGAACTTTGGTCCATCTTTTGTTCCATCAACACTTTTGATTTTAATAGATCAGACATATTATTCATTTGGAATAATTTTCTATCTTGAGTTGGTGTCTCTCATTGCTGTTCCCCAACCTTATTACAACTTCGTCAAAAGTCATTTTGCTAAGCCTCTAGGAAGTCTCTTCCTGAGACTCTAAGCGTTAGTACATTCAATATATGTATATACACCACGCAACATTGTCTTGCCTATGTTTTGTTTTCACAATTACAAACTGGGATTCCCCCAGATGGAGTAGGGGAGAACGCTCTGGTGCCTGATTACAAACCAGGTATGACTTTCAGCACCACCGTCCTACCAGGCTTCATCTACCTAACATCCTTGAAACCAGCAAAACACGAATTTCCCTTCAGAGAGTAATTCACATGGAAAACACGACACACACTGTGCTTTGGAATCCAGTACAGCTGACTTCATACCGTACCTTTACCTCAAGAATGAAGATGAGATGTCTGTGAAAAACTTCAAAGAAACATTATAGCAAAGTATTAGTACCCTATTCTCTTTGAGTCACTTGACTAACATGCGATAAATTTTGACTTCAGAAATCATCTTCAAAGGATGGGCATAATACATGTCTAAAAATCCTAAATATTTCCCTAACACAAGGTACGAATGAATATAGGATATTTATGAAATTCCCCTAAAAGTTTACTATTAACAACTGAGGCAATTCCTCAACCACTTCTTTTTTTCTTACATATCTGCCAGTCCTGCCAGCTCAACTGCCAGGCAGGCCGGAAGGTTGTGGGTCCAGTGGGATACTTTAGAGTCCAGACAGTTATACTGTCTCCTCTAAAACAATCACAGGCTTGCTGTGCTGAACGGGGCAGAAAGCATGGAGAGCAGTCTAGGAGTCATTCTCCTCGTACCGTGACAAGAAATGTTGAAATAAGGAAAGCATGGCAGTCACTTCTAGGCTATGATAATATTAATTTTAAACATACTTATGTTCCAGAACTTTTAAACCTCTAGTCTGATCTGTTTACAACTCATTTTCATTCTCCACATGATTTTTCTCTCAAAACTATAAGCAGTTGCTAGTTAAAAAGTAAATGGTTAGCATTTAGTCTTTTCCATCTAAGTATTAACCAGGCCTGACCCTACTTAGCTCCAGAGATCAGAAGAGATCAAGAATGTTCTGAGTAATATGTCCACAGATTAGTGTTTAATTGCACGTCATCTGAAGTCATTAACTCACTCAGTAATATAACTGAGCTTTATAGGAAAGCTTCAATTTTAAAACTCCTTTTCAGTGCATGGCTACTTCTTTCAAGTTTTGTTTTGCTTTATTAAGATCATTCTCACTCTCTTAAAAGGCAAACCTATCTTTTCCACTGAGAGTATTTTACTGATAAAGACAGAAAATAATTGCTAGACAGGACTGTTCAAATATTGCAGTTCCGGGTGGTTCCTTCCTAGTAGCCATGACTACACTCTAACAAACAGGTTCACAGTTCAACTGCTTTCTATTAAACAAACCCTTGATATCACCAAGAAAACAATTCATATATCCTGAAACTTTACTTCTGTCAGCTCCCACTTTCCCACTAGAGGAGCCTTCTCTCACACCAACTGTGGTTATAAAGACGCATTTGAAAACTCCATCTGTCTTGCTAGATTTAAACTCAACTAATATACACTGAACATGTCCCACTTTCAAGTTACTTATTCTGCCTTGCAAATTTGTTCAAGTTTTACTATACAAGACCAGTAGAAATCCATTGCCAGCTATAATTAACATTGAAACTATCAATTTTGTTTTTCCTTGGCTGCAAAAAGAAGATAAGAGTATTGACAGAGATGTACCCCCAATTACAAACATTCATTCATTTATTGACACCTGACATTTTGTGTTTGAGCATGGATAAGTGTGCACGTGTGTGAAGGCCAGAGGACAGCCCTGGATGTCCGTCCATACATGTTATCAACTTTATGTTTTTCTGAGACAGGTTCTCTCCCTGGCTTACAACTCACCAACAAGACTAGGCTAGATGGCCAGAGAGAGCCCCAAGAATCCATGAGTATCTATCTACCTCCTATCACTAGGATCACAAGTACCGTGTGAGGCCTTAGGGTTTTTTTTTTGTTGTTGTTGTTGTTGTTGTTGATGATGATGTTTTGTTTTGGGGGGTTGTTTTTGTTTTTGTTTTGTTTTGTTTTGTTTTTTGACATGGGTGGTCCTTGCAAGCCTTTCATCAGGTGATGATCTCCTCAATCCTAAGCCAGATTTTTTTTACATATGTTTTCTGAATGCCACTAAGCCACTCCTTTAGTAGCTGACACATATGGTGGTAAGGGCTACACGGGTTGTAGAGAATGTTTAACAACTACTGATGATTTACTTAAAAAAAAATTTATTAATTCAAGTTACATCTCCATCACAGTCTCCTCCCTCCATCCCTCCCAGTCCCAGTCTCCCAGCATCTCCCCCACTCCCACCCATCCTCCTCCTCCAGTGTGGGGTGGCTCCACATATCAGCCCCCATCAGTTCATCAGACACATAGGGCTAAGAGCATTTTCTTGAAATGGGGGCCCACATAGCAGTTTCACTAGAGGGAAGTGTCCTGTTAACAAGTAGCAAAGATCATGTTTATGTTCCTTTGTGTCTGCTGATTTTAGGATAGTTATCCTGTACATATGGCTAAAATCCAGTTATAAATAAATACATGCCATGTGTGTCTTTCTGGGTCTGGGCTAGCTCACTCAGGATGAGCTTTTCTAGTTCCAGCCATTTGGTTGCAAATTGCATGATTTTCTTGTTTCTGGTAGCTTTGCTTTGTGAAAAACACATTACAAATACAAATGCATTTAATCTTCCCACAACCCTCTGAGGCAGGCAGGTACTATCTCACTCTACAGGTGAGGAAAATGGAGCATAAGAGATAAAAAAATTGACACAGCCACTCAGCTGGTAAGCAGCCAGGCACTGTGCACCCAGATAGTTTGGATTCCCTGGGCTCTGCTAACTACTACTCATAATTATCCACTCTTAATTAACTACTGCTACAGCAATGGAGGAACTATGTGAGTTTCCTGCATTCAGCTACAGTATTATCCTGTTGGGTATTTCACATGTATGTTAGTTTACTAACAGGGGAAATCAGTGGTGTTCAAAAATGATACAGCTCAAGGAATGAACTGTCAAATGTCAGGCCCGTGTTTCCAAGTAAATGCTTTGGTGATGAAGCCAGTCTTGGATGAAGTACACAACCTGCAGACACTCTGTCCTCGCATAACCAACACAGTGCTAAGATCTCTTGTTTGTCTTCCTCTACTACACTTCAATCCTTTAAGAAGGGTGCCTATTTTTACCTTTGATTTCTCAAACACAACAAAGGCATCACTCAGGACTTGGTTATGGACAAGATGCTGAGAGTCAGGAAAGCAGTAGCCAAGAAAACAACTACAAACCTCAAGAGAGAGAGAAACTGGAAAAGTGTTTGTGGCACCTTAGTTGCCACATCCTAGCAGCATGTCTTGTCCAACTCCTAGGGGTGATTTCTATAGATTCTGGGTAGGATGACCCTAGTGTAGACCCAGAATAATTGGATCCCATAGGTGAGCACCACAGCACCCTGCTTTCCTGTTGGCAGAAACCCCATGTATGAGCCCCGAGGAAGGGAAGCATGGTCTACCCTGGTCTATTTGCCTAGTTGTTACTCCTAAACACAGGTAAATTCCAATTAAGACACAGGAACATGTAAAGGGGTCTGGGGTTTTGGGGATAGGGGTTGTTTTGTTTAAGAAACAAGCCTCCCTAAGGTGTCCAGATTGGCTTCCAACTCCTGGGCTCAAGGAACCTATCTTCCTACCTCAGGCTCCCTCATAGATGGATTATAGACACACTACCATGCCCAGTCAAACATCTGTATTTTTTAAACTTCTTCTTCACATCCTACTCCTCTCCCCACCTTCATATCTTCCTTCTACCCTTGCAACCTTCCCACCAAAGGAAAATAAAAATTTAAAAAATCTTGTCACAGAATCTGTAGTGTGTCACATTCTATACCCTTTTGTCCACACATTTTTACTTCCAAATATTCACTGCAATGAGTCATTCATGGGCTTTGAGGCCTCTAGCTTCTGCTACACTATCTATACTGGATCTTCACAGGACCTCCTCTTGAATATCCAGATATCCTGTTGTTTCCTGTGTCATGGAGATCCTGTAGCTTTTGACCTGTAAGAACATCCCTTTCACATGCTCCAGCAGATCATAGATGGAGTAGAAGTTGAGGTGGGCCAACTCAAAGCCCCGGATCTGGGCCTGGGAGGTAGTTGGGTTGGTCAGCCCATCAGCAATCCTGCACTCACACCACCAGGGCAAGCTCTCCAGCACAGCTTCAGCTACCTCACTCAATGTCTCAGCCAGCGAGGGGCAGGGTCAGCTCTCATGTCCTCGGGCCCGCTCACCCTTGCTTTCTCTACAAGGGCCAGCTCTATTGTACTGCCAAGGTGAAGAGTGTCAGCTCAGCCCAGTGCTTCAGGCTGAAATCCAGACGGGGGACATCTGCATGACCTTTGATGGCAACATAGGCCTGTGACATCAACACAGACCCATCGGGCCATAGGACCTCAGTCCCAGACATGGCCCCAGGCAGCAGCCTGGGCCAGGATGTCACTGTGACCTCAGGTAGCAGCACAGGCCACTCAGATCAGCATGTCCCCCATTGGCATCATGGTCCTCCGATACTCACATGATCTCCAGTGGTATCCCAGACCACAGACATCCACTTGGCCTTCGGTGGTAACCTTGGCCACAGACAATGATACAGACCCTAGCTCCAGCAGAACCAAAGACCTAGATGTGGCCCTTGGTGAAAGCCCATGCCAGGACCTCACCATGGCTGTCTCATATCTGCCTGTTCTTCACCAATATCGCATCTCCAGTTGCATCTTTCTCCACAGCAAAGGAACCCCTCAGCTTCACTTTCTCCCCAGCATAGAACCCTTCAGCTTTCTCTTTTATCTCTCTACCACATACTCCAACTTTCCCATCTCTCCATCACATATCTGTGTTTTGTGGTGTTGCCTGTGACAAGTGCAATGACAGACAGTAATGGATAACTGAGGTATGCACTTGCAAAAGATGGCTGGACCCTAACTTACACCTTACACACAAATATATTAAAGACGTTAACTCAAAATATATTAAAGACATAGTACCTAAAAGTCCTGGAAGAAAACCTAAGGGAAAAGTATAGGGAGAGCAGATAAGGCAAAATTTCCTGGCTATGACAACAAAACCTGAGGCAACGGAATGAAAATAAGGCCAAAGGGAGGCAAATCAAGCGTAAAAACTGCACATAGTGGGCTGGAGAGATGGCTGAGTGTTCAAGAGCACATAGTGCTTTTGCTGACCACCCAAGTCACTTCCCAGTGCACATGTCAGTCAGGGGGCTCACAACAGTGTCTCACTCCAGGTCCTCTTATGGATACCATGAACACTTCTATATACACACGTACATCCTCATATATACACAGAAATAAAAATTAAATACACTTTTTTTAAATAAAAAGACTGCACAAACAAAACAACCAGAGTAAAATGGCAACCTATGAAATGGGAGAAAATATTTATATTTTGGGGAGAAACAATTAATATTCAGTATACACACACAAACATATATATATATATATATATATATATATATATGAACCTACAATCTAACAAGAAAAATGACCCCATTAAAAGTTAAAAGTAGAGACAAGATAGGAGTTCAAGGTCAGCCTCAACTATATATCAAGTCTGATATCAGTCTGCGTTACATGAGACCTTGTGCCCAAAACAAACAAATGCACAATAAAAGTGGTAAAAGATTTAAATGCATTCAAACAGAGGTATATATATGACCAACATACATATGAAAAGTTTTCAGCATTGCTAATTATAAGAGAAATTTAAACTGTCCCTCAATTAGTATGCCAACTATGAAAAGAAAGGAAAATAAGATGTATCAGTAAGTACACAAATGCCTGGAAAGCAGAGCACTGTGGAGTGAGAGCGGCTGTAGCCTCTGTGGAAAATATAGAGATTCATTGGATAACTGAAATTAGAAATACCATGTGTCCCAGCAATCCCATTTCTGAATATATATCCAAAAGAATTCAAAACAGGATCTCAGCAGGATCCCTGCACTCCTGTCTCACTGTCCAATTATGCACAATGACAAAGAAGCAGCCACTACCTAAATCAGCAGATGAAGAAAATTCTCTCTCTCTTTCTCACACACACACAAGGGAGTTATAATTAAACAAAGAAATTCACCACAGATAAACCTCAAGAACTTTGCACTATGTAAACTAAGCCAGTTACAGAAGAAAAAGGACAAATGTAACAAGAGTCCTTTTACATAAAGTGAAGTCATCAAAACCATAAAACATAGGGAAGTAGTTACAGGGGATGGAAACTTTCAGTTTTACAGGATGAAAACCTTCGAGCAATCTGTTGTGTGATATGTAAACACCCTCCACGCTACAGAACTACACATTTCAGAGTTATCAATGTGGTAAATTTAATGTACAGTACTATCATAATAATAATAAAAAACTACTTTGATGGAACTTAACAGATGGATCAGTAGGTTAAGAGCACTGGATGCTTTCCCAGAAGACCCCATGATCAATTCCCAGAACCCTCATGGTGCCTCATAACTACCTCTAACTCCAGTCCTACATGACACAATACCCTTCTCTGGCCTGTGTGGGGACCAGGCATGTTTGCAGTACACAGACACACATGCAGGCCATAGACCCATGTATAAAATTTAACCTTTTTTATTTTAACTTTTAAAACATCTGAACATCATAACTAAAGGGAATCCACTCTGAAATAAAAAATAATGTCCCCATGGGATATGGCAAAGATCAGTAATGTTAGACTCAGAGAAGATTGTCACTACAGTGTGGTTCAGCGCAGACACACCCTTGGGTGGATGGTGAAATGCTCCCTGTGGCTCATGTGATTGGTAACTTGGATCCCGGCTGGTGGTCCTGTTTTGAGAGGCCACAGAACCTTAGACAGTGGAGCCTCACTGGAGGAAGTAGTTCTCTGGGTGCTAGCCTTGAGGCTTTATAGCCTGGTCTACTTCCTGGCTCCTCCCTGATCTCCCTACCATCCCTTCTTCATCACAATCCACTATCTCCTCTAATCATGTGCATTAATAAACTCTTCCACCCTGGTGCTGCTTCTGGTCAGGTATTTGAGCACAACAGGTAGACAAGTGACGACGAGACATCTTGAAGCCTGACCTCTTAGGTGCTGTCTGTTGCCTTACCTTGTAGCTCTGTGACTATAAGGAAATCACTTCACCTTTTCTGATTAAATATTCTCCTCTTAAAAGTAGCAATTATATTCTCCCATTCGATTATTGAAAAGTCAGTGTGAATACAGAGTGCAAGAAGTATAAGGATTCAAGAAATTCTTAGATGTGCTATTCTGCCATGAAAAATGACTGTCTCAGAACAGAAGGATGTTGAAGGCAGTAAGGAACAATGCTAATGCCACTAGGCTCTGGTGACACTTTCACACTTCATGGCCTTCCATGAAACGAGGCTCCTCTGTATGGCTTAGGTAATAGAAAGATAGATAAAGGAACCAAGCGCAGTTAGAGAAAGAAAAAAATTAGAGTCATGCATTTGTGTGGAGATAACACAGGTTGGCTTCCAAGTGCATCCATGACCAATATGATGTTAGTTGACTTAGTGTCTGTATTACAGAGAAGAGAAACACAGAAGTCTCATAAACAACTGAATATAACTCATGGTAACAGCCTCCTTACTCAGTTCTGGAGGGTGTTGTCATACTACTTGACCAACATAATTGGGTCATAATCCACCAGGATTCTGCAAGATCAATCTCTGCCAACAGATAGGACAGGGAGCTTGTGAGACAGCATGAAAGCATGCAAGGGAACACGGACCATCAAGGGGAGCTCATCACCAGTTTCATGCCAAGTGGGAAAATAAAGCCAATAAAAAGCTATCTGAAAAACATTTTTTAAAAAAAAGTTTTAAAAATTTTTATTATACTCTCATCCCCACACAAATATTTTTTACAGTAGCTGCTTATTTAAAAACCCAGCTGGGCTAACTATGTTCAGCCTAAAGAAAAGTATTTACACTAATCTCAGTACTGTATGATATTTATTTTGATCAGAAAAAGTATTACATTTGTTTACAGTAAGGAATAAGAATCTAAAGGGTTATGTGTTATTTCTGAAAGTATTGCTCAGTAAGGCTGTATCAACCGCAAATTGCAATGGGAAGCTATAAATTTATGTTTCAACCAAGGAAGTACTGACAGGTTGACAGGGAAACTGAGGTAAATCTAAGAGAAGTTCCACAACTCTGGCACATTTGCATATGTAAATTGATTGATATCACTTCTCTGGGGCTATGAAATTGCTGTGATGCTAGTTCTCAAGAAAGGTCTGAATAGTAGTAAATCTCGCAACTTCAGTACCTTGGTATTCCCTATAAGAACACTAAAATATCAGTTATCAGGAATGGTAAATGCCAGCACTGAGTTCAGAGCTCTCCCACACGTGTGGACTCTATACCATGTTCTTACACTTCGCAGTTTCAAAACATGATAAGCACATGAAACACAAGGCCAGAGGAAAACAAAACTTGAGCAAACTCTTACATTCTTTCACTAGATGTATTTGCATTACTTTCAATTAGATGTAAGGAGGGGAATTATATACATGCAGTGCCCACAGAGCCTGGATTCCCACATGGAGGTGAGTGTGGGTGCCAGGAACCAAACTCAGGTCCTCTGCAAGAGCAGTATACATTCTTAACTGCTGAGCCATCTCTCCAGCCTCTCGATCACTTTATTTTAAAGCATTATTATAAGTACACCCTGGATTTAAAAAAAAATCAAAGAATAAAGACACCTACAAAATGGACTCCTGTGAGGGGTACACCTAAATAAGATTATTCTGTTAGAGTACTTCCAGGGATAAAAATATGTGTCCGATTTCAAATATGTCTTCAAGTTTAAAAAGGTAGAAAGCAGGGTCAATAATAAAATCTGGTCTCTGTGCTGAATGAGGCAAAATGAAAGGACTAACAGTATGCCTGTGCAGGATGGCACTCAGCATATTATTCTGCTATAACTCACCAAGAAAATTGATTTCTCTAACCAAAAAAAGCACAAATACCCTTCCTTTCTAACACTTGTCTTCAAGACTCACCGAACACAGAAGATCAGTAGCTACGCTCTCTGGTCAACAGTTTTCTTTTTTAAATATCTCTATTGAAGATACCAATGGATACTTTGCCAGCTAGCAGCTATACTATACTCACCCCGTGGTCACCAACTCTGCAAAGAATTTCTGACACTAAAAAATCTTCCAAGAGGCAAGAAAGTTGGGAAAAGGGGGAGGGGGAGGAAAGAGATAAAAAGCAGAATGGAAGGAGAGAAGGGGGACTTAGAAGCGCTCCATGGAGTTGTAGTTATCACTGGAACCCCAAAGGTACAGTGACTATCCCTGCACAGAGAGCCTTTAAACAGACTCTCCACTGACATATTCCAGGCAGATGGTCCCCTCACAGCCTCTCACTCATCTATATTTCAAACCCTGACTTTTCTGTGCCTTCACTCCTAAGGCAAGCTCCACCTTAAATGTCTACTAAAGTCAAACAGAAAAACCAAGACTTTTGAGATCTTGCTTACTGAATCCTGATTTTGTATCTATGACCTTTCCATGTAACTGCTAGAAAGTTTCCACATCCAGCAACAGGAAATCTGGTTTTGCAGAGGTAAGAGGTAAGAGGATTAGATGAGATAGCATAAATAAAGAATTCTCTTGTGCCAGCACATACGAGGTAGGAAATTAGCACTTTCTCATTTCCTGCTTACATCACCTGCTGGAATCATTCTTATCTTTCAACCTCTAACTTAAATTTTATTTCTATAAAATCTTTCTTAATTCTGCATCCTTTTTAATTTTTATGATTGGTTGTGTATGAATGTGTCTCTTTGGGGCTATGTGCATTTGAGTGCAGTTGTAGCAACCCCAAAGATTCCTTGAAGATGGAGTTATAGGTGTTTGGGAACTGCAGGACATGAATGCTGGGTACTGAACTCTAGCCTCAGCAAGAGCTGAATATGCTCTTAAACACCGAGCTTTCTCTCCAGCTCCTCCAGTGTCTTTTCTATGCCCATAACCAAAACACTCAGTAACCTGCTCTCCCCATGTCTCTGGCACTTTAGAGAATGGTCTACTGCTTTGTAATTGCCTATTATGTGCCTTCCCTCACCACTGGAGAATAAATGCCTCCAGGGTGGAGTTTATATTTAACTAATTACTCCTTATCCCAAATCTGACAGAACTTATAATGGAAGCTTAATCATTTACTGAATAGATGAAAGAATGATTTCATTAAAGTACAACACTAAAACCTTCAGGTATTTTGATGATGCACTAATTTTATTTTTAAAAGGATAATTTTAAATTAAATTGATACCATACCAGCAATGGAAGTTTCAGTTTATTTGTTTGTAACATTTCTCCTCATCATTCATTCAAGTATTCAACACGTTCCTTCTATGCTCCAAGAATACAAATTTGCAAATTTGGACAAAATTAACAAAATCCCTATTTCCAATGAGTTTATATTTCCCCAGGGTAAATCTGTGGAGAAAAGTTATCATGGAGAACTTGTCTAGAAATGGCATTAAGGCACATTTTGTTATTCAACATTCACTAAATGATCACAAGACCAAAAAAAAAAAAAGACAAAATCTTTTTAAGACGACATATAAAGATTACCTGCTTTAAAAGACTATGAAATAACCAGATTTAGTGTACTTTGCAGACAAAATTGATTTATTATATCCCAAAGCAAACAATGTCAAGAAGACACTTGTGGGCAACAGTAACTAAGAGTTTTCTTGGAAGGATGGTGGTCGATGAGTTCTGAAGGTCTGTATTTTCCAAACTGCATGCCTAACCATTGCTTTGACCTTCAAGTGGTTTCTCTGAGTTTTGTTGATCCTGGGTCAAAGGCTGTGTATGACTTCACACCTGTCCTCTTTCTCAGAGCCAGCACAGTTCCTGCTTAGCTCTTCTCACACCGCCATCTCTGCTCCCTTGAGTGAGTCATCCTTCTGTGCTCACTGCCTTGCTTAGACAGTTCTCTCTCCTCCTCTCCACTGCTCAAACCCTACTTGCCTGTAAATAACTTCTTACCACCGGTAGGATCTGGCTTCTCTCCCCTAAGGACACTGAATTTCCTGAGTCTACCCATGCCTCACCTCTGAGCCTCTCCCCCCAAGACAGTGGTTTTCAACCTGTGGGTCAAGACCCCTCTGAAGTTGCTTATCAGATATCTTGCATATCAGATATTTACATCGCAATTCAGAAAAGTAGTAAAATTTCAGTTATGAAGTAGCAAGAAAATGCTTTTATGGTTGGAGGGGGGTGGTCACCACAATATATATGGAACTGTATTAAAAGGTCGCAGCATTTGGAAGGTTGAGAATCACTTTCCTAATGGATGAGAGCCAGTGCTATCTGCCTTTAGTCCCGTTTGCTAAGCTGACTACAGAGCAGGCTCCCTTTACAATCTGTATCCTACTAGGAGTTAGTAGTGAGACCTTGATTACTAAAATGTTATTTCTATGCCAGGGAAAGAAGAGGGTGGGGCATAAGGGATGATGTTGAGGACGATGAGAAGAGTCTAATGTGGGTTATTTGTTGAAGGATCCTACAGAAACAGGCAATTTTTACAGAGATTGGATTCCCACTGTTTTATCTGTTTGGTGGTTATTTGAACCTTCATTTGCCAAATCCACATTTTACAGAAAGTCTTACCCTGCTTCGGTAATTAACGGTAAAAGGAAAGTTGGTGATTTGGGATGCAAGTACACTGAGCTGGGGTTTAGGCTCATGGCTCTTACAGGTAGAGTTGAATGAATGAGTTTGCTTCCCCCTACAACCTACCCAGAAGGGTGAAGAGCAAGCAATATCAACTATCAGTGAGTGGTCAGCTCAGAGAAGCCCCAGGCACTCATCTAGCCCAACTACACGGAAGCAATGCTTCAACAGCGCCCTAAAGGAAACTGAATTATAAAAGGAAACATTTTTAAAAGCATCATCAGTGGTGTGTCTCGGAAAATTACCAGTGAGGTTTAAGTCACAACTCCTCATTTTCCCTTAAAAGTGCTTTCTAATAACACTGGGCACATCCCGAATAGCTTCCTCTGCCAAAAGCTCACCAATAGCACACCCCACCCCCTCTGCTCAGCAAACAGTGTAAAAAAACCATTTTTTTCAATGCCCATTTCTAAAGTAAATTGCAAGCATTTATCTTGCTGGGCATTTATCCACAGGAGTAGCTCCTAATGAATCTAGGAAATGAATATGACCTTTAATAGATAATTTGTTTCCCATATGGAAAAAAAAAAAAACAGAAAAAGGCAAAACGAGAATGGTGAATGTTGGCCCAAAGTAAAAGTTTTAACGGGGCAGAGACTTTATCTAGAAAAGGGGAAAGATTGAAAGTCAACCAAACAGCTTAAAGCGGCCAAAGAAAACAGTGTTCCATCTAAAGATGATCGACCTCGTTGGATGGAACTGGAACGAAGCGGGGATTTCAGCGTTCAAAACTCCTTGACTCTATAAATTATCGCATTTTGTCTAAAGCTGCCTGAGCTGAACATCCTAAAAGAGGGCTGGCAGTGGGGAAAACACTCCTGGGCATGGTAGAGACCTTCCTAAGCTCAACAAGCGGCCGCGGGTTTTAGGCCAGATCAGGGGGGCAGGTGGGGTTTCTGGAATTGCTCCACACTGTCCGGCGCTGAGTGACCCGCGGGCGACCGCAGATTCCACGTGGGAATCCGGGAGGAGGAAGCGCATCCTCCACAGCCACCAGGGCGCTCCTGACACCGAGCCTCCGAGGGGCCTCGAAGCAGGGGAGGGCGGGGGTCAGTGGGGCTCGCGGGCGCGGCCACTCACCGATGCCGAGCCCCACGACCAGGCGGCCGGCCAGCAGCGTCTCCTTGTTGGCGGCGGCGGCCAGCACGGCGGAGCCCGCGGTGCACAGGGCGCTGGCCAGCAGGATGGAGCTGCGCCTCCCGAGGGCGCCGTTCAGGGCCCCGCCGGCCAGCGCCGCGACGGCGGCCGCGCCCACCGCGCCGGACACCAGCAGCTCCTGCCACATCGCGCCCAGGAGCATCTGGCGCCGCAGCAGCAGCATGGCCCCGGACACCACGCCGGTGTCGTAGCCGAACAGGAAGCCGCCGAGCGCCGAGAAGGCGGCGGCCGCGTACACGAAGGCGGGGGTCTCGTCGCGTTGGAACTGCCGGCGCGCCGCGCGCTCCAGCTCCGCGCCCTGCAGGCTGGCGACAGACTCGGCGGCCAGCAGGCTGCGTTCCCCGCCCGGCGCCCCCGGCTCCGGCTGCCGGCGGCGCCTCTCGCCCATCAGGCTGCTCAGGCTGCGCAGCGTGTACTCCACGTCCTCGCTCGCCTTGCGGGACATGGGACAGGCGGACACCGCCGGGGCGGCTGCGGGGAAGTTCCGTGGGGCACCGCACACTCCGTACCGGCCACCGGGCCGCTGCTCCTCCGCTACTTCAGCTGCCCCAGCCTCGCAGCCTCTGCTAGGCTGGCGCTGCGGAGCAGCCGGGGGCGGGGTCGTGCGTCACTTGGCCGCTTAGAGGGGCGTGGCCGAGGGAGACCCGCCTCCTCCAGTGGGCGGGGCGAGAGGGGAAGCTCCGCCTGTGGGCGCGGCCCACCCCCCTCTGTGGGCGGGGTCGAGAGGTCCCTCTCCCTCTGTGGGCGGGGTCAGGCGGCGGGTCCCAGACCCACTTGCTCCTCCTGCAGGAGAGTCTGATACCTGAGCCCAAAGCTTCTGGCTTCAGCTAAGGGGTCCTCCAGAGCTAGGAGGCCTCACAACAGACTTAAGGATCACGTGAAAGTCTCCAGGCCGGCCTGCCCTCCTTCCTGCTATCTGAGATGGCCAACGCTGGGACTACCTGGCACCCATTTAGTTCTGTCCTTTTGCAGTGTGTGCCCTCCTGCCAGTTTCCTGCAATTAGTTTGTTTCAGGGCAGTTCAGAAGTATGATCTCTGGTTTCTGTAGTTTCCTTTCTCCCTGCTAGTCCTTCCTCAGATTCTGCCCTTCTAAAAAGCATGTTACATCTTGACTCCCTGAGGATAGAGGTAACTTATCTCCCAAGTGAGTCCCCGAATGCTTCCTGTGGATCCCCAAAGGGAACAGTAACTTTAGGTGTGTGCATCACCGTGCTCTTCTATAACCTGATTCCAAGTGGAACAAGGAAATCCAAGAATCTGATTTGTGGTGTGATAGGCAATTGCCACCTTCCTTGCCCAACATGCGAGCCCAAAAGGATACCTTCTCTCTGACTACGCTGCCCCGCTGCCCCTTGGTTTGGAGAAGCTCTTTTAAATGCTCCATTTATCTGAAACAAAGTAATTTCAAATCGTTTAAGGATGATTACTTTAATTGCTAATTGTCAGTTGTTGGTTGGTTTGGACACTCTGCCTTGCGTTGATTTAAATATTCTGTAAATTATTTTATGTTGTTCCACTTCGAGAGATAAAGGCTAATCAGCCATCTTTCTGATGCAGTCAGAAGGACACCAGATTTAAATGAAAAAACTTTTCCATCAACAGTTCGAGCTCTCATTTAGTTCCCTTATATAAGAAACCAAAGTTTCTTAGCATGAGGCCTATTCATGCAATCCAAGCCTGCTTCCTTTACAGAAAATGTTATTAGAATTTCCTCAAATCCCTTTCACTTCGATTATCATTCGCAATAGCTCCATGATACATAATATCACACTTTCCAGCAACCAGAAAAAAGAGGTGGGGGGAATGATCTCAGAGGAATAGCTTTAAATGTGTTGTGTAGTTTAAAGCAAGGTTTTACCATCTTCCCAGGGTGAGATTAAACAGACTCTGAAACAATGAAATTTAATACCCAGAGTTCAGAAGACTCAGGTTGCCAGCGCGCCTTTCCCAAGCCCACAGCAGCAAAACTGCGCCTCCTGGTGGCCAGCCGATTTATGAGCCTCCTGCCGAGAACAACTCTCCAAGTTAACAGTTTCTTCTGTTGAGATGAAACAAGCTGAACTGCAAATCCAGCTGGCGTAGTGAACACCGTGACTCCTAGTCACTGGCAGCTACAGATCCAGCTTTGGTGTTCCAGAACACTGAACTAACTACTTAAAATGATCGAAACCTAGACACTAATATTCCTGAAGGAAATGCGACACCAGTAAAGCAACAGACTGCCAAACACAGTCCTTCTGGGCTCCTGAGAGGAACCAAGTTCAATGAGGGACCGCAGCATTCAGCTAAAATAGAATCCCCTGTAGCCTGCCCAAGCGTAATAAGAAAATAGAAAGTTTGGGGGCTGAGACAAGGCGAAGCATATCTCCACCAGTGTTTTGCAGAAGTTTAAAATTACTACGTTAAACAGCACCATTTCCCTCGTTTGGCAAAGCCCAGAGAGTGCTCATTGTTTAAATATGAAAAATCACTTTTAGATTATAATTAATTGCTAATCGAGATAAAGTGTAGGCACCATTATTGATCTACTTAGCGAGTCGTAAATCCCAAAGTTTAAGGACATTTATTTCCACATTCCCAGGACACTAGGACCCACCCTGTAGGAGAAGAAAATATATTTGTTACATCAAATATGTTTGATGTAATTAGAGAATGCTTGCCTGGCTTGATCAGGTCTCAAATTCAATTCACAGTCCTACACAGAGAAAAGATGGGGACATTAATCTGGAAGAAGGGAGCATAATACTGTGCTTGTTGGATGATTATTTTCACTGCATTCAATGTTGAGAATGCATCCTTGAATTCAATGCATTCTTGTTGAGAAACAATATGTCAATAAAAGTAATTTTTTATGGTGGTTTGAATGAGAATGGCCCCCATACACTCATATGTTGTTTGAACACTCTGTCTTCAGTTGGTGGAACTATTTGGGAAGGATTAGGTGTTGTGGCTTGTTGGAGGAGATGTCACTGAGGGTAGGCTTTGAGGTTTCAAAAGCCTATGTTATTTGAAATTCCATTTGGCACCCCCCATCCTCTTGCCTGCGGATCAAATGCAGAATTTCAGTATTTGCTCCAGCCATGCCTACCTGCCTGTTGCCTTGAGACCCACCATGATGGTCAAGGACTAATCCTCTGGAACCATGAGCCTCAAATTAATTGCTTTCTTTAATAATTTGCCTTAGTTGTGGGGTTTTGTCATGGCAGGAGAAAACTGATATTTCTACTTTGAAATATGTATTTTAAGAATTGTGTATGTTTGTAAGTATGTGAGAGTGTGTGTGTATATACATATATATATGCATATGCACATAGCAAAACAGAAGTTATTGCATTCAGTTTTGTTTATTGAGAATTTCAAGAGATGAAAATCTTTTTTTAATAATTTATTTTTTATTTCTTCAAGTTACATCTCAATCACAATCCCCTCCCTACTCCCCCCTCCAGTCCCACCCTTCCACCCTTCTCCCCCTCAACCCCCCATCCTCTTCCCTTCTTTTTTTTTAGCTTAAGGTATTTCTTTTTTCCCCCAACAGCTCTCCCTTTCAGTCCAAAAAATGGTTCTTTTTCTTATAACTATAAATACAATACAAAACAACAGAAATAAATAGGCCACAATTATAAGAGTTATATGGCTTAGCATACATTCCCAATGTCCAGTCCATATGTATTTGGCACCTGACTTTAACATTCTGCTATCTAACCATATCCATGAGTTTAAAGTTCTATATCTAACTCAGCTTTCATACTAACTTGCCTCATAATTTTAAACATATCTTCTTAGATCCAGAATGCCCTCTTGATTCCTAAACAACTCAAAATTTAACTATGAGACTCTAGCTATCTATTCTTCAACCACCTCAGAGACCTGAGAGGGATAAATATATATGATTATATAGGAAGCCAAGACAGGGTAGGTAAATCCTTCATAATTCCTGCTCTACAATCAATGTCTGTCAGAGAAATGGGGCCAAATGGCTGAAGATTGATGCTTAATGTATGGAGAGAAAATGGGAACTGTCCAGGCAGCCACTGGTATGTCATTTTTTAGTTTTGGAAGCTGAAGAGATGAAAATCTTAAATCAAATGGGTTTAAATCAAGGATTTTGCAGCCAAATGGATGGAACTAGAGAAGCTCATCTTGAGTGATCTAACTCAGACTAAGAAGGATGCACATTACATCTATTCATTTATAATTGGATTTTAGCCATATAGTCCAGGATAACTATACTACAGCCAATGCACCAAAGGGAAGAGGAGCACAGACTTTGTTACCTGTCCATGAGACACTTTGCCCTAGTGGTGCTGCCTTGTAGGCCCCCAGTGTATGAGGAGGCTCTTGGCCCTCATATGACTGCTGAACTGGGACGGGGGACTTTTATGTAGGGACACTGCACTCCAGAGGAGTAGGTTGGAAGGGATAGGGGGTAGAGGGTGGGAGGGCGGGACTGGGAGGGGTGGAAAGAGGGCACTGTGATGGAGATGTAACCTGAAGTAATAAATATTTTTAAAAGTCAAGGATTTATTGGGTTTTGACTCTGAAAAGTCTCTAATAAGTACAAATGTGTAGGACTCAAAACTCAGGGTCTCAAGTGGTAGTGGGATGAGAATGGCTCCCGGAGGTTCATGTTTATTTTTAATATTTGGTCTCTAATTGGAGGAACTCTTTGGGATGGAATTCTTGTTGGAGGAGGTATGTCACTGGGGCCAGGCATTGGGCTTTCAAAAGATTTTTACCACCACCATCATCCCTGCATCCTACACCTGGATTAAGATGTAAGTGCTCTATTGCTGCTCCAGTTCCATGCCTCCCTCCCTGCTCTCATGTTCCCCACCATGACAGTCATGGTCTCTCACCTTATGGAACTGTAAGCCCCAACTCAACACTTTTTTCTCTTAAGTTACATTGGTCAAAATGTTTTATCACAGCCATAGAAGAGTAACTAGAACATTTCCCACCATTCTCATCTACTTTTGTGATGGCAGACGATTTTCTCAAAGTCAATGTGGTATACGGCAAGCTCCAAACCTATCATCTTTTCTACCCACATCTGAGGGGATGGACTGCCTTCCCTAAAACCCTGGCCAAATTCTTACTGTCTCTAACTGAATCTGCCAACTGCACTGGACTCTATGAGAGGTTGCAGTTTGATGGTGACCGGGTGAAAACCAACCAACATCTACAGTTTTAGGTTGAGCAGAGATAATCTGTGTGGGGAAGACTGTGAGGGGTTTCCTATAAGGACTGTGTTGCACTATCTGTCAACCATAAGCTGACAGTGTGACAAATTGGAGTTACTATGAGTACCTAGGCAGAAAAGTAGAGTAAAGCATCTTGAACAGGACTGGCTAAGAGGACCAAATCTGTGGCTCAGATCTCAGAGCAGGAAAGCTTGCAGGACAATATTTAGTTCGCACTGGCCCAACCACAGGTTTCAATACAAATAATTACACTGTTTACTAAACATGTACTTTAGGAAAAGCAACTCCTTTGCACTGTCCTTCTGATTACTGTCTGGAAATATCTGCTAAGATATAAAAATAAATCACAAATAATTAGACTGAAAAGAAATGATTGACATAAAATCCCGAGTTCACAGAAGATAGAGTAATGGTCTGAATTTGTATTCTGGTGCTGAAAAAAAAATCAGGGGTTTAATCTTCTGGGCAAGTGTTATACTACAAAACTAACCCAGTTTCTGATTGCTTGCAATTTAGGTATTAAAAACTCATATTTTTGCTCTCTTGTTCCAGACGACATACAAAAATTATCTTAAATTTTCTCATTTCCAGTTAATACTAAACTTTTTAAATGAGTTCATTTCAACTATCACCTAGTCAAATCAAAGCATGAATGATTTTTATCTTGCTTGAGTTTTACAATCTATTTAATTTCTGCATTTATCGGTGGCCATTCTCTGACTGGTGATCAGTTTGTGGAGCTTTAGATACAAGAGACAGTGCATAGTTGCGCCCTCACCTCCACATTAATGGAATCTTAGCTGTACATGTGAGAGCTATTCTAGAAAAAAAAAGTCATGAACTAAAAAAAAAAAAAAAATCCCTAAAACCCAATAAACATTGAGTAGGAATAAACACTTTAAAAACCTTTGAATAGTAAATCTTTACAAATTGTGAGGCTCAGTATTAACCACTGTGTATTGCAAAAATGATCTTCCCTAATGAGAGACCAGAGATACACTAATGTATGGTATAAAGATAACAGTTTAAGAACAGTTAGGAGACATCTCCCCAAAGCTGAGGGATCAGCATTGAAGAAGGAAAGGGAAGATTTTGAGAGGCAGAAATGGTGTACATCTGCAGCAAAACATTATTTGCTGGGCAGGACAAAGCCATCGTACAAATGAATTCACAGTGGCTGTGAGTGCTTAAGACCTATGTAAGATAAAGGCAGACAAAATCCCAGCATAATTGGTGGTGTGGTTTGAATGAAAATGGCCCGCTTAGGCTCATGTATTTGAGTTCTTGGTCAGCAACTGTTGGACTAGTGTTTTGGTAGGATTAAGAGGTGTAGCCTTGTTGAAGGAAATGTTCCACTAGGTGTGGGCTTTGAAGTTCCAAAAGCCCAAGCCAGGACCGGTCTTATTGTCTCTCTGCTTCCTAGGAATCATGATATAAGCTCTCAGCTACTGCTCCAGTACCACACCTGCCTGCCTGCCTGCCTCCATTTTCTCTGTCACGATGATGACCATGGACTAACACTCTGAAACTGTAAGCAAAGCCCCCATTAAATGTTTCCTTGTGTAAGATGCGCTGGTCATGGCTTTCTTCATAGATGGAGATCCTGAGACTCTCCATGATCCAGTGGGTGGTCCTACATCATCTATAAGCATACAGGCAGCACCAAGTGGTTTCAGTGAGTTCTAATAAGGAGAGACCATGTGAAATTGGGAGAGAAGAGTGGTGGTGGCAGACAGGACAATTTGGAGGGGAGAGAATGGGAGGTAGATTTGATTAATTCTCAAAATTAAAAAAAATCCTGACAATTGTGCAGCTAAAAACTAGGTCAATATACTTATCAATTAGCAGTTTCTGGCCTTCAAAAACTGCTTTGAACTCTACAGAGAACTTGAAAAGTTCTTTCAGTAGTTTTTCCAAAATAAATCGATAAATAACTAGAAAGGAGCTTCCTATTGTGAAAAATTACCCCTCAAAATATGATGCAAAAAAGAGATGTGTTTCTGAGATGAAGAGCTAAGCTAATCTCACTATCTCCTCTAAACTGTTGATATATAGCAAGATGGTTGGATAAGTATAGAAAAACTCAATAAATAAGATTTAGTCACTGGCTAATCATGACAGATCTCTTTGGGGGATGATTTGGTAAAGAAATGAGAATGTAGTCATAGAGCAATAAGAAAAGCAATGTGAGTTCTTCTGTGCAATCTTTGTTTTCCAGAATGGCGATGAAATTTCCATGCAGAAGCCCTAGGGTAATCACAGTTATTTCTTACAAACATACCAGTTAAGTGTACCCTCAGCCTTCAATTACTATAGTGATGGATGAGAAACTCACAATGTGAAGAACAGAGGGGGACACAGCCAACCAATTTATACAGCATTCACAGAGTTATTAGTGTTTTCATCTGTTTTGTTTTTTAAGACAGGCTCATGCTATGCATCCCAGGCTAGACTAAACTACTTTGTCCTCTGGTCTCAGTCTCCTGAGTGTCGGGGCTATAGGCATGTAGCACAATGCCTAGAGATTTAAAGCCACCCATTTTTATATTAAAATACATTAATCTTAAATTCATGCATGCAGCAGAATTGCTTGTCGCCCCCCCTCCCCCGTGTGTGTTGTATATTTGTTTGCTTATTTATTTACTTATTTTTGTTTTATATCTTTGTGTTATATGGTCTTTTAGTTTAGGTTTCTATTACTGCAATCAAACACTATGACCAAAGCAACTTGGGGAGGAAGCTTACACTTTTAGGTAAGAGCTCATCAATGAGGGAAGTCAGCGTAGGAACTCAAACAAGGCAGGATCCTGGAAATAGGAACAGATGCAGAGGCCACAGAGGGTTGCTGCTTACTGGTGTGCTCCTCATGGTTTACTCAGTCATCTTTCTTATAGAACTGAGGACCACCAGACAAGGGATGGTACCACCCACAATGGGCTTGAACCTCCCTCATTAATTACTAATGAAGAAAATGTCCAACAGCTGCATCTTATGAAGATATTTTCTCAATTGAAGTTCCCTCCTTTCAGATGACTCAAGTTTGTGTTAAATTGACATACAATTAGTGTGAACATGTGTCCTCTTACTGCAATGCCTTAGCTGTCCTAGAACTTGCTATGTAGACAAGGCTACCCTTTCACTTTTTCAAATCTCCCGTCCCTTCCTCCCAAATACTGTGTGGAGGGATCGATAGTTTTCATTTACATATTAGGGTTGCCTCTGCCTCCCAGGGTCAGATCCTTTTGATTCTCCTACACATGGAGCAGTGAAGGAAGAGGCAGACACCTGCCTACCCTGCCAAATCAGTCAAATCGAAACTGGTGATCAATGAGAAGCTTAGCACATCCCATTGGTTTTTTTGTTTGTTTTGTTTGTTTTTTAGGAAGTCTCCTCACAATATAGACCAAGCTGGCCTTGAACCTGTTATCCTCTGGCATCAGCCTCATGAATGCTGGGATTCCAGCCCTAAACTTCGAGTTTAATTTATGTTAATCCAATACAATAAAAGCATACTTTCTATTATGGTATTCATTTAAAATCAAGACCAGATAAGTTCCCAGCAATTAGAAATTAAATAACGCACTTCTGAGTTAACCATGGATGGAAGATAGAAGATCAGAATGTGTTTTTAACTGAATGAAAATGAAAATGTGAAAAAAAAATGGGCTGGAGAGGTGGCTCAGAGGTTAAGAGCACTGTCTGCTCTTCCAGAGGTCCTGAGTTCAATTCCCAGCAACCACATGGTAGCTCACAACCATCTATAATGAGATCTGGTGCCCTCTTCTGGTCTGTAGTCATACATGCAGACAGAACACTGTATACATAATACATAAATCTTATAAAAAAAGGAAATTCTGTGAGATTCCTCCATTTTAGAGCTCCTGAGAATTTTGTGGCATTAAAATGTCTATAATATCAATAAAGGTAACTAATCAATAGGCTCCGTTTCACCCTTGGAAAGAGGAAAATGAAGAGCAAGCTAACATTTCAAGCAGACGTTAGAAAGGGAAATAATGAACTAGAACACATAAATGAGCAATGAAACTAAATTCCCTTAAAAGATAAATGCTATTTATAGCTCTCTCAGAAAGACCAGGGGAAAAAAAGAGTATCAGGAAGATGGGAAAAAAGAGAGTATCAGGAACAAGGGAGGGAGCATCACTACAGACTACTAATACGATAAAAATTTACTGTCCAGAGTTGGATGCAATGGACACACTCCCTAAAATAAACTGCCAAAGGTCAGTCCCTTTACATACAAATTATCATGGTTAAGGTTTTTACTGCCGTGATATACATCATGACCAAAAGCAACTTTCAGAGAAAAGGGTTTATTTCATCTCATAGTTTGCAGTCCATCAGTAGAGAACTCAGGACAGGAGCTCAAGGCTGGAACGTGGAGGCGGGAGCTGATGCAGAGTCCACGGAGGAGAGCTGCTTCCTGGCTCGCTCATCCTGCTTTCTTATACACCCCCCCCCCCCAGCACCTGCCCAGAGTTGGCACCACCCACAAAGGGTTGGCTCTCCCCACATCAATCAAGAAACTGCCCTATAGGGTTGGCTCTCCCCACATCAATCAAGAAACTGCCCTATAAGCCTACCTACAGGCCAATCCAATGGAGGCGCTTTCAAAGTTAAGATTATTTCTCCAAGTAACTCTAGCTTGTATCAAACTGACAAACACATCGAGTGAACCAACACATAAATAAATGGATAATAGGCATAAATAAGAAATAAATTCTGGGGCTGGAGAGATGGCTTAGAGGTTAAGAGTAGTCACTGTACTTGTAGAGGGCATGAGTTTGATTCCAAGCACCCACATGGCTCACAGATACTTGTTACGCGAGCTCCATGGGGATACAACTCCTCTGGCCTCTGAGGAGCCTGCACTCACTTGTGCATACTGTTATGGGGTCCGCTTAAATCCAGCAGAACCTAAACACCAAGTCAATGCTGACGAGAAATAAATTATTGTAATCAAGTTGCAGAACAGACTAGGAGCTGAACTGCCAACCTGAAGAGACGTAGTACAGCATATTTAAAGGATGAAAACATAAGGTGAAGGGAAGTGGGGTGATCTGTAGCATTGTCCAATCATATGTTGACATAAGGGGTTGAGCAAGGGAGTTTCCATGGATCAGGATGGGAGTTGGTTCCTGGCCCTGGGAATGGGAACTTGTTTGACCCTTCCATAAAGATGGAGAATTTGTCCTTGAGATGGCTGGACTCATACAATTGTCTCCTTACAAGTTGTCCTTGAGATATCTGGACTCAGACAACTGTCTCCTTACAAAGAAGCTATTCAGCTATTGGGAAGTCACCAGCTCCCTTAGGGTCTGTGACCTTGAACTTATTAGTTTTTCCCTATGATTAAATGTGAAAATGAAATGGCAGTACTTAGAATAAGTTACTTTTGCTTGTTCCCAACAATCCCTGTAAACACACACACACACACTTAGAAGCAATAAAAATAAATGCCTGGGGGGCCAAGATGGCGGTGACCTACACTGATGCATTTTGAACATGGGGGGGAAAAAGAACCATAAAAAACACAGAGTTATTGGGCACTGTGCAAAAACCGGAGGGGCTAGACCCCCCCCGGGAACACTCACAGCTCCCAAGGGACTGCTAAAAGTCCCAGGGTAAGGCTCTCCCCCCATCTCTCGCAGACACAGAAGCCACTAAACCCGGGATTCGGGAACTCCCATTTGGAGAGGCACCTGGTAAGATCGACCCCAACTCACAACAGGCAGAATCAGAGGCCACTTGGCGATAGCTCATTAGCCTATTGGGCTCCCCACACCTCAGGTAGAACTTATACCCACTTAAAAAACTTTGCGAGATTGTGGAAGTCTTAGCAAGGAACAAACAGGGGGCTCAGCTGGTGGTCCACAGCCGTTCGTGAAGCGGAGGGCGGGAGGTTCCGAGAGAGCATGGGAAGACGGGAACACAAAGGCGGGTGGGAGGGGCCGAATCCCGCGCACTTACGGCAGCGCAGCTGGGGAGGAAGCCCGGCTGGCAAGGCCAAATCCCCGCAAACCCACGGCAGGAAAACTGGGGAGAGAGCCGGCGTGGGCAGGGCCAGGGATCCGCGCACCCACAGCTGAGCTGCTGGGGCGAGAGGACCACTCAGGCGGCCGGGGGATCAGGGGCTCGGTGCACCCACGGCCGAGTAGCCAGGGAGGGGGACCTGCGGCTGCGCAGACAGGGAGGGAATCAGGCACAGAGGCCAGGCCTGTGGCGAGAAGCCTAGTGAGAAACCAGAAATCGGGACCATAGCTGTATTCTGGAAAATCCAGACATATTAGGTGTGGAGCCAGACACTGTCAGCCTCCGTGACGACAAACAAAGCCCACAGAATCTGTGCCTGGGCAAACAGGTCCATACCATCAGAACCATTACAGGCTGATAACTCAGAGTGCAACATAGAGAAGTCTGAATTGGGAGCAGTGAAACAATCCCAGTACATTACTCACAACCTGGGAATAGGTTGCACCAGCTCACAGTTCCTCAGGCGATTAAAACCACAGTGACCCTGAAATCCCCCTGTAAGCAACGACAGATAGCCAAGTAACTCGTCCCCTGCACTAAATCATCCACTGTGGTTCCAAGCACAGAAAACAGACAGCTAAACGCATCCAAAGGCCAAAGGTAAAAAAAAAAAAAATAGAAATCAAGGAAATATGACTCCAACAAAGCAGAATTATCCTAGCTCATCCAATTCGGATGACCTCACACCAAAAGAAACACATGAAAACGTTGACAATTCTGCATTATGGAAAGTGATACAGTCCCGGCAAGAAGAACTTAAATCTATGAAGGAATTCAAAGAAGCCACAATTCTACAAGTCAAAACAAGGAACAACACCATTAACGAGCTCCAAGCCAAGGTGACAGAGCTTGAACAGGAAAAGGACAAAGCAATGAAAGATTTTCATACAAAAACAAGCAAGCTGGAGAAGGAAATGTACAAAACGAACAAAACCATACAAGACATGAAAATAGAAATAGAAACAATAAAGAAAACACAGTCAAAGTTAAAAGAGGAAGTGGAGAACCAAGGGAAGAGAACAGGAACTACGGATGTGCGTATCAACAACAGGATGCATGAGATGGAAGACAGGATCTCAGGCATGGAAGATTCAGTGGAAGAAATCAGTACAACATCCAAAGAAAATGAGAAGGCTAAAAAATCTCTCACCCACAACATCCAAGAAATCAAGGACTCAATGAAAAGACGGAACCTAAGAATTATAGGTATAGAGGAAAGACAGAACTCCCAACTCCAAGGTTCAGGAAATATCTTCAACAAAATCATAGAGGAAAACTTCTCAAACCTGAAAAAAGAGATGCCAATAAAATTCCAAGAGGCAAACAGAACCACAAACAGATTAGATCAGAAAAGAAACTCCTCTCGCCACATAATAATTGAAACACCAAATGTACAGAACAAAGAAAGGATATTAAAAGCTGTAAGAGAAAAAGGTCAAGTCACATACAATGGCAGACCCATCAGAATTACACCTGACTTCTCCTCAGAAACTTTAAAAGCTAGAAGGGCCTGGTCAGATATACTACAAGTCCTGAGAGATCATAGGTGCCCAGCCAGACTACTTTACCCAGCAAAACTCTCTATCAACATAGATGGAGAAAACAAGATATTCCATGACAAAATCAAATTTAAACAATATCTACCCACAAACCCAGCCCTACAGAAAATCCTAGAAGGAAAATCCCAACCTAGAGAAGAAAACTCCACCCAAGAAAACAAAGGGAATAGAAAACCCCTCAGCAACTAAACCAAAAGAGGCACAGGACCACCACCTGTACCAAACTAATGGG
Source organism: Lophiomys imhausi (assembly GCA_907164525.1). NCBI lineage: Eukaryota > Metazoa > Chordata > Mammalia > Rodentia > Muridae > Lophiomys > Lophiomys imhausi. The sequence goes on from CAJQZJ010001079.1 coordinate 1,626,851, forward strand.
AAATAACAACCCCAGGTCACTAATATCCATCAACATCAATGGACTCAACTCCCCAATAAAAAGACATAGGTTTACAGAGTGGATCCGCAAGCAAGACCCTTCCTTATGCTGTATACAAGAGACACATCTAACTATGAAAGATAGACACTGCCTCAGAGTAAAGGGCTGGCAAAAGGTTTTCCAAGCAAATGGACTCAGGAAGCAAGCTGGAGTAGCCATCCTAATATCAAACAAAACAGACTTCCAACTGAAGTTAATGAAGAAAGACAAAGAAGGGCACTATATACTCATTAAAGGGAATATTCATCAAGAGGAAATCTCAATACTGAACATCTATGCCCCAAATACAAAGGCACCTACTTTCGTAAAAGAAACACTTCTAAAACTTAAAGCGCACCTCGATCACAACACATTAGTAGTGGGAGACTTCAACACCCCACTCACAACAATGGACAGATCATCAAGACAGAAGACAAACCGAGAAATATTGAGTCTAACAGAGATCATGAAACAAATGGACCTAACAGATATCTACAGAACGTTTCACCCAAACACAAAAGAATACACCTTTTTCTCAGCACCCCACGGAACCTTCTCCAAAATCGACCACATAGTTGGTCACAAGGATAGTCTCAATAGATACAAGAAAATTGAAATAACACCTTGTATCTTATCAGACCACCACGGAATAAAGCTGGTCTTCAACAGCAAAAGAATCAACAGAAAGCCTGCACACACATGGAAATTGAACAGCTCCTTACTGGATGACCACTGGGTCAGGGAAGAAATAAAGAAGGAAATCAAAGACTTCTTAAAATCCAACGACAATGAAGACACAACATACCCAAACCTATGGGATACATTGAAAGCTGTGCTACGAGGAAAGTTCATAGCACTAAGTGCTTTCAAAAGGAAAATTGTGACAGCTCATATTAGTGAACTAACAGCTAAGCTGGGTGAATTGAAAAAAAAAAAGAAACAAACACTCCCAAGAAGAGCAGAAGGCAGGAAATCATCAAACTTAGGGCTGAAATCAACAACTTAGAATCAAAAAGAACTATACAAAGAATCAATGAAACCAAGAGTTGGTTCTTTGAGAAAATCAACAAAATAGACAGACTCCTAGCCAAATTAACTAAAAGGCAAAGGGAAAGAACCCAAATCAACAAAATCAGAAATGAAAAGGGAGAAATAACAACAGACATTGAGGAGATCCAGAAAATATTCGGGCATTACTTTAAAAATCTATATTCCACTAAATTTGAAAACCTAAGCGAAATGGACAATTTCCTCGATAAATTCTACCTTCCAAAACTAAATCAAAATCAGATTAACAGCTTAAACAGCCCAATAACACCCAAGGAAATAGAAACAGTCATTAATAATCTCCCAACCAAAAAAAGCCCAGGGCCAGATGGCTTTAGCACGGAATTCTACCGGACCTTCAAAGAGGAACTAACACCATTACTTTTCAAACTCTTCCACCACATAGAAACAGAAAGAACACTGCCAAACTCATTCTATGAGGCCACTGTCATTCTGATTCCTAAACCACACAAAGACCCAACAAAGAAAGAGAACTTCAGACCAATCTCCCTCATGAACATAGATGCAAAAATACTTAATAAAATACTAGCAAACCGAATTCAAGAACACATCAAAAGTATCATACACCATGATCAAGTAGGCTTCATCCCTGGAATGCAGGGATGGTTCAATATACGAAAGTCTATCAATGTAATTCACCACATAAACAAGACAAAAGAAAAAAAACCACATGATAATCTCGCTAGATGCAGAAAAAGCATTTGACAAAATCCAACACTCCTTCATGCCAAAGTTCTGGAGAGAACGGGCATACAAGGACCATACCTAGAAATAATAAAGGCAATATACAGCAAGCCAGTAGCCAACATCAAATTAAATGGAGAGAAGCTTGAAGCATTTCCTCTAAACTCAGGGACAAGACAAGGATGTCCACTTTCACCATATCTCTTCAATATAGTACTTGAAGTCCTTGCTAGAGCAATAAGACAACTAAAGGAGATCAAAGGGATAAAAATTGGAAATGAAGAAGTCAAATTATCCCTATTCGCAGATGATATGTTAGTATACATAAGTGACCCCAAAAACTCCATCGAAGAACTCCTACAGCTGATAAATAACTTCAGCAATGTGGTTGGATACAAAATTAACTCAAAAAAATCAGAAGCCCTTCTTTATACAACAAACAAATATACCGAGAAAGAAATAAGGGAAACAACCCCCTTCACAATAGCCACAAACAACATAAAATACCTGAGGGTAACTCTAACCAAGCATGTAAAGGACCTATATAACAAGAACTTCAAGCCCCTGAAGAAAGAAATGGAAGAGGCCTTTAGAAGATGGAAAGATCTCCCACACTCATGGATAGGTAAGATCAACATAATAAAAATGGCTATCCTACCAAAAGCAATATATAGATTTAATGCAATTCCTATCAAAATACCAACACAATTCTTTATTGACCTGGAAAAAGCTATTCTCAACTTCATATGGAACATCAAAAAGCCCAGAATAGCTAAATCAATCCTGTACAATGAAAAAACATCTGGAGGTATCACCATCCCAGATTTCAAGCTGTACTACAGAGCAACAGTAATAAAAACAGCATGGTACTGGTATAGAAACAGACCAGTGGATCAATGGAATCGAATTGAAGACCCAAACATGGACCCACACACCTATGGCCAACTAATCTTTGACAAAGAAGCCAAAACCACACAATCGAAGAAGGACAGCATCTTCAACAAATGGTGCTGGTCCAACTGGATGTCCACTTGCAAAAGAATGAAATTAGACCCATACCTATCACCTTGTACCAAACTTAAATCCAAGTGGATCAAAGACCTTAACATAAAGCCGGCCACACTAAATATACTAGTAGAAAAAATAGGAGAAACCCTCGAACTCATTGGCACAGGTGACAACTTCCTGAACAGAACACCAACAGCTCAGGACCTGAGATCAACAATCAATAAATGGGACCTCATGAAACTGAAAAGCTTCTGTAAGGCAAAGGACACTGTCATTCAAACAAAATGGCAACCAACAGACTGGGAGAAAATCTTCACCAACCCCACATCTGATAGAGGGCTATTATCTAAAATCTACAAAGAACTCAAGAAACTAAATGCCAAGAAACCAAATAATCCAATCAAAAAATGAGAGATGGAGCTAAATAGAGAATTCACAAAGGAGGAATCCCTAAGGGCTGAGAGACACCTGAAGAAATTTTCAACATCCTTAATCATCAGAGAAATGCAACTCAAGACGACCCTGAGATTCCACCTAACACCTGTTAGAATGGCTAAGATAAAGAGCTCAAATGATAGTGCATGCTGGCGAGGGTGTGGAGAAAGGGGAACCCTACTCCATTGCTGGTGGGAGTGCAGGCTTGTGCAACCACTATGGAGGTCTGTCTGGCGATATCTTACAAATCTAGGAATAACCTTGCCTCAGGACCCAGCCATACCACTTCTGGGTATAAACCCAAAGGACCTCTCACGGAGACATAGGGAAGTCGCCTCATCTATGTTCATAGCAGCCTTATTTGTAATAGCTAGAAATTGGAAACAACCCAGATGTCCCTCAACTGAAGAATGGATTAAAAAATTGTGGTACATCTATACAATGGAATATTACTCAGCTATAAGAAACAATGAAATCATGCAATTTGCAACCAAATGGATGGATCTAGAGAAGCTCATCCTGAGTGAGCTAACCCAGTCTCAGAAGGATGCACATGGCATCTATTCACTTATAGTAGGATATTAGCTATATTGTACAGGATATCTGTACTACAACCAACACACCAAAAGGAACATGGACATAATTTTTTTTTATCTTTTTCTTTTTCCTTCTTTTTTTCTTTTTTCTTTTTCCTTTTCCCTTCTCTTTTTCCTCTCTTTTTTTATTGATATTCTTTGTTTTTGTGGGTTTGTATGTTTGTTGATCTTTTTTTTAGTATTCCCCCAGTAGCAAGGAGACACCATTCACTGGCAGTACTGCCTCGTAGGCCCCCGGTGAATGAAGAGGCTCTTGGCCCTCATATGACTCCTGATCTGTGGTGAGAGACTGTTAGGCAGGGACACTCCAACCCAGAGGAACAAGACGGAAGGGTCAGGGGGTAGAGCATGGGGAGGTGGGGCTAGGAAGTGGGAAAAGAGGACAATATGATAAGGATGTAACCTGAAGCAACAAACAAATAAATTTATTAACTAAAAAAAAAAAAAAAAGGGCAGGTGACAGGGCTGAAACACTGTGAATGGAATAGAGGATACAGCTGTTCGGCCTGGTTTTGCAGACCTCCAGGTGTCGAGAAGACGTGGAGCTAAGGTAAAATACAAGAGAATTGTGGTGTTGGCCCATGCCTTTGACTTCAGCGGAGACGGGGGGAGCACCATAGTGTCGCGTCCCCCCTTGTCCAGCAAGGAATGACGCAACTCACAAAAGCTCTTCTCCTGTAGTTTATTCAGGTCCCTTGAAAACAGTCTTCCGAATGCCCGGGCAGACCCAACCCACAGGCTAAATACTAAATGAACAGCCAATCAAGTAAAGCCACGTAGTGCTATCTTAGAGGCCCACGTATGCGGAAGCAAGCCAGATCAGCAGTCTTTGCCAAATATGGACTTGTTTACCACCGAGAGCGCTCACCGTCGGGCTGGTGGAAGGCGGAGGCCAGCGCCATCTTTAAGGCGCGGCACGTCGCAGCTCTCTACAGTTCCTCCTTTTTTTTATTTTTTCTAAAGTTGGTAGAAGTCCCTGGGAAGGTTTCGTAATCCCCCTATCTGGGGATCTCACGGTGGGCCTGAGCCTGTAGGAGGGCGGTGCTCAAACTCTTACCCGTCTCTGGGTCAGCCTCCCCACTCGGGACTGCCCTGTCTTAGGTGGCCGAGACTTACCCGTCAACTCCGTCACTGACTTGCCAGACCCTAATATCCGTGGAACGAATTCCTCAGTGGGCAGGGACTATGCTTAGTGAAGATTTACTTCATGGCAGCAAGCCATGCCTGAGGGGACTGGCCCGCCTCAATGGCAACAAGGGCTTGTATAATCATGGCTGTGTTATGCTTTTGTGTGGCTCTCATTTTGTAGATGTACCATAGGCAAACCAGAGAGGCTAGCATCATTAGTATCGCCAAAGAGCCTACACCCGCCCACTCCTTAAGATGATCCATAGCCGTCTGTATCCAAGAAGTCAAGCCAGTAGCCAGGCTCAGATCCACTCGAGTGGAATTGATGTGGATGATTGTTGCTCTCAGCTCTCTCATCAAATTTTCAAATTTAGCCGACCAATCCTGTAAGAGGAACTTTGACAATTGTCTGGACAAGTTAGCAGCTTTTGTATAATTTTGATATTGTACGGAAGTAACACACAAATCTTGTAATTTCCACTCACACCCCAACTGTGCTAGTTGTCAAAGAGAATCAATCTGTTCTTGTATTAAATCTATACGTTGATTAACTATCATAAGACTTCCTTTGAGATGAGAATTCATAGAGGCCTGAGTATCCAATGCCTGTGCCACAGTGGCTGAAATGTTATTTAGGGCATTGGCAGTCTGTATAGAACTAGACAAGGCAATAGCTGAGGCAGTAGCTCCCACAGCAGCAACAGTGATAGCAGTAACAATAGCTGTAGTGATGTCAAAATTTCTTTTAAATCTGAATAGCATCATGGTATTAGGAGCCTCTACAGGAACTGGTACATATCGAGGCATTCTAGTCACCACAGCCACAGGAAAGGCTGTGGCATTTCAGCATAGGGCATAAAAACATGTGCC
>CAJQZJ010001079.1:1652678-1671330 GCA_907164525.1 Lophiomys imhausi
CACACACACACACACACACACACACACACACACACACACACACACACACACATACAAATCTTTAAATGGATTTTGACTTGCAATTAGGACAGAATTTTCAGCAATTTCTGAAATGGCACTAAATGCACCTCTGCTGTTTTGTGCTACAAATTGGTATTCAAAGTAGTGATCTTAACATTGATTAAACACAATCAAATATCAAAAAACTCTGAAAAATGTTGAAGATTTTCCATATCCTGACATACCAAGTACTCAGCCACGATTTAGTTTTTTTTTAATTTATTTTTTATTTCTTCAAGTTACATCTCAATCACAATCCCCTCCCTACTCCCCCCTCCAGTGCCACCCTCCCACCCTCTTCCCCCTCAACCCCCCATCCTCTTCCCTTTTTTTAAGTTTAAGGTATATCTTCCCCCCCCAACTGCTCCCCCTTTCAGTCCAACAAATGGTTCTTTCTCTTATAACAATAAATACAATACAAAACAACAAAAATAAATAGGCCACAATTATGACAGTTATATGGCTTAGCATACATTCTCAATGTCCAGTCCATATGTATTTGGCCCCTGACTTTAACATTCTACTATCTAATCATCTCCATGAGTTTAAAGTTCTATATCTAACTCAGCTTTCATACTAACTTGCATCACAATTTTAAAAACATCTTCTTAGATCCAGAACACCCTCTTGATTCCTAAACAACTCTAAATTTAACTATGAGACTCTAGCTATCTATTCTTCAACCACCTCAGAGACCTGAGAGGGATAAATATATCTGATTATATAGGAAGTGCAGGGCCCGCAGCTTCCAAAACTAAGAAATGTCATACCAGTGGCTGCCTGGACATTAAATCATCATCTCTATCTCATTGGTATTCAAATTTTTTCATCTTTAATAAGTGTTAGAATTATATGTATGCCATATATACATATTAATCGTAAGATATATTTATTACCTATTGTTAGTAAATACTAGATTTGTGTGCATATTATACACATATATATATCTGAAATTGCATAGAAATTTCTTGAACAGAAAGAAGCAATAAATGAGAAAAGTTTAAAAAACCCCTAATTACATTTTTCTCTTTCCCTTCCTCCCTTCTTCCACCCTCCTTTGATCTGCCTTTTCCCTTCTCTCATTTTCTGTCTTTCTATTGTTATTTTATTTATTTAATAAAGTTAATCTTTTGTTATGTTGAATTTTCTACATTCTCTGATTAGCTGGATATATTTCAAGTTGGATCAGTGATTAGGATCACTGGCTGCTTTTCCAAAGGACCCAGGTTCAAATCCCAGCACCCACATGGCACTTCACAGGTGTCTGTAATTGCTGGGCATGGTGGTGCACACCTTTAATCCAAGCACTAGGGAGGTAGAGGCAGGGGGATTTCTGTGAGTTCAAGGCCAGCGTGGTCTACGGAGTGAGTTCCAGGATAGCCTGGCCTACACAGAGAAACCCTGTCTCGAAAAATAAAACAAAAAAGAAAAGAAAAAGATCAATCTGTATCTATACTTCTCTCTCTCTCTCTTTCTGTGTGTGTGCATTTACATATATATGTATGTGTTCTGGTAATATATGTTATATATGTTAAATTATATGTGTTTGTGTGTATATGAACTGGTTGCAAATCATGTAATGATTGGCCTGGGAACATCTTTTTCTACTTTCTTGGTGGTGACTTTCTGTTTTCCAACTCCAGTGGTTTCATATCTCATGTGCTGAGGTATAGCAAAACTCATTTCCTGCTCCTTCCTTGGAGGTCAGAGTGACTCACCTATGCTGGAAATAGTCTTCAATATTGAGATGTACCCAGCTATTGATATTATATATATATTATTCCATCCAGATTTGAAGTGCCATACACAATTTCATACACAATAAGAATATCTATGTATTAAGTGAAAAAAGAAAGCAAAAATTGGTCACTGATTTAAACAGAATGATGGATATTACAGGAATTCTATTTGGTTGTAATATATTAGGTATAACCTTGGTTTTGTCCTACTGTATCCATGATTATAGTGTCTGGCCCATAGGAGGAGCCAATTAACAAGTTATTTGCTAATTGTACTTCTATTCAGTTACCCAGCCTTCATACGTGACTATATCTTTTAGAAGTAATGGTGAGTGAAGGGACATCAGTCATACAGAAAGCTAAGATTTAGCTTCTATTATATTTGTATTCTTGGGGGACTCTGTCTTAGGTGTCTGAGGCATTGTAGAAAGAGAGAAGACAGAAAAGAGACTAGACCTAATCTTAACAGACTGGACTTTATTTCAAACAGCAAAGGGCAGTCAGTCTCCTGTAGGAAAGAGGGAGCCTGTGAGCAAAGGGAAGCCTGTGAAACCTGCCTGTGACTCTTAAAGGTGTGGGATTGGGGCATTATTAGTGATAATGGGGCTATAATGGTTCTTCATTCTATCTTTGGGCTTAGGATGCAACCATATGGTGCAAAGGTGGTTCAGGATTATTTCTGACCTCCAATTGTCTGCTTCAAGCATGACAGTTTATCTGTACAAACATTCCTTTCTGGGTCATTTGTAGGAATTTTGTCTTGTGACCAAGGCATTCCATCACTTTCTGGGAATTAAATGTGAAGACATTGGTTGCAGATACCATTGAGGAGGAGAAGTAAGTTCATAGCATAGAGAAGTACTTTCATAGGTTCCAAAGGCTCAGTTTCAAGAATAAGACAGGAAATAAAGTGAAACACCACCCTAACACCTGGAAATGCCCACTTCCATTTCCTCTTATGAAAGACAGACTATAAGAGCATTGCACCAAGAACCAAGATGGTGGATGGAACTCCTGCATGGTCTGCCACAGTCTCCTAGGGATAATCTGGTCAGAAGCTGAAAAACAGCAGAGGAAGAGACATCTTCATGCATGCAGATTATAGAAACTTAAATTTACCTAAGGTTTTGGCTGGGAGGTGAGTTAGAATGCAAAATAATTTGTGGGGGGAAATGACAGGTTATTGTAGGCAAAGGTTTACTGAAAACACCCAACTAGATCACTCCATGGGTGTGAAAAAAAAGGTTTATTGGGAAACAAACTAGCAAGCTATCTCTTGGGGCTACAGTGGCTATTAGCCAACATCATTCCCACTGGGCTACTCTCAGGGACCTAGCAGCAGCTTACATCATCACTTGCCTCTACCAGGTGTGCCAGGTGTGTGCTGTGCATAAAATGGCCCTCAACTACCCAGGGTCTCTCTGCCCCCTCTCCTCCCCTCCTCTTCCCTCCCCTCCCCTTCCCTTCTCTTGTCTTTTGTCTCTTCCTCATATCCTGACTCTGACTTGGTCTTTTGCCCAATAAACCTCTTACACTACTAGATCTGCTGCGTGGCATAATTTCTTAGGGATACACCTTGGCACGCCTGCCAAAGGTACCCCACCCCTTGAGACACATTTTATCCTATCAGTGGTAGCATGGGGTGGGAAGGCAAGAAAAGAAAAATGGAGGAGAAGTGAGCAGACATTGTATGACAGTCAGCAGGTGGCAGGAGGGGGTGGGTGCGGAGGGGGTGTGTCTTTGAGCTGAACTGATTCAGGATCTTCAGAATAGCTAGGAACTAGATGCCCTTGTCAGAGGTAGTTGACTTTTGTGGACAGACTGAGGGAGGCTCCTGGTAAACAGAATCCCATCTAAGGAGATCCACTTTTCTGGTAAATAGCCTTTAGGCTTTTGTTAACCTAGCCAGAATTCTTCCATTCAGGACTTTGTCACCAGCACTGCCATTTTGAGGGACAACTTTGGACCTAAAAGCTTGTTGAGGGGAATAATGGAAAAGTGAGAGAAAGGAGCCCTATGAAAGAGAGCTCTGCTTGCCTGGAGTGAGCACTGAGTACCTGGAAATAAGATAGCAAAGGGGTCGGGGAGAGCAGTGGGGTTATGGCCGGTGAGGGAGTTCAAATTCTATTCTTCTGCTTTGTATTGTCACTGTATTTTACTGAATGATATTTAACATATTGTACGTTACTGAAGAAGTAACAAAACTAGCTTTAAATACTAGAAAAATACCCCATTCCAATGTGAAGAAGGGAACTGAGTGGCAGGGCAGAAATTGAAGAGAGGGTTTCGTAAACTGTTTTGGAACACAAGACCCAGCACCTGGAAGGAGACTGTTCAATGCTGGTGCCCTTCAACTGGAATAAAAAACATGCAGGGACTGCAAGGGTAGAAGAAACTAACGAAGAGAATTTTGTGGTTGAGTTTGAGATGTGCTGTCCGATTACAGATGTTTCATGAAAAGCAGTATAACTTGAGAAGAAGGCAAATAAAGCAGAGTCCCCAGGGAGAGCAAAGCAGGGAGGGGTGTGGTTAGAGAGTCATGTTCCACAGCACAGTGCAGGGAAGAAAAAAAAGGAAAGATCCGTTAAAAACCACATGGTTAGAGGGCAGGTAAGGGAGCAGACACATACTTTGCCTTAATGACTTTAGCACAGGACATTTAGGTCAAAGCAGTGTGGAGATCTCAGAGTGGGTGGTAGTAACAAAAATGAGATGGAATTTTGATTTCTCCATAAAGAGGTTTGGGTTTAAAGGTAGCTAGAATTTTAAGTCCTGGGTATGAGACCGAGAGAGGAGGTCAGAGGACTTGATGATTTGAGACTTGGTACTTGAGAGAATGAAACGAAAGACAGAGGTCTAGCTGGGACTATAAGAGATAAGACAACAGAATTTCATTGATTTCTTTCCAAAATACGAAAGTGCTAATGGAAAAGTTATCAGGTTGAAGCTAGAAGCCCAAGGTTGAAATAGAAAACCTGTAAGAGCTAAAAGGTCCAGACAAAATATGGTATTAAAGCTTGAAACTGAATTGTCTTCCCCAAGCTCATTTGTTGTTTTCAATGTTTGGTCCCCAGGTGGTGGTCCTGTGCTGGTAAGCTCTGGACCCTTTAAGAGGTTGGGTCTAATGGGTAGAAGTAGATCATTGGAGTGTGTCTTTCAAGATTTTAGCACAGTCCGACGACCCCTGTTGTAATCCTTTTCTCTACTTCCTAAGCCAAAGCCATGGGAAAAGCTTGGCCTCACATTCTGGATTCTGCAGATAGAGTCTTTATACCATGCCCCCTTCAACCACGCTTTCTTTCATCCATGCCTTCCTTCAACCATACCTTCCTCCTATGACAGACTAAAACTGTGAAGTTCCAAGCAGAATAGCTTTCCTCTCTTCTGTTGTTTCTTTTCTGTCAGGTATTTTTCTCAGGGCAACACAAAAGTAACCAGTGCAGAAGGAAAACAAGAAAAGAAAAAAAAAAAAAAAACTGAGGAAATTATGGCCTTGAAGGGACAATCCTCCTAGTCAAATTTGGAACATGCTTGAGTTATCTAACATGGGGCAGCAACTCACGAATTGGAATCTAACATTTTGTTGCAAGAAGGAGACACTGTACTAGCAGTCGGTCCTATGATGGAAAGCGTGGTATAAGGGCTGAGCACATAGCACATTGCTAGGACACTGGATTCAGTCCCACTCTCCTCTAAAAAGCAATGACTCAGGCATGGTGGCACACACCTTTAATCCCAGCCAGTGATATGCAGGGAGAATCTGTCTCAAAATACAAAACAAGGTAAATATACAAATATATTTAAATGTTAATTTAATTAGTGTAATAAAATACATTAAATACATTAGTATTAAATATATAATGAAAGAAAGGAAATAAAAATGGCAATAAAAAGACAGCAGAAGTACATAGGAGAAAAATAAGAAAGTTGAGTGTGAGATGTGCTGTATAATTATGGGTGTTTGTAGAAAGTGGATACGTGGAAAACAGTAACTCTTAAGAAGAGGCCAATAAGACAGAGTCCCTGGGGAGAGCAAAGCTGAAGTGTGGATAGCTAACAGAGAGAATTGTGTTTTCAATAATTTTGCTTAAAATGTCTTGTGACAGCTTTTAAAACTTCCAAGAAGCCATTAATAATCTTATTCATTAAAGAAACTGTTGTCATTTCTTATCTTGATGAAAATGTATAATTTGCCACAGCTGGTATCTTATGAACATCTGTATAAGATTCATGAAAATGTCTGTCTTTTAAGTGAAACTAGGATAACAAGCCTAATGTTTAATATACTTAGTGATCACAGTCTGTCTTGTGATCAATGAGTGATTTTGCTATGAAATCTCAAGAAAATCCTTGTGTTATAAAAGGAAATCATGTTTAAATATATTGTAAAACATGTTCCATAAATGTTAGTTAGATATGTTAACATGATAATGTTAGAAATGTATCAGTCAGATCTTAATCTCAGGATAATATTTTTTATTACAGCTGTGGATTTTTCTTTAATAATAGGAATTGCTTTGTAGATTTGATCATGTGTTTGCATTTTCTATTGAATTACTTTATAAGTGTCGTTTGCTCTGATGGGTGCATTGATACGAGTGTACTCAGTACCGTTGTACGCTCGTCCTGTTAACATTCTTAAGATGGTAACTCTAGAGTGTTTACATGATTTGTCCCAATAAAAGGACATGTGTAAAATAATGTAATGCAGTTTAGTCTGGAATGTGTCTTTGGTGAAAATAAGATATAAATAGTAAAACACTAGCTTTGAGGTTGAAATGGAAAAGCAGTTGTGGTTTCAGTGGCATCTGTGTACATCAGAGGAAAAACATATCTCTACCTACTTGTACACTCTTTGTTAAAATGCTTGGAAAAATGGTTGTTTTTAGTTGTAGTGCATTACTGTATCTGACCTGGTGGGGTAGCCCAGCAGATTAAGGCTCTTGCTGTCATGATTGTTTATCTAAGTTAGGTCCCTGGGACCCACATGGTGAAATGAGAGAACTGATTCCCCAAAAGTGTCCTCTGACTTCTACCACATGCTATGACACCCACAACTCCATACTCAGACACACCCATAACCTATACCATGATAAAGAAAATAAATAAGAATCTCTATAGTGGATGAGTGCTAATGTGAACAGAATGTCGATTAAGGGGATTTGTGAGAAGGGCAGGAATTAACAAGACACTCAATGGATCTCCTCATTTTTAGTATATGTGTGTGTGGTTGTATGTATGTTTACAGATGAAGCTGAACATATGGTGCGCATATCTGGTGGTCTGAGGTTGACCAAGAGTCTTTTTCAATTGCTTACCATCTTATATATTGACTCAGCTGGGATATCTAAATAGCTTTCTCAAAGTGCATATGGATCTGGTTCTAAATTTTTTAACTTCTTTTATTAATTGGTTTGTTTAGCCTTTATTTTTAATTACCATAACTGTATTACTTTTAAATATTCAATAAGGTATACTTCAAAACTCCAATATCCTTCAAGAAGGCCTCATCTATTTTTCAATATAATCATTTAAATTAATTCTTCCATAATTTTAGACATTGTATGGTCAGAGGATGTTTAAGAACCTTCCAGAGAATCACAACATCAAGCCTCTCATGGCAAGGAGGACCACACTTACCTTTTGCAATATTGAGATGTGTGTTGTTGCTAAGTCAAGGGTGGCTACTGAAACCTGAACAGGAAACAGGTGTGTATAGATTATTGTGGTAACTATTGTAGTCTTCACAACTACAAACTCACCTCCAGAAGTAAAGTCTCTTTCTGCAAGTGTATCCCTGATAGAATAGTGAGTAAAAATGATGTCCACTAAATTTCAACCCTTGAGAATGTTTTGTTAATTTGTTCTATGTGACAAATTAAAAAATAGATGTTCTATGGATTAATAGAGTAGTATGGCTTGCTAAAGAGTTTAGATAGTGCTCATAAAACACTATCTAAAGCAGTAGTTTTCAACATTCCTAATGTTGCAACACTTTAAAACAGTTCCTCATGATGTGGTGACCCCCCCATCATAAAATTATTTTCACTGCTACTTCATAACTGTAATTTTGCTACTGTTATATAGTGTAAATATCTGATGGTAGGGTATCTGATGTGTGACCACTGTGGAAAGGGTCATGACCTACAGGTTGAAAACCTCTGTCTTAAAGACTGGTGGGTTATAGTGTAGGTCAGCAGTAGAGTACTTGAGTTATAGTACAGTCAGCAGGTACTGAATACTAGCATATTCAGCATCCTGGGTTTGAGGTCCAGCATTGGGGTGGGTACTCAGACTTAGCTGTTTGGAAAATATTTCCTTAAAATTAAACAAAGTGATTTTATTTGAAGGAAAATAGTGGACAATTTGCTACCCAGGATAAAATTTAAGTTTTTCAACAGAGAAGAAAAATACGTGTTTGCTAGCATGAACATAATGCTTCTCAACATTTAAACACACTTATGAAATTATATACTGTAATGTTTCAACATCCAGGAGATCTTTAAATTTCAATGGAATCTATCATCTCTAATGAGTAATAATGCTACTAAATCATCTACTCATATGAGAGAAAAATCGATGTATTTTCATGTAATAGCAAAAGATTATTAATGTGAAATATACACATACACTGTAGCTGTCCTTTGAAAAGCATGATCACCTTTCCAATATTTATGTATCAAAAATACGTTTATCTGAGGATATAGAAATATACTCCCTTTTAATAATCAAATATCAGAAGAAAATAGAGGTTTTATATATATATACATCAACGAAAGTAACAACAGACTCAAGGCAGCAGCTAAAAAATACTTATTGCTCATGTATGTGTATTGTGATGGCTACCTTTAATGTCAAATCGCCTAGGAAGAGAGTCGCCATGAGGGATTGCCTACCTCAGATTAGCCTATGTGTTTGTGTGTGATGGGATTATCTTGATGTTAATTGATGTGGGAACTCAGACTGACTGTGAGCAGTTCTGTTCTCTGGGTTTGAGTCCCAGGATATATATAAAACAGGGAAGGTTATCTGAGCCAAAGCATATATGTGTTCAATCTCTCTCTGCTCTGTGGATGTGCTTAACTGCTCATAGAACAATAGCTTGGGAAATTGACTGGCAATGCCTGACAGGTTGTGTGCTTACATAGATAGGTCCATGCAGAAAGCAGAGTTTTACCTGAGGGCAAAGATGTATTTCCTTCCACAGCACATTGAGGGGGTGCATAATCAGTGTTAGTATAGCCAATACATAAGAAATGAAACTGCACTCAAAAGGCAATGGGTCAGGCTGAGTTAGACGTCATAACTGAATCACCTTATGATGTGACATTGTCACCTGCAGCATTAACATAGTCACCATAGCTTATTGACAATCTAGATATTTTTTTAAAGCAGATGATAAATAGATTGTCCTGAAGAGAAAACTAGGTTTTGCTCATGGCATCTATAACCCAGATTTTATGGATTAGGAGTAAGTAACAGTGGATCCAAACAAGAAGTCTACTATTAAATTCACAACAGCATAAAATTATCTGAATTGCCCTCCTTAAGTTTTATAAAAGTATAATTCTATAGCAAATAGAAAGGTTGGGTCTTCCAAAATACCAAAGTTTATACCACTCGTAGATATGCTGTCAAGGACCTCTCAGACAGTTTTGGCTAAATATCTTTAACCCATCCCCGTAACCATCTAATGGGGCCGACATTTCTCTGTATGCGAAAGCATAATTTAGCAACAGTGGAGAACCAAGTACAGCTGAACCCACAGTAGAGGCAGGTGGTTTACAATCCCTTCATACAGAGTGAGCATGAGTGAAAACTAGCATTATGAAGACTACGGTTTTGGGGGCGACAGCTCTCCTGTCCCCAGGATGAGATGTTCAGTCTCTTGTGTAACTTTGCTTTTCCAATTGTTCCCGAGTGGGTGTGATGACTTCAGGGTACTTTCTTTAGGGATGGTGATGCTATCCTTTTGAACAATGCTTTGAGAAGATCCTCATAACTGAAATTACATTGCTTCATGACAATATTTTAATCTTCCCATTTCCTGCCACCAGGGGCTGTGTGCCCAGGGCTTTCTTCTTGTACCAATGGGGCAGGAGTTTGCAATGGCTGAACAGTAAGGTGACCGGATTACAAAGAGACCAAACGTTTGGTGGGATCATCACTCCCTGACAATGCCAACCTGTTACAAAGAATGCAAATATCTTTCCGTTGCTTCTTGCAGTGTTCCCTGTGCTAGTCACCCATAACAGTCTATGTGTAAATATTCTGACAGGTCACAGAGGTCTTTTGTGTGGGTGTGTCTTCTCTCTGGATGTTTTTCGCATCGTGGGCAATAAGAGCACATGGTCTCCCCTGTGCTTTCTGTTTAAGCCATGGTTACCCTGGCGTCCTGGAGCCAGTGTCTTACCAGGACCTTCTGGTTCTCCAGCGTTACTCAGTAGGTTCCCCACACCTCACTCTTATCTTTTTTTTTTTAGAGAGCCAAACATTGTGAACCACCACTGGCCACTGTGAGGAACTAAATTTAGAGTCCTAGTTTCAGGGCCAGGACACTCTAGGCTATGCTGCTCCCGAGTAAGTGCTTTACTGGAATTCTGTGAATCTTTCAGTCCAACATAGCAAGGACATCAAAACAATGAGCAGTACACAGATTGTTTTTCATCTCTATTACCAGATACGCTCGAGATACAGAAGGTCCCATGGCCAAACAGAGGCTGTGTGGGTAATGCTGTTGAGCTCTTTAAGCTGCCTGGTGGGGGTGGAGGTCAGTGACACACTCTTTGCCCTTAGTGTTCCTTGAGCTGGCAAAGGCATTCCTCCCAGGTGAGTAAACAAATCCGGTCTCTGAGAACAAGATTCACACAGCAGGATAGTGTTAGAAAGTTTATTACATTCAAGCTACACTGCATATTACATATGATTTGGGAAATTTGAAGGATATGGGGAGAAATGAGGTGTGTCTGAGTTATAGAGAGACTGCATCCTTACACATTGAACCACTCACAGATAAATGTAAAGGCCCATATCTAGTCCCTTGTTTTCCACAGAATTCATAGCAACAGAGTTTAAAAAGATTTAAATGAAATTTAGGAAATTCTTTTAAATACTTCCAAATATTTGTTTGAGTCCTATTCCCAAAGACTCTTGAGTAGGGCACAGATTTCCCAGCATTGACTGGATGTTCATGTTTGCGGTTCCTCAAGCACATCCTGGCAGCGACATGACAGACATCTGCTAGAATAATTTTCCTTTCCCAAATTTCAGCTTTCCCCATAGGAGATGCATGTACTCTTGGCCCAGTTCCAACACAATTTCTTCCAAAGATTTTGAAAAATAATCAAAACTTATTAAATTGCCTAGGAGCCTAAAAGGCTTTTAACAAATCAGTTGAAAGGAGATGTCTGGCTTTAAGCCTGTAGAAATACTTAGAAATTCCATACACCAGGAGATGGAAGCTTATGAGTAAGAACCTGATAAGATTCTTTACAACATTTCTATTTTTAGAAATAGAAATGTAGAAACACCTGGGAAGAGGGAGCTTTAATTGAAGAATTGCCTTTATTGGTTTGGTCTGTAGGGAAATATGTGGGATCATTTCTTGATTGTTAGTTGATGTATGATGCCAGCCCATGGGTGGTACAGTCTGTAGTCAGGTACGTAGTCTCTAGCTAGGTAGGACTTCTAGCAGAGGGAAGGGATCACCAATGCACCCACAAAAAATCTTCAACCCAAAATTTACCCTATATAGAAGATGTGATATTACCCTAAATAGAAGAAGGGATAAAGATAGAGCAGAGGTTTAGGGAATGTCCAACCAATGAATGGCCCAAACTGAGACCTACCCCAAGGGAGAGAACCAACCCCTATCACTATTGTTAATAGTGATTAACAATACTCTGCTATGCTTACAGACAGGAGCATAGTGTAACTGTCATCTGAGAAACTCCTTGCAGCAGAGGACCCAAACAGATCCTGAGACTCACTGTAAAACATTAGGTGGAGCGTGGGGTGTCTTGTGGAAGAGAGAAGGGAAGGATAGAAGGACCCAGAGATGATAAGAACTGCACAAGAAGACAAACAGAGTTAACTAACCTAGGCCCATGGAGGCTCACAGATACTGAAGCTCCATAGAAGAACATATATGAACTGGACCTAGTGCCCCTACACATATGTAATCAGTGTGGGTCCCCTGGCAAGTGGAGCGGGGGCTGTCTGTGACATAGACTCTGATACATGCTTTTCAATCACTTCCCCCTAACAGGGCTTCCGTGACTGACCTCAGTGGAAGAGGAGGTGCTGATGCTGGGATAGGATGGTACAAGGAACTCTCCTTTTCTGAGGAAAAGGGGAGGGAGATAGGGGAAGAAGTTGGGAGGGTGGGACCCTGAGGAGGCAGAGAGGGGCCATGGTTAGTATGTAAAATGAATAAATAAGTAAACTTATTTTTTGAAAATGATCTTTTCCTGAGGCAAGGTATCAATATATGATACCCAAGATGGTCTTGAGCTCCTGATCTTCTAGTCTCAATCTTATAAGTGCTGTTATTATAGGCATGTATAGTCAATACTGGTTTCAATAAGCTTTTTGTAAGACAATCTATGTAAAAATCTTTTGTCTCTAGAAAACACATTTTTCCAAAAAAAGAAACAAATAATCAAATTACAAAGGAAAAGATTAATGAGTTCACTTTAAGACAATCTATGAAAAGGTGCTAGATAATGCAGAACAAAGATGAAACAAAAGGAAACATTTTTGATAAATATAACCAAAGGCTGTCATGCAGGATGCATGTAAATCAACACTAAAGAGAGAGAGAAAAAATGTTGAAAACCATGAAGATTCTCACAAAAGAATGGCCTATAGGTGGAACTGGACATATGGAGAACTGTAGTCAAATTAGTTAAATGCTACAGTATTGCATTAGTTCTGGGTAAGCCCAAGGAACCCATGTGTCAGGATGCCGGGGTATGGCCACTAGAAACCCTCACATATGTGGGAGTGTGTGTAAAGGAACTGACTATGTGCATGGCCATGTGAAGTCCTACAGAGGATGTGCCCACCAGATAGCCAGCAGTTTTTACATAAAGGGACCAACATGTGCATCATTGCAAGGCTGAAGTCACACAGAGGATGTGCACAGGCAAACACCTGGAAGGTCCTCTTCCAGAGAAAAATTTTGCATGTGTGTACTGGGAAACATGAACAAGTAACTATGTTCTCAGAAATGCTGCATTATCAAAATCCTAGACACTAAGAGAGATAGAGGAGAATAAAGATGAACTGCATGAGCTTCCTGTAAGGTACATGAGCATGACCCTAGAGGCAAGTGTGGTTTGTATACCCAGTGAGACTCCATGGGAGAAAATTACTTTTTCCTTTTTGAGCTAACTCCTGGAAATAGCTACTGGGTTAGGGATGGGGGCTTATGTTCACTTGACCATCTCAGTGTTGGGACCCCATCTGGCTTAGATCTGTGTAGCCCCTGTGCATACTGCCATGGTCTCTGTAAGTTCATATGTGTGTCAGTCCCTTTGTATCTAGAAGTCACTATTTCCTTATAGTCATCCACCCCCTCTGGTTCTTACAATCTTTTTGACTCTTGTTCTGCACAGCTCCCTGAGCCCTGAGGGGAGGGGGTTTGGTGCAGACATCCCATCTAGGACTGGGTGTTCCAAAATCTCTCACTCTCAGCACATTATGGGTCTCTCTGTGTTAGTTCCCATCTGCTGGAGGAGGTAGCTTCTCTAGTAATGGCTGTGTAGGGAAAAGCAGAATGTCGTTAGTAGGTTAGGAGCTCTTTTAGATTAGAACTGACTGATAGAAAGAATTGCATGACTTTTCATATACTAACCCTTGAAATTAGAATATGCTTTGTAACATCTTTATGATTTAATAAATAAGACTGTCTGGTATTTCATGACGCACACAATCACAGTAATAGACTGGTTTTTACAAGAAAACAACCATGATTACTTCTAAGTAGCTTGTATAGGTAAGGACTGCTCAACCTCACACAGCAGACAACAGTAGCCAGCTGAATATGAGCTCACCCTCCCCACATATCAGGGTGTCTGACAACTGGCACAGGTGGTGGTGGTGCATACCTGTAATCCTGTCACTGGAGGGGAGGCAAAGGCAAGAGGATTTGGAGTTCAAGGCCTGCCTGGACTACTCAGGGAGTCCTTGTCTCAAAACAATAATCAGCAGATGTAGCAACAAAGAGGTCTGGGGTGAGTGGTCTTAAGCTGGGGTATTTTTCTAAGAGATCTACTCATCTTTCTCCTCTGTCATTCTCCTGGTATATGATATTTTATCATTGTGTTGGCTTTAGAACACAGCTGTCTGCCTCTGGGTGTCATGTACCTGTCTTATTTGGAAAGAAAGAGAAAAACAAAGGGAAAAATATGTTTGTTTGGGGGAAATAGAATAATGTGGACAAACCTTAGATTAAAGAGTAGGGAGGAGGGTTTAGTTAAATCTCACATTTGCATTTGCACTGAAACTTTGGGAATGAGGAAAAGATGACTAAATGGCAGGTAAACAATCAGCAGTGTCTGCCTGACCTGTAGGCCAAGAAACTTGACTTAACCAACAGATAATTATACCGCAGCATCATTACACACAGCAGAAGATGAGCAGGCAGTCATTATTTACAAGTACAGTGCATGTCACCAAGAGTCCGTTAATAGGAGGAACCAAATGTCAAGATTTTAAAATGCCTTACAAAGGTTCTAGTCTAGTTATTCTAACCAAACCTGTGGTGCTGGATTAATGTAGGAGTTGTCAGTATGAATCCCTGTCTATCATCTTTGAATAACCCATCTGTCCACCTGTCTGTCTTCTACTTATAGATGGAGAGATGTAACTGTAAACATGAGTATAGTTTTTCCCACTGAGAGAGCTTAGGCGCAGTGACGCTCTAGGGCAGTGCTTCTCAATCTTCCTGATTCTGCGACCCTTTAATAAAGTTCTTCATGTTGTGGTGACCCCCAACCATAAAATTATTTTGTTGCTACCTCATACTTTGATTTTGATACTGTTAGAAATTGTAATGTTAATATCTGACATGCAAGATACTGGATATGCATCCCCCAAAAGGGTCGAGATCCACAGGTTGAAACCACTGCTCTAAAGAAAACCCCACATTAAGTATACAGATCTTGTTTACATGCCTATCACCAGTGGGGGAAAAAATGGTGCATCTTTCAATAATGACTAATTTTAGTGTTGAGACAATGTAGATGCTGTAGTGAACTGGAGTAAAGCTGTATCAATTTGGACAGTGAAATAAACCTAATATTTGATAATAAGTCCAAATTTAAAACAGTACATATGCTGATATAAATTTCCTAAAATTTTAAATTATACAAATATGTACTGATGTAACTAACTAAATAAATAAGGAGAACAGAGACAAATTTTCCATTTCTTGAACGTTCTCTGAGAAAGGGACATGCCATGTAGCCTGTGCTGGCCTGGAGTTTGTTGTATGACATAGGCTGGTTCTAAACTTGATATACTCCAGCATTATCCTCTCAAATGCTGGGATTACAGGTATGTACTATCACACTTGGTAAGCTAAATTTTGTATACAAAGATCTCGAATAACACATGCAAATACGACTTCCCAACAAAAGTAGGGCTTAATTCTCACTCCCCTCTTTTACTTTGAATGTAAACTTGACACATGGATCTCTCTGAAAGAACAGTAAGGGAGTGAAATCAAAATTTGTATTGGTAAACCCAGCAGACATTGTCTTTACCTCTTAGTCAAGATTAACATCACCATCAACAGGAATGAATTATGTTGACATCACATACCTCCTAAACACATAAGGTGGAAAGAACCCTTTTGTTTTGTAAATATTCTAGGCAACTCCAGTCTAACCAGAAGCAAAAATACCAGGCAATACTACAAAGTATAGATTTCTCAAAACTGGAGAGGTCATAAATAAAGAGGGTACAGATGGAGAGGCTCACAAAGTAAGGAGACAGGACTAGTACACATAATAAGGTGTCCTGGGATCTGGGATGGAAAATGAACCTTCTAGGAAACACTTCTGAAACGTGAATACGCTTTGGACTTTAGTTCATAGTGGTGTGCCAGTATTAGGTTGGTAATGTTTTCAGGTTTAACATAGATGTTAACACAAGGGGAAATAGGTTAAGTCTACACTGAATTCTCTATTCTGTTTTTCAAATGTTCTGGAGAAGTTAAAATACTCCAAAAATAAAAATGGGTCTAAAATTCTCAAATAGATAAAACCAGAAAAGGTATGAACTGTTAAGGAAGAGTCTTAGCAGTGTTATTGGCAAATAGTTAATGATCAAGCATCTCCGTGCTCCAGCTGCTAACAATTATGAGTCCTGAGTGCCAGATACTAAGAAGCCAGAGACTTAACTGCAAAAAGATTCAAAAGATTCAATTTGAACTGAGCAGTACTTTTAATGAGACTTTGGACCTCTGTAACCTTTTCCAGGCCAGGTGAAGGCTGCTAGCAGGTGCAATTATTCTTTCTGTTCGACAATGAGAACTTCAATTGAATCCTATGTCATTATCCCCACAAAAGTCACCGTTGCCTTAAAAAACTCCAACTAGACATCATTTCTACTGACAGCATGTCTTTTTGGTGCAGCCATTTGGCAGTCACGTGTAATTAGCACCTAAAATCAAAAGTTTAATCTTGCTCTCCAACTCATTGTTTTTCAATTACCTTGAAAAATTTACCCAGCATTTTCTAGATCCTCTAAATGAGGTGAATAAAATTCTTTATGTCAGTACACAGGAGTTATTATATAACCACTGAAAAGCTACTTGAAATACAAATATTAAGAATACATACTGTGGAAGGATATTATACCAGCGTGTGAATATCAGACAGATATTTGCTTTCTCCAATTTCATATTGACTGGTATCAAAGTTGAGCAAAATACTGCGAGAGAAAAGGTTCCTGCTGAGAACAGAACAGAACAAAATGAAGTGGTAAAAAAAACAAAACCACTTCTCAAAGCACCTCCACCCCCCGGCACTCCAGATAAATCTTTTTCTTGTAGGGAATTTCTTGCTGAGATGACAAGAAATCAGATATCCTAGGCTACGGTGAACATAAGAGTTGTTGAAAGCTTTGGGTTTGCTGAACTTTCCAATGGATCAATAGTCATGGGACATTACTGGTTACACAAAGAGACAGCAATTTCACCAGCCACAAGATAACTGTGTCCTCCTTTTGAGGTAGGATCAATAATGCATGGGAAGTATTTGAGGCCTTTGCTATCAAGATATATAATGTAGGTGCGGATTGTAAAAGCTGGATGGAGTCTTTGTATCTGAACCATTGTGTCATTTTAGAGGGACATCTGAATTATTCATTATACCTGTTGCACCTCAATGAGGTCCACAAGGCGACCCTATTTTCCGGAACTTCTCTATACATTAAGGAAAATAAATTAATACTGTCCTTTTTTGATGTTGTTGTTCTCATCTCTTTCAACTGTACTGCCCTAACCAGCTTCTAGCTTTGTTACTTTTATTCAGATGAATATATTTTCTTGTGGTAAAAGGTATACAAGCAGTTAAAATTTTATCATTGATA
The DNA here is from genome assembly GCA_907164525.1 of Lophiomys imhausi. Classification (NCBI taxonomy): domain Eukaryota; kingdom Metazoa; phylum Chordata; class Mammalia; order Rodentia; family Muridae; genus Lophiomys; species Lophiomys imhausi. Next base: position 1,670,078 of record CAJQZJ010001079.1, read on the forward strand.
TCATGTCAATATGTACAGTTTAGTGGGATTAAGTCCTTTTGCATTCTGAGTGACCACCAACATCAATCTTGTCCTGTGCTTTTCCATGTTGCTAAACTCTATACTAATCAAAGAGTAACTCCTGTTTCCTCTCTCCCCAGACATGACAACCCCAGTTCTAGTCTGGGAGTCTCTCTGAATTTGATTACTCTTACTGCCTCAAGGATTAACTGGCTCATTACTCTTCACAGTTATGCAAATCTCACCCATGTTGTCCAGGATGATTCTTTTCTCTACCCCTGCAACATACCCAACATTATAGAAAATACCCGTTAAAAAATTCCTATCACTGGCATTCTTGTATCTGAATTGCTGTTTGTAACCTTTTCCTTCCTCCATTTTTGTACATTCCCCAATTTCCCAACTGACTCATCAAATTCCACCAACTGCATTCTTTACAAAACTCATCACCAAAATCCAGGTCTTTGTCACATGGGCCTCAGTTCTCCAGTAAGACCTGCTCATCTCACATTCGCAGATGAACACAGTAGCAGCTTTTTTTTACAAAGGTTCAGAAGCATCAAAGGGCAAAAACGATTGAGCACAAAACAAGTCTTGATTCAGTAGACAATAAATGAAAACAGGATAGAGGGAAGGGAGTGGGTGACATTTGACTGAATTGTGTTGAAACTTCTCTAACATCATATCAGATGCCCCCCCCCCCCCAGAATTAAAAGCAAAACTTCAGATAGGTACCAGAAGAATGGCTGTTGAACATGGTTGTTTGTATTTATTGATTGTTTTTGAGATTAGATGAATGAACCTCCACTACCAGGCAAGGGAGAGATGCTTCAGACTAGGACCATCCAGAGACAATGAGCAATCATGGACAAGCATTGCCTGACTTGGCAAAAATACACAAAAGGGGTATTAAAAGAGCCTATTCTAGACAGGGAGCTACGTGATTCCAGCCAGCACCATGTTTTTGTCTCCCCCACATCTGCTCTTCTGTAGCTACAATTATAGGCTCATCAAAATAAATCGCCTGGATAGTCCCATCCACATGGTTGTTGATGTCTCTGAGATGAAATGTAAGGAATGGAAATTAACTATGGAGACTTTCTATTTATTTTATTTTTATTAAAATATTATACAATCCCCTTCCCTTCTCTTTCCAATTCCTTCCATGTCCCTTCCTCTATGAAATTCATAGACTTTTTTTCATATGTGTGTGTGTGTGTGTGTGTGTGTGTGTGTGTGTGTGTGTGTGTGTG
>CAJQZJ010001079.1:1671340-1690401 GCA_907164525.1 Lophiomys imhausi
GTGTGTGTGTGTGTGTGTGTGTGTGTGTGTGTGTGTGTGTGTGTGTGCATCTCTCTGTGTGTCTATCTGTGTATGAACAAATTTATAAATACAACCTGCCAACTCCATTTAATGCTGTTTGTTTGTACAGGGTTGGCCATTGATTTTTGATTAGTGGGCTCATCCCCTGAGAAGAAGAGTTCTCCCTTTCTCAGTAGTGGTTAATTGCCCACACTTCTTCATCTAGGAGTGGAGACCTGTGACATTTCCCCCATGCATGTTGGCATGACAACCAGCATTGGTTTAATTCAAGTCTTGTGTAGGCAGCCATGTTTGCTGAGATCCCAGAAGTGAGGCTTTTGTCATAGCTAAAAGTTGCAACCACAACGAAGATTTCCTGGCCTCTTACAGTCTTCTTGCCCCTCTTCCTGGATGTTCCTTGAAGATTAGATGTAGGGGTTGTTTTGTAGTTGTACCCAAGGGCCTGTGATCATCACAATCAGTTGTACTCCGCATTTTGACCAGTTGTGACTACAGTTGATTCTATAGTATACCTAAGAGGTCCCAAAAATTCCACCTGCAGGCTTTCTTTAAAGATGCACTTCTTGTGGCTACAATCAGATTCTTTTGTGTCATTTACTTCACCCGTACTTATAAAGAAAAGCTAGACCTTGGCTTGAAGGCTTATATAAGAGTTTCAGGAAGAATTAGAAACTGTTTCTTGCCTGGGTGTTATTATGTGATTACTGTTCTCTATCAACTGAAGTTGTTGAGAGTTTATGTTACTCTTCCAAAAGACAGGCAGGAGAGAATTATAAGAATCTAAATAGTTGGTGTGACCAAGATAGAGTTTGAAGTCTGAAAGTTTATTTGACTTCATAGTTTCATCAAATTTGGAGTGCTCTAATGTTTGAAGATACAGATAAATTAGTCATCTTAGGACTTGATAGAGTGGGATTTTTTTCAGACTACTGAATAATTTGCTAATATGTATAATTTGTGTAAGGTGAAATTTCACAGATACTATGTGATTGTCTCATGTGTCCCTGAAGACTACTTTGTAGGCACTGAGGAAGCTATCATCCATGAAGATGAACTGCATCTTAAAACTGGAAAAATAGATTTTACGGCAATACCACGTACTCAACACCCTGTGCTCTTAGAGCAGAATGCTCTGCTAGTCCCCTAAAGTAATGCATCATTTGAGCAAGAAGCCCCTGCCTTCATTCTATCTTTGCAGCCAGATAACTGTTTTCTGACTCTTGGTAAATCACTGGACCTAAATATCTGACCTATGCATTGAGGTTCTTTGATTACAGGATTTCTGAAGTCTCTTTTCCTTGCTTTTTGACACTGGAGAGTCCTGGGCCTGAGGCATTTTCCTTCATTGTGTGCCTGAGTACCCGAAGTTCACCTGTAACTCACAGCGTAACTGAACTGGGGTAATATAAAATCTATAATATAGGGCTGGAGAGATGGCTCAGCCGTTAAAGGCTAGGCTCACAACCAAAAATAAAATCTATAATATAAAATATAATATAAAATCTATAACTCTGCCAGCCAAGAAGGAGCAGGTGGCTCTTGGCTTTGTAAGTTTTGGGGAAGCTATTTGTCAGCGATAACCTAGATAGCACTGGGTGGCTGCAGCAGGATCTCGCCCTTGGCATATGGTTTGGTTAGATACCTACTGCTACCTCATCTGTGAATACTTTTGTTATTCACACAAACCTGGTGAATATAAAAGTAGAGGAAAACAAAAAAAATCTGAATCAGCCAATCTAGACTTTCATCTTCTCTCTGGTTAAAGATAATGAGCTAAAAATACTAAAGTAGCTGTTTGGAGCTTTTGAGATAGAAGAGGTGGGATGCAGATATTTGATAATTTGGTTGCTAAGCAACCATTTCACAATTACGTAAGCTTTCACCATTGTAGGTGATATGGAGGGGGTGGTAAAGGATGCTGACGCAAAGAGCACGGAGAAGATATTTTTCTTGCTACAGTGCCGCTGTCTCAGCTCTGGCATTGGAGAATATCTATATCTATATCTATATCTATATCTATATATATATATATATATATATATATATGTATGAAGGAATTGCCATAAGCTACAAAGGCCTGTATTCAACAAGAATGTGGGCTTATATCATAGAGTTGGATGTGCAAATGACCTCAGCTTCAAGGAAGAAACAGTTTGTTCTTTGAATAAGGACATGGTCTCCTTAAAAATCAGGAATATAAAAAAGATGAAGATTGGGGTTTATTATTCTTAATTAGTACCCCTTATGTAACTAAATCATTAGGGTAAACCGGTAATACTGCTCATTCTTTATAAATGTTCCTGGCCTTGCTCCAGGTGACACTGTGGTTGGGTATAAACTTGTGAGTTCAGGACAGTGTTTTCTCATTGCATGTGTTTCCTAGGTGATCCTGTCACCTTAGTGTGGCTTTCCCATTAGGTCTTTTCTCTTTCATGCACTCCAGTAGGAAAGACTATTCTCTTATGAATTAGTACTCTTTTTTCCCTATGCAAGATTTATCTCCAATTCTTTGTGGTTGGTTTACTGAATTTTTAATGAGATTTTGTACTTGTTTTTTTTTTTTTCTTTTGTTGTTACTTTAATCTTTTCAGACTATCAAAACAGCTTAAAGCAGGTAAGTCGACAGCCTAGCTCTGCCAAGGCAGGGTAGGTAAGTCCTTCATAATTCCTGCTCTACAATCAATGTCTGTCAGACAAATGGGGCCAAACAGCTGAAGATTGATGCTGTAATGTATGGAGAGAAAATGGGAACTGTCGAGGCAGCCATGGGTATGTCATTTCTTAGTTTTGGAAGCTGCAGGCCCTGCACTTCCTATATAATCAGATATATTTATCCCTCTCAGGTCTCTGAGGTGGTTGAAGAATAGATAGCTAGAGTCTCATAGTTAAATTTTGAGTTGTTTAGGAATCAGGAGGGCGTTCTGGATCTAAGAAGATGTTTTCAAAATTGTGAGGCAAGTTAGTATGAAAGCTGAGTTAGATAGAGAACTTTAAACTCATGGAGATAGTTAGATAGTAGAATGTTAAAGTCAGGGGCCAAATACATATGGACTGGACATTGAGAATGTATGCTAAGCCATATAACTCTCAGAATTGTGGCCTATTTATTTCAGTTGTTTTGTACTGTATTTATTGTTATAAGAGAAAGAACCATTTGTTGGACTGAAAAAAAAAGAATTATGCATTCTGGGGGAAGGGTGAGATGGTAGGTGGGTGGGGCTGGGAGGGGTGGAGGGAGAGGGCTGTGATGGAGATGTAACTTGAAGTAATAAATAAACATTAAAAAACAACTTAAATAAGAAAATTGTACATAATCTAAGAGATGTGATAATTTCAGGTTACTTAAGGTGGTCTTTGATTTAGCTAGTCCGTATCTCTGACTCATGGGTTGATATGAGGATTCTTCTTAGTGTGTTTGTTGGCAACACAGCCAAAGGACCGTAGAGATTTGTTTGAAAGGGTTGGAGTTATGCTAAAATTAGGCAAGTCTGAAGCTATAGGGAGGATAGGAATTTTTAATTAATTATTTTTATTCATTGAAATTACTCTACATTTATACAGTAATAATATCCATCCACCCCTACCGCCCTCCAATCCCCTCTAGTGTTGCCTATCGCTCCTCCATCCCAGCTTCATGACCTTTTTTAATTGTTGTTATTAATACCCCCTTGAGTCTAATGAGTGCTGAATCCGTATACCCAGCTGGTATGTGGCCATCTACTGGGGCAGGAGCAACTTACCAATGGCCACATACCCAAAGGATGTAGGGCTCCCTCAGCAGCCATCAGCTTTCAATAGCTCTTCTCAATAGCTCCTCTGGCAGGGGTGACCTCCCTCAACCACCACATTCATTCTGTATGTAGAATAGTTTTCCCTCCTCATTATCACAGTCACAATGAGGATAGCATTTGCCATATTGTGTGATGTCCATAATGGTGTGGTGTCCAAACATCTGTCTCAGTTTATGCCTCCTGTTTTCAGTGGGCACAGCATTTGTTTATCCTTTTTGTGGTTCATTGAGCCATCAGTAGAAATGAAGCTTAGAGGCAGTAAATAAGCTTTCAGAGGTCGCAGGAGGGCAGGCCAGGGTTCTGCTTTCTCCTCTTGATAATGGCCTGCATTATTTATTGCTGCTGTTGCTTTCTTGACCTTTTGATGATGAAGTCACTGTGGCCTTCTACCACCCTTCATTTTTTCTCAGCTTTCATCTTCAGCTTATCTCTCTTAAGTAGTCTTTATACTATTGTGGTAGGAAATCTGGGCTGATGGGACTAAACTTACACTCATCTAAAATTAAACTGTTACATTTTTACATGGGCCATATGCAAACAAAAAGGGGCTTCCGTGTCAATTTCAGACCTTTGGTTGTGGCATTAGGGAAAGTCCTGGAGGAGGATGCTAATGTAGAACTCAAAGCACGCACAAATTAATTGTTTGATAATTGTCCAACTCAATTCAACACTGTGTTGCAATAATTTGTGTAAAACCACAGAATTAGACATCGTGAGAGGTAAGATAAATAAAATACTTCCCTCACTTTCATGCCTAGTCAGTTATGAGCAAAAAAGAAGTTCTTGCTTCTTGCTTTTTTAGTTGATGCACCTGGTTGAGCATCTGTAAGTGCATGGCATTCACTCACATAGACACACACACACATATGCATAAATAAGAAATGAAAATAAATCTTTACAAACCCAACCCAGCCAAATGAAAACAACAACAAAACACCAGATTCCTAAGCCCTCCATCTAAGTAACATTAACTTTTAGTTTCTAATTAATGGCTGTTTGTCAGTTAATTGAAATACAGTACAGATGAATGTGGTAAGAGTTTTCTTAAAAAAAAAAAAAAACAGTTATGAGAATGCTTTTGCTCAATTCCAGGTGTGAGGCTGCTTCAGTTAGGACCAGAAGTGTAAACCATTAATGGTACCTCATGACTAGCAGGGGTGTGGCTTAGCCAGCTGAGCAAGTTTAACTATGAGGACTTGAGAGAGGAATAAAAAACCAGAGACCTAGTAGAGGGAGTGCTACAAAAAAAGAAAAAAATTGTGCTCTCCCTGCTGCTTGGTGGTTCCCCGAAAACTGCTTCTGGTTCTTCCTGCTGCTGTTTCCTGGTTTGCTTGGCTTCTGGATATTGTGACTACTAGAAATGGTATTGCCCCCAAAGAGCCCAATGACCCTACTTAGCAGGAAATAGCTCAAAGAGACCTACATCCCTTCTCCCTCTAAACTTCTTTCTCTCTAATGTAGTGTTGGGGGGGGGGTTGGAAGGAAGAAGAGGTATTAAGCATAGTAAAAATAATTAGAATAATAAAACAAAAATAATAAAAGCCACTGTGATACAGATGAACCCAAATATTCAGTTCCTGGTTTGGGAAGTAATTGTGACTTGTTCAATTTTAGAACTATTTTAAATACAACATGATTATTTTTAATACTCAAAATGAGAAAAGAAATGGACTTAGTGGAACATCCCTTTACTCCCAGAACTCAAGAGTCTGACACAGGAGGATTACTGCAAGTTCAAGATCAGCTTGGGATACAGACACTCTTTCTAAAAAGCTTAATGAATAAATAAATACAAATAAGCACAAACTAGTAGTTGGATTCATTTTTTTCTCTTTCTCTTTTAAAAATTATTATTAATATCTAAAACACCAGTTGAATTCCCAGGATGGGAATAGATACAAATTATATTGTGTTAGGCTTATGAAAAATTTATCAGAATGTTGAAATTGTATTTGAAATTGTGGGGATATCTTTATAATAGTGGTTTGGCTAATACAACTATAAATAAATGCTAATTTAAAAGCTAAATTCAACTCTGAATGTGTAAAAAAACATTAAAAGAATGGTTACTGCCTTAAAAAACAGATATATACTTTATAATTAATGCCTGTCAGAAATACTAGGCCAAGAGGCTGGAGATAGATGCTCTAATGTATGGAGAGAAATTGGAGGCTGTCCAGATAGTCAGTTGTCTGCCATTTCTTAGTTTTGGAAGATGCTGTCTCTGTACTTCCTGAATAATCAGATATATTTATACTTCTCAGGTCTCTGATGTGGTTGAAAACTAGATAGTTATGGTCTCACAGTTAAATTTTAAGTTGTTTAGGAATTAAAATGATGTTCTAGGTCTAAGATGTTTTTAAGTTGGTAATGCAAGTTAGGATGGAAATTGAGTTAGGTATAGAACTTTAATACATACAAATATGTATGGAATGTATGTTATACCTTATAATTTTCATAATTGTGGTCCAATTATTCAAAAAATATATGAGTTATGGAAGAAGGGGAAGAGGGTGGTAGGGTGGGGCCAGGAGAGGTGGAGGGAGGGGACTGTGATGGGATGTAACTTGAAGTAATAAATAAACATTTAAAAATATATATCAAATATTTATGTCAAAGATACAATGATGCAAAGATACAATGGAAGAAAGTCCTAGATCTGATCATAAAAAACTATAATATAGCTTAAAAAAAACCAGATCTTTTAGTAGGATGGCCATTTTTATTATGTTGATCCTACCTATCCATGAGCATGGGAGATCTTTCATCTTCTAAAGGCCTCTTCCATTTCTTTCTTCAAGGGCTTGAAGTTCTTGTTGTACAGGTCCTTTACTTGCTTGGTTAGAGTTACCCCCAGGTATTTTATATTGTTTGTGGCTATTGTGAAGGGGGTTGTTTCCCTTATTTCTTTGTCAGCCCATTTATTTGTTATATAAAGAAGGACTTCAGATTTTTTTGAATTAATTTTGTATCCAGCCACCTTGCTGAAGGTGTTTATCAGCTCATAATAATAATGGCCATTCTATCAAAAGCAATATACAGATTCAGTGAAATTCCTATCAAAATACCAACACAGTTCTTTATAGACCTGGAAAAAGCAATTCTAAATTTCATAAGGAGCAACAAAAAACCCACAATAGCTAAATCAATCCTATATAATAAAAAAACATCTAGAGGCATCACCATCACAGATTTCAAGCTGTACTACAGAGCAATAGTAATAAAAACAGCATGGTACTGGTATAGAAACAGACCAGTGGATCAATGGAATCTAATTGAAGACCCAGACATGAACCCACACACCTATGATCACTTAATTTTTTTTTCAGTTTTTTTGCATTTTTTCTTTATTTTTTATTTCTTCAAGTTACATCTCAATCGCAGTCCCCTCCCTATTCCCCCCTCCAGTCCCACCCTCCCATCCTCAACCCCCCCATCCTCTTTCCTTTTTTTTAAGTTTAAGGTTTATCTTATTTCCCCCTACAGTTTCCCCTTTAAATCCAACAAATGGCTCTTTCTCTTATAATAATAAATACAATACAAAACAACAGAGGTAATTAGGCCACAGTTATGAGAGTTATATGGTCTAGCGTATATTCCCAATGTCCAGTCCATATGTATTTGGCACCTGACTTTAACATTCTACTATCTAACCATCTCCATGTGTTTAAAGTTCTATATCTAACTCAACATTCATACTAACTTGCAACACAATTTTAAAAGCATCTTCTTAGATCTATAACACTCTCTTGACTCCTAAACAATTCAAAATTTAATTATGAGACTCTAGCTATCTGTTCTTCAACCACCTCAGAGACCTGAGAGGGATAAATATATCTGATTTTACATGAAGGTCACTTAATTTTTGACAAAGAAGCCAAAACCATACAATGGAAAAAGGACAGCATCTTCAACAAATGGTGCTGGTCCGACTGGATAACCACATATAAAAGAATGAAATTAGACCCATACTTATCTCCTTGTACAAAACTTAAGTTCAAGTGGACCAAAGACCTTAACATAAGGCCGGACACACTAAATCTACTAGAAGAGAGAGTGGGTAAAACCCTTGAACTCATTGGCACAGATGACAACTTCCTGAACAGAACATCAACAGCTCAGGACCTAAGACCAACAATCCATAAACGGGACCTCATGAAACTGAAAGCTTCTGCAAGGCAAAAGACACTGTCATTCAAACAAAATGGCAGTCTACAGATTGGGAAAAGATCTTTACCAACCTCACATCTGACAGAGGGCTAATATCCAAAATTTATAGAGAACTCAAAAAATTAAACACCAAGAAAACAAATAATCCAATCAAAAAATGGGGAACAGAGCTAAACAGAGAATTCACAAAGGAGGAATTCCTAATGGCTGAGAGACACTTGAAGAAATGCTCAGCATCCTTAATCATCAGAGAAATGAAACTCAAGACGACTCTGAGATTCCATCTCATACCTGTCAGAATGGCTAAGATCAAAAGCTCAAATGACAGCACGTGCTGATGAGAGTGTGGAGAAAAGGGAATACTCCTCCATTGTTGGTGGGAGTGCAGGCTTGTGCAACCACTATGGAGGTCAGTCTGGCGATATTTTAGAAAACTTGGAATAGCTCTGCCTCGAGATCCAGCCATACCACTTCTGGGTATACATCCAAATGATTCCTCACCAAATCACAAGGAAGTTTTCTCATCTATGTTCATAGCAGCCTTATTTGTAATAGCTAGAAACTGGAAACAACCCAGATGTCCCTCAACTGAAGAATGAATTAAAAAACTGTGGTATATCTACAAAATGGAATACTACTCAGCTATCAAAAACAATGAAATCATGCAATTTGCAGCCAAATGAATGGAAGTAGAAAAGCTCATCCTGAGTGAGCTAACCCAGAACCAGAAGGATGCACATGACATCTATTCACTTATAGTCAGATTTTAGCCATATAGTACAGGATAACTATACTACAACCGATGTACCAAAGGGAACATGAACATAGAGTTTTTATCGTGTCAGTGAGACACTTTGCCCTAGTGGTGCTGCCTTATTTACTCCCAGTGTATGAGGAGGCTCTTGGCCCTCATATGACTGCTGAACTGGGGCGGGGGACTCTTATGTAGGGACACTCCACTCCAGAGGAGTGGGATGGAAGGGATAGGAGATAGAAGGTGGGAGGGCGAGACTGGGAGGGGTGGAAAGAGGACACTATGATGGAGATGTAACCTGAATAAATAAATAAATAAATTTTAAAAAGAAAAAATAGATCTATGAGACCTTTCCTTAAAAAATAAAAATAACTGCTATCACTGGTGTGTGAAAATGCACTCACTCTGGCACATATTCCCTATAGTTTTGGGCTTTGAAATCTGATGTCAGCAAAGTGTAGCTGGCAGAGTTGGTATTGCAAGGGTCATGGCATTTGTAGAGCAATTCAGAATGTCCTTACTTTTAAGTTTATTACAATAAGTATCTTCAAAAATAATTTAAAGAGTAAACTATAAAACTGTCATCAATCTAATTTAGCCCCCCACCTTTAGATTTTAAAATGTTTATGTTATAGAAACTAGACAAGGTATGTCATACAGAAATTCTATTTTCAGGTTTTAGAAACCTCCACGCTGATTTCTGGTGACTGGGTCAGTCTACATTATGGCAAGCAGTGTTTTTTTTCACATCCTCATTGGCATTTGTTGGGGTTTGTTATCTCTGTGATAGCCATTTGACAGGAGTGGGTTAGAATCTCAATGTTGTTGTGATTTGCATTTTCCTGATTTCTAGGGAGGTTGAACATTGTTTTATGTTTCTTGGTCATTGAAGTCATCTTTGAGAACTGTCTGCTCATTTCATTAGACTAGTGTTTAGTTATGTCACTTGGTTTTACAGGTTTTTTTTTTTACTTTCTTATATATTCTGGATATTAATTTGTTACTAGTTGTATAGCTAGCAAAGATTTTCTCCCATTATGTCACTTCTTCACTCTATTAACTATTTCTTTTGCTTTCATCTTTTTAATTTTATGTGATCCCATAGTATTATTTCATGAGCTATCAGTGTCTTCTTCAGAAAGTTCTCGTTGTTACCTATATCATGAAGTTTCTCCTCTAATAATTTAAGATCTGACACAAAAGTCTTTGACTCATTTTGAGTTGATTCATTCACAGGGCAAGGGATATGGATCTAGTTTCATTGAGTTGATTCATTCACAGGGCGAGGGATGGGATCTAGTTTCATTATGTGTAAATCCAGTTTCCACAGTCACAGGTGTTGAAGGGGATGTCTTTTCTCCTGTTGGTATTTGACCTCTTTGTTACAAATTATGTGGCTCTGTGTATGTGGATTTATTTCTGGTCCTCCACCATTTTCCATTGGTCTTGATGTCTAATTTTGTGATAGTTCTATGTTTTGTTTTTGTTTTTGTTATTCAATTACTGTAGCTCTGCAGCACACTTCTGGGAAGGCAGCAAGCACATCCAACTGCTGAGTCATTTCTCCATCCCCTGAAGGTCATGTTTAAAACTATAGCCATTTCATAATATTAATTCTTCCAGGAACACAAGCATGACACATAACTCCATCTACTAGTGTCTTCTTCAGTCTCTTTAGTTCTTTAAATTTTTATTATAATTTTTTTTTACTTTTTTATTTAGGTTTACTACACACGCACATATCACACATATAACTTTTGGAATGAGATTATTTTTTTCTCAGCAAATTTGTTATTGGTATACATAAAAACTACTTAAAAAAATAAAAGTGTTAATTTGGTATCCTGACATTTGCTGAAAGTGCTCATGAGAGCTAAGACTATCCTGGTGGTATTTTTTGGATCTGTCTCTTAAGTATAAGATCAAGTTGTGTACAAATAAGAATAATTTGACCTCTTCTTTCCCATTTCTTGTCTTATTGCTCAAGCTGAGACTATAAGTGTTCTATTGAATAAGGCTGGAGAAAATGACCCTACCAATCTTGTTCCTAATTACGGTGGAAATTCTTTAGGTTTCTCCTATATGATGTTATACAGGACTTGGGTTTGTTACATATGTCTTCTACTATGTTTAGGTAGATTCTTTTTATCTAGTTTCTTTAAGGATTTGTTTTTAAATTAAGGAATGTGGTAAGTTTTGTCAAAAGTCCTTTCTGTATCTATTGAAGTTATGGTTTGGTTTTTGTCTTTGAGTCTATTAATGTGAGATTGCGTGCTTTGATATGTATAGACTGAACCATATTCATATCCTTGGAATGAAGCCCATTTGGTCATGGTGAATGGCCTTTTTGATGTGTGGTTTAATTTAGCTTTCAGGTATTTTATTGGAAATTTGTTTGTCTTTGATTTATTCCTTTCCTTTTCTTTCCTTTCCTTTCCTTCCTTCCTTCTTTCTTTATATCCTTATATGACTTTGGTATCAGGTCATTGCTGGCTTTGTCAAATGAGTTTGCTAGTTCTATTTTCATTTCTGTTTTATAGAATCATTGAAGAACTTCAGTGTTAGTTATTGTTTATAGATCTAGCAGAACTTGGCTGTGATACTCTCTGGGCCTGAAGTTTTTCTTTTTATCTCCCCCACCCTCTCTCTTTTTAGTTGGGAAATTTTCTGCTTGTCAATCTCAGTGCTTGTTGAACATTTATTTATATAACTTTTATCCTCTTGTTTTAACTTGGCAGGTCGTATTAGTCTTGAAATTTATCCATTTCTGCTAGATTTCCACCTTATATTGGTTCCCCAAAAATGTTTTAGCAGGTCAAGGCACTTGCTACTGAACCTGAGAACTCAAGTTTGATACCTGTGAACCAAATAATGGAAAGAAAGAACTGACTCTCTGATCTCCACACTAATGCCATGACACTCATGTACACCAACACATACATATGTACATGTGCACAAAATAAATGGATAAAATGTAATTAGTTTAAAAATAAAAATACTATAATATTATCTTTAAAATGTTGATTTTTTTTCTTCAACACAGTTTACATGTAAATGCAGTATTAAGCACCTTTACCTGCTGAAGTATCTTTTGGGAACCAATATTATATTACATTTTTGGTGAATTAAAAGACTAACATATCAACCTATATTTCAATCAGCCTAGAACACCTATGAGAGCAAGGGCTCTAATAAAAGAAAGCTGTACATTTATCTGATGTTATTCCAAGTTGACTTATACATGTAATCTTGAAATTCTTATGTATTTTTGCTTTCTTGTAACCTTGGAAGTTTTTACAAGGCCAAATTGAAAAGCAGTTAATAATCCTTTTAGATCTTAAGGTATATAAATTAATGAATAAAACTTGGAAGAAATGTCTAGAATAGTAAAAGCTAAGGTTTCTTTGCCACACAAAATGAGGAAGGAAACAAGCATATGTTGGTATAATTTTCACATACGTCAGTGAAGTATCTATACACATATTTATTAAACAATGTCAAGTAAACCTCATATATTTCAGCCATTATATAACTCTTTATGTAAGCCACTTTACTGTCATAAGCCTTATGTCTTAAGGTGATGATGCAATGGAACAAATGAGTCACAAATAGAGAGGGGGCTGATTATGTATGGGACTGTAATACAGGAGAAATTTAAAGCTATAAATTTCTACTATGAGTAATGAATATATGCAGGGTGGGTTATTCCACATTAGATCTGTGAATGCTGGACCTAATATATTTAGCAAAAAAAAAAAAAATGCTTTTACAATTGAGCAGATCAATAATCTTGCATTTGGAAAAAGTAACAATATCGTTAGTTATTCATTTGAAAGCTTACATTAGTTTCTTGGATTGTTTATCATCTGTCACAAAACACTGAAGAATCACTTAATATATGAGGTGTACCTGACATTGTTTAATAAATATGCATATGGAAACCGCACTGAGGTATGTGAAAATCACACCGATAGCAGCACAACTCTAACGTGTTGTCATTGTGGCAAGAGGCACAGCTTTGAGCTCAATTTCTGTATGCTGAGCTCTCAGAACTTCTGCTTCCAAGCTTCAGCTTGGCCTTTCAGGCTCTTTCTTGCTCTCTGTCTCTTGCTGTTGAAAAAGAAAACATTAATCATAATGTTTAAAGAAATGAAAAAATGTGGTCAATGGATAGATTTTTTTTTTCAAGTTAAGGGGTCTGCAGAGATGGTTGTCAGTAAAGTCTTTGCCATGAAAGCATGAAGACCTAGATCTCTAGGATCCACACAAAAAACTAATGGAGATACATGTGTCTTTATGCCCACCATGGTGTCTTTATGCCCGCCATGGTCACGTGGGTGATATCAAGTCAGAGATAGGTGGGTCCCTGGAACCTCTTGGTCAGGCATTCTGTTTGAATCAGCAAGTCCTAGGTTATTGACAGAGAGAATCTCCTCAACAAATAAGGTGGAGAGAAACTGAGCACATATCAGGTCTTTGTCTTCACCTACATATACACACATCACACATACACACATGCACACACCCTAGCATATACACACATGCTAACATGTACACACATGAACATGTATACGCATATACTGGTATGTACACACATGAACATGGAGAGAGAGAGAGAGAGAGAGAGAGAGAGAGAGAGAGAGAGAGAGAGAATGTGGTAGCATGCACTTGTAATTCCAGCACTAAGGAAGCTGAGATAGGAGGATTTCCACGAGATTTTGAGTTTGAGGCCAACCAAGCTGAGCTACGGAATTGAAATCCTGTCTCAAATATTGAAAAGCAACCCTCCTCACAATGCTTATATCATTAGCGCTTATTCAAGATAAGACAGTTACAAATTCTTATAAACTAGTTGACTCTAAAGCGTCCTACACCCTAAGATGTCACACAAGAAGTAGGTTTGAAACTGCAGTGGGGTGCTTTGGCCTTCCCAACTCTTCAGATGTTTGAAGAGCTCGCTTTAAAAAAAAAAGTTTTAATGTACTTTTTTGAAGTTAAAAAGGTTAATATTTTCTTCTAATTCAGTGAATTCAAATGCAGAATGACCACTGATAACTCATCTTCTGGGCTAGCTGTGTCATTTCCCCAAAGTGTCTGCTACAACAGTTTACTTACTTTTTGTGGCTCTGATGTAAGTACATGTGGTAAACACTACCTCAGTTTGTGGCAACAGTTACTTGCCATGAAGTATGAGGAATTTACTTATATTTCCCCTTTCTAAATTAATAATGATGGTGACAACTACAACTATGCGTGAAATAACAAAACTTGTTGATTTTTTTTTACCTTCCACCATGAAAGCTGAAGAAATTAGAATGCGTGCCTTGTTTTTCCCTGCATTCCATAGACTCAGTTATGCAATTCCTTACAGCGTGAAGAACTCTAATTGCATTTTAATGTAACCATAATTACTGTTCATGACTCAAGTTACTAGTATTGCTACTGGGATTCAGTTTTTATAACCAGTGCAGGCACAAGGGTGACAAGGGCTGGAGACCTCAGCGTGGAATTCAGTGTGGGGGACCGGTGGCAAGAAAAGAGGAACTCCCCTGTGTCATGGAAATTTTGACCTTTGATGGATGATTTCTCTAGCGTCTGAATAAAATTGTTGTGATCTAATATTCTTTAACCTATAATATGTGGAATATGGGGCACCATTTTGCTTTGTTTTGGGTTTATACTTTGGTTTTCTGTAGGGCAACCTTCGTTTTCTACATGTATAGCATACAGGTAGTTTGTCTTTAGCTTTTATTTCTTTAATATTTAACTTGTTTCCCCTAATTTTCATAGAAGTATATGTTGCACATTAAGCTTGTCATCAAACCCCTGCCATAAGAGAGAGCAGTGTTTGGTCAGCAAAGAAAACTGATACTTGATTACTTTCAGTGAGAATTATTAGAATAAAGTTCTGATTGGCCTCAAGATGAGAGGAGAATTAGGCAGAAAGAATTCAGAACACAGAGAGCTAAATATGACGGGACTTTAAATGAAGAAGAGATTTCTCATTAAAGCATGGCACTTCATTAAGAGTAAGAATAAGAGAGAGAAAGGAGGAGAAATAGGATCCATGAAAGGGATGGGGGAGGGAAGTAGGAATTTGGGATGCCAGACCACCCTTCTAGGAGCAGCCTTCATGTCTGGACCAAAAATCTCCTGAAGAAGGAAAGTTCTCATGTTTAATAACTTTTTTTTTGGGGGGGTGGAAAGTTTCACATCACGTAATTAGCTCAACATGGGGTGTATGATAGGATCCTAGTGGGGGAAGGGCGGGGCAGGTACTGTAAAATGAGAACTGTCAAATCAGTTACACTGCTTCTTTACTCTGTGTTAGATAGAGATGCAGAAGGATGTAGAAGTATATTCAGACTGTAGGATCTGATGCTAAGGTGAAGGCCTGTGTTCTATCAGCTTCTAACCCCTACCTCCTCACCCTTCCAGTTCTTTTTTTGCTTTGTTTTTATTTCTTAGTCCCTCCCATTTCCCCCTTTGGTCCCTAATCATTTTCACTTCTTCTTTCTGATCATATACAGATGCAATGTTATGCTGTGTGTCTTTCTGAGGCTGGCTTCATTTGTCATATATAAGCAACTCCAGTTGTCCTCATTTTCTCTTTTTTTATTTTATTTTTTTACTGTGTTCTTTTTCTATTATAATGCTTATTCATCAAGTTACATCACAGTGTCTTCTTTCCACCCCTCCTGGTTCTACACTCCCACCTTCTCCCTCTCCCACCCATCGCACACCTCCGATGTGTCCCTAAAAATCAGCCCCTCTCAGTTCAACAGTCATATCAGAGCTAAGAGCTTCCACTTGCACAGGGGGCCAACACGGTAGCACCCTTAGGGGAAATTGTCCCATTGATAGGTAACAAAGTCTGCGTTCCTGATCTTTTTGGTGTGTTCGTTGTAGGATATTTATCCTGTACTATATGGCTAAAATCCAATTATAAGTGAGCAGATGACATGTGCATTCTTCTGAGTCTGGGTTAGCTCTCTCAGGATGAAGCTTCTCTAGTTCCATCCATATGGCTACAAATTGCATGATTTCCTTGTTTCTGATGGCTGACTAGTATTCCATTGTGTAAATGTACCACAATTTTTCTTTAATCCATTTGTCAGTTGAGGGACATCTGGGTTGTTTCCAGTTTCTAGCTATTACAAATAAGGTTGCTATGAACATAGATGAGGAAACGTCCTTGTGATTCGGTAAGGAATCATTTGGATGTATACCCAGAAGTGGTATGGCTGGGTCTTGAGGCAGAGCTATTCCAAGTTTTCCAAGATATCGCCAGATTGATTTCCATAGTGGTTGTACAAGTTTGCACTCCCACCAGAAATGGAGGAGTGTTCCCCTTTCTCCACAACCTCACCAGCATGTGCTATCATTTGAGTTTTTGATCTTAGCCATTCTGACCAGTGTGAGATGGAATCTCAGAGTCCTCCTGAGTTACATTTCTCTGATGATTAAGAAAGTCGAGCATTTCTTCAAATGTTTCACTGCCATTAGTGATTCTTCCTTTGTGAATTCTCGGTTTAGCTCTGTTTCCCATTTTTTCATTGGAGTATTTGGTATCTTGGTATTTAATTTCTTGAGTTCTTTATAAATTATGGATTGTAAGGGGTATAACATGTGTTTGATGGCTGAAGACAAAATTCCCTAGTGTTGTATGGTACTGGTCATGTATCTACTCTTTTTTTTTAAATTTATTTTTTATTTCTTCAAGTTACATCTCAATCGCAATCCCCTCCCTACTCCCCCGTCCAGTGCCACCCTCCCCCCTTCTTCCCCCTCCAACCCACCCATCCCCTTCCATTTTTTTAAGTTTAAGGTATATCTTTTCCCCCCAACAGCTCCCCCTTTCAGTCCAACAAATGGCTCTTTCTCTTATAACAATAAATACAATACAAAACAACAGAAATAATTAGGCCACAATTATAAGAGTTATAAGGCTTAGCATACAATCCCAATATCCAGTCTATATGTATTTGGCACCTGACTTTAACATTCTACTATCTACCCATCTCCATGAGTTTAAAGTTCTATATCCAACTCAGCTTTCATCCTATTCATCCTGTTATATAGGGACACTCCACTCTAGAGGAGTGGGATGGAAGGGTTGGGGGTAAAAAAAAAAATGAAATGTGAAGTTTCGGCCTTTTGCTACCAATTGTCATAAACTCTTTAGGATAATTAAGAAATGCAAACTAATAGTCATGCAAGCCTGTCATTTTGTTAGGTACTATGACAGTCTATTATAGTTATTTTCTAAGCTAATCAGAAATCAAGTTGCTAAGAGACAAGCAACATTTGCTTATCCTAATATAAGAGATAGATAGGGCGTCTTCAAAAACCTCAAGAGATCTGCAGATTATGGCATTCAAAGATGTTTTCTTAACTTTAGATTTTTTGATATTGAGACATGTCAGCTCCTGACAGTACCCCCTATTCTACTCCAAGTAGAAGATGAGCATCGAAGAATCTCCAGTGGGAGATGGTTGAATTAGTGGCAAGCCTATCTCTTGGCAAGAAAAACTCCTTGCTTCAACTGTAGACAGAATGTTGTCCAAAAAGGACAAAACTTGGAAGCAGGTAAGTCGACAGCCTAGCTCTGCCAAGACAGGGTAGGAAAGTCCTTTATAATTCCTGCTTCACAATCAATGTCTTTCAGAGAAATGGGGCCAAACAGCTGAAGATTGATGCTGTAATGTATGGAGAGAAAATGGGAACTGTTGAGGCAGCCACGGGTATGTCATTTCTTAGTTTTGGAAGCTGCGGGCCCTGCACTTCCTATATAATCAGATATATTTATCCCTCTCAGGTCTCTGAGGTGGTTGAAGAATAGATAGCTAGAGTCTCATAGTTAAATTTTGAGTTGTTTAGGAATCAAGAGGGTGTTCTGGATCTAAGAAGATGTTTTTAAAATTGTGATGAAAGTTAATATGAAAGCGTGTATCTACTCTTATTTTGGGCAACCACGTTGAGAAATACCCATATATAATGCCAGAGTGACTGGGGTGATTTATATTGTCATCAGCAGTGTATAGTTCATATTCTCACTACCCTTTGTTGTTGTTCTTTTTAGTTACTGCTGTTTTGACCTAGGAAGAGAGAAGCTCAATGTGGGCTTTGTTTATATTTCTCTGATGTCTAGTGAGGGTGAACACATTTCCAATTGCTTATTAGCTGTTTTTATTCCACCTTTTGAGAATTCTTTGCTTTTTCATTACCCTACATATTGACTGTGTTCTACAATTTCTTATTTAGTTTATTTTTCTTTTTTTTACATTCTTTGCATATTCTAGACATTAATCTTTTGTCAGATATAAGGTTAACAAAGACTTTTCTTTCATTCTGTAAGCCAACAGTTCTCAACCTGTAGATCATGACTCCTTTGGGGGTTGCATATCAGATATCCTGCATATAGGATATTTACATTACGATCCATAACATAAAATTAGAGTTATGAAGTAGCAATAAAATAGCTTTATGGTTGAGAGTTGCCACACATAAGGAACCTTATTAAAGGGTCACAGCATTAGGAAGACTGAGAACCATGGCTGTAGGGTTTCTTTTTGTTCAATTAATGGTTTCATTTGCTTTACAGTAACTTTTACTTTGTGGAGTCCCATTGTTCAGTTGTTGAAATTATTTTTTGAATTACTTGGAGTCCTAATCAGAAAGTCCTTTCCTATGCTGATGTCCTGAAGTATTTTTACTACTTCTATCAGTTTCCGAGTTTGAGTACTATGGAGAAATCATTTGGAGCTGATTTTTGTGTAGTATGTGGGATACGGATTTAGTTTCATTCTTTTTCATGTGACTATCCAGCTTTGCCAGCACAATTCTTAAAAATGCTGTCTTTACTTCAATGTGTAGTTTTGGATTCTTTGTTAAAAAATCAAGTGGTTGTAACTGTGTGGGTTTAAATGTGCGTCCTTATTTTAATATATATATATATAGTCTGTTGTTATGCCAGAATTATGCTCCCATAGCTCAATAGTATATCTTAAATCATTATCATGAGACCTCCACAATATGGTGAGAATTTAGTCTTGCCTTGCATACACAGGGTGCTTTGTGCTTCCTGTGTGAGTTTTAGGGATTATTTATGAAGAATGCATTGAAAATTTTTTTTCAAATAAGATTTATTATTCAAATGATCATGTTTCCCCTCCATCCTTGCATGATAATATGTTTAAAATTTGAAAGATGATAGTATTTTTACTGATGTATTTCAACTAATAGTTCTGTTCCAGTCTCCAGTACATGATCCATAATCACACACACACACACACACACACACACACACACACACACACACACAC
>CAJQZJ010001079.1:1690411-1706285 GCA_907164525.1 Lophiomys imhausi
CACACACACACACACACACACACACACACACACACACACACACACACCAGAATTTTTTAAAGCAAAACTCATTTGTTACATTATCTAGCATCTCTAGATAATTCCCTTATTAGAAGGCACACTTCAAGATGAAGTGCCAAACGGTAACTAATGGGATCATGAAGAAGCATGAAACAATAAATAATATATGCACGTCCATAGCAATCCAGCTATGTTGTAAGATATACAGTTGGTTGTTGATTATATTACTTCAATGCATCTCTACCAGACAGATGAAAATGCTGCTTTGGATACAGCATTTGGAATCAGGATGAGATATTTAATGTTTCTTACACTCTCTTCTATTATGAATTTTAACAATAACATTGCTAACATGTGTTGATATTGGGGATGCATCTTCTACTCTTGGACTTGTATTTAGGAGGCTGACACATAAGAATCAAGAGTTCACTAATGACTGATATCCAAGCCAGGACAGATTTTTTAAAAAAGTGTTATCTCAAGGGAATTTGTGAAAATATGAAAAACAAACCCAGAAACAACCACCCACCACCAATAGCCCAGTTGGTAGAGTGGAGGACTGTAGAGGGTTTACTTCAGGCATTGAAATTTTGATTGCCATTTCATTGAATTGGTAAATTGCCTTGGGTAAGAGCCATTTATACAATATTCATTCTTCTAAATTCAGAAGCAGAAAAGGTTTTCTATTTTGAAGTATGCTTTTCAATGCATTTCTTTAGAGATTTTAGGTCTTCATTGTAAATATATTTCATTTCTCTTGCTAGATTTATTGCAAAATTTTTTAAAATATAATAATTCTTTAAGTGAAAAGACTTTCAGAATGGAACATTGATAGCACAGGTACTAAGAACAACAATTAGTAAATGAATCTCATGAGACTAAAAATATTCTACAGGGCAAAGGACACCATTATCTATTATCAGGACAAAGTCGCAGGCTACAGAATAGGGAAAGACCTTTACCAATTACATATACAAAAGAGAGTTTGCATCTAAAATACATAAAGAACTAAAAGTATCAACATCAAGGAATTAAATAACCCAATTTAAGTATAGGGAACAGGTCTCTAGCTTGTCCCAGAGATGTCCCAACACCAATTTCCCTTCTCTCTCACATCCCACTCATCCCCCATCCCTGCTCTGGGGGAGGTTCCTAGGATCCTCTAACAACTGGAGCAGAGACTGTCTCTGACTTGGACTTTGCTGCCTCCTTCTGGATCTCATTTTCCTAGAAGAGCTGTCTTGTCTTGCCTCAGTGAGAGAGGAGGTACTTAGTCATGATGTGATTTGATGTGCCAGAATGGCTTGGTACTGGGTATTGGTTTCGGGGCTGGGGGAGGGTGGTTATGAGGGAAGTGGGTGGGAGGAGAGAAGGGAGTGGGATTGCGATTGGGATGTAAAATAAACAAATAAAATAATGAAGAAAATTAATTAATTAATTAATGGGAAAAATAGGATACAGAAATCAGAAGAGAATTCTCAAGTAATGAAACACAGTGGCTGAGAATTGCTTAAATAAATGTTCAACACTCTTAGTCATCAAGGAAATGCAAATTAAAACTACAAATCTACTTTGAGACTTCATCTTAGCCCAGTCAGAATGGCCAAGATCAATAAAACAAATGACAGCATGTGCTGGCAAAGATGAGGGGAAAAGGGAGAACTTGTTTATTTGCTAATGGGAGTGCAAACTCTAATAGCTATTATAGAAATTATTGGGGAGGTTCTTCAAAAAGCTGAGAATTTATCTTCCTACTCTTGGGTATATAACCAAAGGACTCTGTCTTACTACAGAGATTCTTGTTCATCCACATTCATTACTTCTCTATTCATAATAGGCAGGAATCGAAAATAACCTAGATGTTCATGAACTGATGAATGGGTGATGAAAATGTGGTACATGATGAAATGTTATTCAGTAGTAAAGAAAAATGAAATACACAGATTAATGGAATAGAAAATACCCTGAGTGAGATAATATAGACTAAAAATGACAAGGTGTTGCATGGTTTCTCTTATATGTGGATGCTAACATTTAAACTTTAGATACATGGTTTTTTTTTGTTCTTTTTTTTCCTTTATTTTTTATTTCTTCAAGTTACATCTCAATTGCAGTCCCCTCCCTATTCCTCCCTCCAGTCCCACCCTCCCACCCTCAACCCCCCATAGTCTTCCCTTTTTTTTTTAAGTTTAAGGTATATCTTATTTTCCCCTACATGTGTTTTAATCAAAATAATCACAGAGGTTATCTAACTAGGAAAGGACAAGGTGGAAGAAGGAGATCTTTCAATGAAGGATAAATAAAACACTGTGTTATAATGAGATCAACAGAAAACTGGAATAGGAGTGTTAAATGGAGATGGTAATGGGAGGGCAGAATAAAGGGAGAATATGGAAAGACACAACTAACCCTAAATGCCTTTTGAAAAGCCGATGGAAACCAACCATGGCAGAAGCTTACTAAAATATATGCACATAGGAAAGGAATTGAAGGGAGTCACCATATAATGGGGAACACAATGCCTCAACTAGATATCTTATGTCACCAAGTGAAACCATCAGTGCCAGAGATGGGTTACATCATATTGAGTCATCAGCCAAAGGGTTCCCATAGACTTTCCAAACTTCACAGGCTATTGCCAAGACTATTGGTTACTTTCTAATACCTGATGGTAAGTAAGGTCCTATTGCTGAAGACATCATTTACTTATGTCATCAAAAATGTACATATTGAACTAGTGCCCAACTAAAAGCTTCATCCCTACTGACTAGCATTCAGAGTGCTGTAATATACTCTGCCCACTGCTGAAGAAGGAAGAGGATATTAATAAACAATACCACCCAGATGCAAGCCCTGCTACCTATAATGTGTCCTACATGTAAAATACACTGGTGCAATAGTGACACAAATGTTATGGGAGTAAACCAAACACTTTTGATTGTATTTAAGACTACTCCATGAGACAGAACCATACTGATAATGCTAAAGCAGTCAACAATCTGAGATTAGATTGGTCATGAACTCTAGAGGAAAAACTACCATTCTTTTGTTAAAGGAACATGGCAACAAATTGACTCCTCATGACATATTGCTATACTCATAGGTCAGAGCATTGCTCAACCCTCACCATAGAAGCTTCTTCTAGAAGTAGACGGGAATTAGCACAGACACCCACAGCTGGACAATGTGTAGAAGGTGATAAATTTCAGAGAATTCAGCCATAAGTGGGGTGGGCGTCTCTATCAAACCTTTCACTCAAGGCTCAAGGATCTGTAGAGAAGAGGATACAGAAAGATTGTAAAAGCCTGAAGTGGTAGATGATTCTAAGACAACAACATCCTGCAGACACAACATATATAAACTCACAGATATTACGACAGCATACAAAAGACACGCCCAGGTTCAAATCGGAGAAAACAAATCCCAGCACTGAGAAGGGGAAGTAAATACAAAATTCCACTACGAAACACATCTCCAGTGGAGTGTCATAGGTCCATCAACTACACTTCAAGGCAAGCCGCAAGCCCAGGAATAGTTGCTCAACACAAATCAGACTCCACATTTTTGTTGTTATTCTTGCTGGTGTGTGTTCTGCTTGTTTTGTTTGTTCGTTTTTGTCTTGTTTTTGTTACTTTTGATTGTCATGTTCTGTTTTGTTTTTGTTTTTTGAGTGAGAGAACATGAGAGAGCAAGAGACCATGAAGTTGGGTGGGTAGGTAGGTAGGAAGGATTTGGGAGGGGCTGGTGTAAGGAAGGAATATCATCAAAATATATTTTATGAAAAAATTAAATAAAAAGAGAGTAACACTTGTCTCCACTTCTGTTTGTTTTGCAGTGCTAGGGACTGAACCCAAGTTCTTGTGCATACTAGGTTTGTGAGTACCCTAACACTCACCAGTGCTCAAGTTTTAATAACTATCCCTCAACAGGTGGGCTTTAGGGTTCATTTCCTTGATGTTGTGAGTGGTGAGAGATTCCAGGATTCTGAGTCCAGGTGGTAAGTAGTATGTCTGGAGCTGTGCTTTTCTTTCCTGGTTGCTTATTGGAGGCTGTTGGCCAGTAGCCCACTGAGTATCAAAAGGACTTTCAAGCATCTGTTGGTAGGCTAAAATAAAAACTGAGGTCTTCTGCCAAAAGCCAGCAACAACTTGGCAAGCTACTTGGGGAAGCTGCCATGTTGCGGAGGAATGGAACTCAGTTGTCTTCAGACTATAGCTTCTTGTAAAATCTCAAGCCCAAGCTGCTTGGTGAGGCTACTCCCAAAAGCCCTGCAGCAGATGTTATGAGGATAATAAGTGCCTCTTTTTAAAAAATCACTGAGATTGGGAATAATTTATTACCCTCTACTAGAGTACTGTCTACAAACTGAAAGGGAAAAATTAAAAGCAGAATATGCACCAAGTATGATGCACATACTTGTGATCCCAGCATGCTTGATAAAGAGGCAGGGAAATCCAGGAGGTCAAGGAATTCAAGGTCAACATGGGCTATATGAACTCTATCTCAAAAACTCAAAATAAATAAATACACAAGTTCTGGTATCTGTAGAGTAATTTCTGAAAACCCATGTTACTAGTATTCACATCACAATTGCTTCATATTTTTATAAGCTAAATTGGTCATAAGAAAAGAACTGAACTCAACTGTCCGAAAATACACAAACACAATTTCTAGTTGAAAGAGAAAGTATAATTGTGTGCTGTATACTCCTGTAACTTTAGCACTAAGGAAGGTGAAGCCAGAAGATCATAAATTTGATGCCAGCCTGGGCTGCATAGTAAGTTCAAATCCAGCCAGAACTACATGGAGATCCTATCGTAAAACAAAGCCAAACAAAGGAAAGAAAAAAAAATACAAGTAAAGTTTTATTACAGGTCCTTAATAAAAATTGGTTTTACAGTCTCTTCAGAGCATAATTGTATAACTTCTTTTGTGGTTTTTGCTAATTTGTATTCATACAATATTATTAATATATATATATATATATATATACAAACAATACATACTTCAGTAAAAAAAAATTACAAAATTATCTGAGAGCAAGAAAGTTGGCCCCACTTCTCTCTTGCTATAGCATTGGGGATGGAGGCCCTGCACCTTACCTATACAGCACAGTAGAGCTGGCGGTGGTGATGTGGGCAAGGGTAAGCCTGTCCTGAGGGTGTGAGAGCAGGATAACTGGCCCATCTCTTGAGCTGGCCGGGCCCCTTGCCAGAGTAGTGCTGGGGAGCAGCTCTGGTGGCATGTGTGCAGGAGAAAGGGCCTCTCCCCAAGAGGAAGAGCTAGCCCTGCACCTCACTTGGGGGAAATGGGAGAGCTATGCCTGGCAGGCACAGAAGACCCGGTGGGCTAGCTACCACCCAGGCCCAGATCCAGGGCTTTGAGTTGGCCCACCTGAACATCTACCCCATCTATGAAGTACTGGAGCACATGAAGGGGCCAATCCTGCAGAACCAAAGCCATAGGATCTCCATGACACAGGGCAGCATCAGGATATCCAAGAGGAGTCCCTGTGAGGATCCAATATTGATAGTGTAGCAGAAGCCACAGGTCTTAGATCATACCAACGACTCACTGCAATGTACACTTACAAGTAAAGTTGTTGGGGCAAAAGAATATAGTGCATGACATACCATGACACACCACAGCTTCTCTGGCAAGATTATTTTTAAATTTTTATTTATTTATTTTTGTGTCTTCTTTTCTTTGGGGGTAGAGGTTTCAAGGGCAGAAGGTAGATATGGAGGGACAGCAAGATGAGTGGGATTGGGGTACACGATGTGACATTCACAATCAACAAAAAGTTTAAAGATATAAAAAAATTGCAAAATTGTTTTATTTATTTATCTCTTTTATATCTATGTGTGAATGCCTGCAGGTATGTATGTGTCCTTCATGTGTGTCTGCTTCCAACTAAAACCAGAAGGAGTCATCAGATCCTCTGGACCTGGTGTTACAGACAGTAGGAGGAGCTAGAAACAGAACCAAGGTCTTTTGCAAGAGCAGCAAGTGCTTTAACCACAGAACCATCTCTCCAGCCTGCAAAAGGATTATAATATATACATATAATTGAGGCTCCAAGAGGCTCAAGCATGGCAAACATGGCTCTGGTAGGCCTTTGCCTCTCTCCCCTATTTCCTCTGTCTTGCTAAAAACTTTTAGATTACATCCCTAAAGCTAGCCACCAAGTTCCAATTCCCTTATTTGGCCACTTCCTCTTCCTGAGGCTCACTACCAAAGTCCAGCTATCAATGTCTTGAAGTTCAGCAATCAAAAGTCACCCAACTCATCTTGGCTAACCAATTAACATGTCTAATTAAAATTAAACACCTCATCCTAACACAAGATTTCCCCTTATACCTTTATAAACTGCCATTTGCCTACCATCCCCATCTATTTCCTCTCTACCCAGTGGCAGTCCTTTGTTCCTTTGGGGAAAATATTCCTTCTCCTCCCTCCCTTGTGTGTGTGTATGTGTGTGTGTGTGCATGTTTGTGAATAGAGGAAATCCAATGACTATAGTGACACCAGTATTTAGAAGAATAAATAGATTAAGAGTTATCTAGGAGAATAGGGAAAATGAAACATATTTATTTCCTTTTTTAAGGGTGGTGCTCAGGAGAACAAATGTATTTATTCATAGATACAAGTGTATGTCTGATCCCCATAACCTCACTATTGTACGATAACTACAACGTGGCCTCTGCAGACACCCTCCACGATTGAGCTGTTGTTCAATCTCATCTGTAAAACAGGAAAGGCAAGAAATGAACCATTATCAGGGAAATGCAAATATAAACCACAGTGTTACCTCAAACAGCGGAGAATGGATGTTATCATTGACCTAAGGTAACAAGTCTGGTGAGAATGGAGGAAAAGAAAGTGTGTTGAAGTTGAGGAGAATATGATTCATATAGGCATTGTAGTACAGTATAGTGTGGAGATCTTCAGGTAATCACCAATAAACCCACCATGTGACTCAGCAATTCCACAGCAATTCAAAGAAAATTAAATTAGTGTATTAAAGAGAAGCCTAAGGCTGTAGAGATGGCTCAGTGGTTAAGAGCACATACTGCTCTTGTAGAGAACCCAAGTTCAAATCCTAACATGCACATCAAGTGGCATGTACCTTCTGCTACAGGGGGTCTCACACCCTATTTGGTCTCTATGCACACCCCAACACACCTGAACATGCCAATCCATAAACAGAAAGTCAAACACACAAACAATATAAAAATAAAATATTTACAAAACGTCTGGAATCTTAAGTTTGTTGTAGCACCATTCACAACAGCCAAAGAAAGCAAGCAAGTAAGACATGTTGATTGAAACATAGCTAAAAACAATGTGGGACATATATGTAGTGGAACACTATTTAGTCATAAAAACAATGAAACCTTGACAGTTGCAATAGTGTGGGTGGTACGAGAAACCATTATGCAAGTGAAATAAACCAGGCACCAGACAAGTACCACATGACCACATGCATCTATAGAAACTAAAAAGTTGGCATAAAAGTTGAGGGCAGGTTGGTGGTTACTAGATGCTAGGGCCAGTCAGGGTGGGGAAAGGAGAGAAGATGTCAATCAATCGTCCTCAATTACAGGTAGAAAGAAACAGGAAGTTCTGCTGAACTATTAGTATGATGACCATAGATATTTTTTTAAAATGCACTTTATAGATGAAAATCTAGAGAATAAGTTGAAAGCTGTCATCACAAAGAGCTTACAATTGAGGAGATAGACATGTTTAACCCTCTTCAAAGATTATACAATGTATACATGAATGAATATTGGTCCACTTGACTAATAGACACAACTATTATGTTCTTTTGTATAAGTTAAAGTAAATTTAACTTAAATAAAAGGTCTAAATAAAAATATTGAGGACTGGGGATACAACTCAGCATTGAAGCACACAGGCCTGACATGTTCAAGGCCCTTCAGTTCATCTTCATGCTCAAAGTGGGACACATCAGACAAAACAAAAACACAGAGACCCGAAAGAATCAAATATCTTAAGACCATTAAAAGGACAGAATATGATGAAATTCTTTGCTCAGCACCTACACACATCCTAGGCAATCTGTTGATTGAGCAAATAGTTGTATCAACTTGCATTACAACATCCCACTGCTATTAATGATGGGACAAGAGACAAGGTCACAAGGAACAAAGTATAATGGAACAACTTCTGGGTTTATTATTTTGAGTTTTGTTTTGTCTTTGAGACAGAGTCTTGCCTACAGTTCTGGCTGGTCTAGTCCTCACAATGTGTCCAGACAATTCTGTGGCCTCAGGATTACAGGCTGACATCATCCAGGTTAAAGGCCTGTAGGGGTATGTTGTCACAGATACAGGGGACTGACTTGGGGTACAGAGAAATCAGTCTCTGGAACTGAACTAGTTGCCTTGGGGGATGGTGACCAGGTTCTTCAGGAGATAAGAGGGGGCATGCAGTTAGAAAAGAGATTATTAAACTTTCTTACGACTTAAACTCACCAACTCAAGGGGTCTTGCTGTGAATTATTGTCAAGAGGTTCATTTCCACATTAACGCTAAAGCTCTTATTTTCGCGGATAATCTCTGGTGAGTGTTGTAAGTCTCGTGTCTAGGTACATTTTGAAAGGGGAAATAGAGAATAAAATTATAAGTGTTAACACGTCCCAAGGTGGCAAACCTTGGAGTCCCTCGGGACCGATGCTGTACCCCTGACTTCCTGTGCCCCAGACACATAAGCTTTGTGAGAAACAGGCTCATGATGGCGGGTGGGGACTCAGAGGCCCACTTCTCTCTCCTCTTGAGGGATGGCTGCCCATGCATGTATTTAACTGTTTTGCCCCGTGAAATAAGAATGGATGGGGACATGATTCAGTGGGTAAAGTGCTGGTGATGTAAGTACAGGAACCTGAGCTCAGATGTCCAAAATCCATAAGGGATTGTTTTGTTTTGTTTTTTTGTTTGTTTGTTTGTTTTAAAGCCAAATGCCTGTAACCTCAAAGCTGGGTGGACAGTCAGGTAGATAGCAGGGCTCACTGGACAGTCAGCTACAGCTGTGAGCTCTGGGTTCAGTGAGAGATCTCAGAAAGCTAGGATGGAGAAATGATTGAAGAAGACATCCTCCTGTCATCCTATGGGCTGCTATACATGATTGATAATCTTGACAGGAGGGAGGAAAGAAGGGAGAGGAGAAGGGAGGGAGGGAGGGAAGGAGAGAGGGAGGGAGAATAATAAAGCAAGCCCTCTACCTGCATTTCTACCTCTGTAGCACAACGTTGTCTTGTTTAATCTATAAAGCTTCATTCCTTCATTGGGCATGAGGGAGTCTGGACGGATAAATACATCTAGGTTTTCTCTCCAACCCATTCTTTAATTGTCTTTCTATGAGTTCGAAGTAACCAAAAGTCACAGGACAAGTGATTTTCTTTTATAAAGCACATCAGCACCCATCTCTCTCTCTCTTTCTCTCTCTGTCTCTCACTTATTGATTGATTGATTGTTTTTCCAAGACAGAGTTTCTCTGTGTAGCCCTGGCTGTCTTGGAACTCGCTCTGTAGACCAGTCTGGCCTTAAACTCAGGGATCTGCCTGCCTCTGCCAATGGTGGGATTAAAGAGGTGCATCATCATGGCAAAGCCAAGACAAGTGATTTAAAGCAGCATTCTTACTTCTTGTTCTAGAGGTTGGGACCCTGAAGCCACAGCTTGACTTGGGCTCTGTTCACTCTGAAGGTCCTAGGTAGTTTCTTCCTCATCAGTCTCTAACCTCTGGTGACTGATGCCAATGGGAATACTCGGCTTTCAACTGCATCCATTCCTGTCCTCAGATGGCCTTTTCTCTCTATGTGCATCTATGCCCAGATAAGAATACAAGTCATAGCAATGGACACACCCTAATCCAGTAAGAACTTGTAAACAGAATCATGGTCACACCATTGGGTAGGTCACGTTGTTTTGGAGGACCCACTTCAATGCACAGTGTGCACTCAGCATGAGATGTTAATTTTGCTCACTTAGAACTTGACATTTACAGATTTACATCACTCATTTGCTTCCTGCCTCCAGGTTCAAATAGCTTCTCCTTCTCTGTGCTTTTCGTAGCTGAGCGGCATTCTTAGTACCATGTTGGTTGACCTTCACAGGAGGTAAACCAACTAGTCTCTGACCCAGCCATCACACATTTTCACATTTTCCTTCACCCAAGTAAGCAATTCATGTCAGACTTACTTGGTGGAATGTGACAAGACAATACCAACTCTCACTTCAGTGTCTTCTTTACACGGCCTTGCCTGGTATAGATTTCAAGGAGCACCCACATACAGACAGGCTCAGTGGGTTTAATCAGGTGTGCCTTCGTCCCACAGGCCTGCTCAGTCTTGCATAAGTACCTTATCAACCTCTGTAACACCCTAAAAAGAAAGACATGGTAAAGAAGTGTCCAAGTCACTCCTAGGAAGACTGTGAACATCCCAGTGAAGGCTGGATGTGGAGGCACAGGTGGCTTTATAAAGGACAGAGTTCCCCAAGAGTGAATGAGATGAGGGGTGATGAGCAATAGACCCAGAAAGACGTTCAGAGTGTGAGGTGTGGAAAGCTTGAATGATCTGGTAAGGTTATTCATTGTTGGTGTACTAGGAAGCTCCCCACAAATCCAAATGGAAGTGATGTCCTGGACTGAGTTCCTTTTACCACAGTGTGTATGATGGGGGCAGGGAAGGAGCACAGCAGGCAGAACTCAGGAAACAGTTCTCATTTTGGGTTCTAACAGAGATTTTCAAAAGCATTCCTTTCAGGAGCATGTGAGAGAAGAATTACTGTAGACTGTATTTTGCCATGCAGCACACTATGTATGAGTGCACACCTCTTCACAGAAAGCCTAAGCTTTTTCGGGACATCTATTCCAGAAAACCTGTAGGATTTTGATGGGGAAGGGGCAGGACAGTTACAAGCATTCTAAAAACTTAATAATGAATTCAATAAAACATGATGGATTTTAAAATATATAGTACATGGTATGCATTTTAAAACTCCACTCATTGTCCTAACAGTTGGTGTTCAGTGTGTAGCTGAGTGATCTATTACAGATTTAGCAAGTGTGAGTTCTTAACTCCCTGTCTGGAAGTGGGCAGTGGTGTTTAATGGTATTATTACTATTATTATTGTTGCAATTATTATTATTACTATTTTTGTTTGTTTTGTTTTGAGACAGAGTCTGGTGGAAATGAGGCTGGCATTGAACTTAGTATGCAGTCGAGGATGACCTTGAACTCCTGTTCCTCCTTCCACCTCCTGAATGCTGAGATCACAGACATGCATCCCTGTGTCTAGTTCCCGGTGTCCAGGGTTTTAAGTAGAAAGATCATGTTTATGGTTTCCTGGTTAGCTACAGGAAATTAGACTGACGTTGCCAAAAATTTCATACACAATTATGGAGGACTTCTGAAAACACATCTTCGCAAATATGCTGGCATCCTTCCAGTACGCACACATAGACTTTCCAAACAGTGTATGTTTCCTAATCAGATTGGGAGAACAAAGTCAGGACTATACTGATCTCTGTCTTTTCTCACTTGGAGCCAGACTCTGCGAAGTCAGATGCTATATTACGAGTTATTTTGAGTTGGTATCAAAAGAAATGCTATCATATTTCTAATTGAGGAGATTGTGCCAAGGTGGTGGTTTTAGTGCCGCAAAAAGCTGTTAATCAGCATTTGAAAATTGCTCAGTGATTTCCTCACTAGGTGGCCTTCCATTGACTTACATATCCTAGGCTTTCCTTTCACCCTTGAGCCACCTTATGTTTGCTATATATTTAGAATATGAGTCCAGTTTTGAACTTTCTGAAATTCTCACTCTGATAAACACAAGAAACTAGCATTACATTTAGAAAGCCATAGCTTGGAATGAAGCTCCTATGTCAACACCAACAAACCAGCCTAAAAGTCCTAATCAAGTTGTTGGTCTTCATGAAAAGTCCTAACTGAAATGAAGTTGTTTGTCTGGACCAACAAATCAAGATTAGAGAACTCAGAATCACATTTCCAAACAAGTTTCTTCCCGTAGGTACCATAATGGGGCTACTTCTGCCTCTGCTTTAATCCCTACATAGGAGCATAACCAGAAGTAACCTGTCAACCAAGCAATTGTCATTTTATTTTTTATTTCTCTTTTACATCCCTACAATGGACTGACTTTAAAATGATCCTTCAGCTTTAGGTTTTTTCTTTCCCCTTCCACCAGCTTTTCTCTTAAAACAAAGTAAAAACAAAACCAAAAATGAAACAAAACAAACAAAAAACCAGCCTCTTCTTCCTGCCCATAAAGACAGTTATTCTAGTTTATGGAGTCTAATGGGAAAGTAAACTAATGAAGAGTACTAAGCTAAATTGCTGAAATTTTGTCATTTGACACTGGAAATAACATCTACAGAGGTGAAACCACACAGCCATACCATACCCCAAGTTAAGTTTGGGATGCACTCCATCTGACCCACTTCACAGTTTAGAAATCAGGCTGTTATAATGGCAATGATTTTCCATATCTAGGAACCTTATCTTAATGGGTCTTTGATGACAGGTGGATTTGATTAGAGTGTGAGAAGTAAGTACATGGCAGGATAGGAAAGATGTGCTCAGTATATTACAGTAAGAATGGACACAAGATAACCTTCCTATAACCCACAGACCCAAAGCAGACAGGAACCTAGCATAACTATCTTCTGAGAGACCCCACCAAGCAGTAGATGGAAACAGATGCTGAAACACACTGCCAAGCATTAGGAGGATCTCTGGGAGATTTGTAGAAGAGAGGGAGGAAGAACAGAGGGATCCAGAAAGGACAAGAACTTCACATGAAGACCAACAGAACTAACCAACCTAGGCCCCGGGAGGCTTAAGGAGTCTGAAGCACCAACCAAAAAGCACATATAGACTGGACCTAGGCCCCCTACATGTATGTAGCTGATAGACAGCTTGGTCTTCATGCAGATTCTTTAGCAAGTAAAGGTGGGGGTGGGAGGGAGGGCTGTCCTTGACATTCACCCTGTTGCCTATTCATAGAACACTTTATCGTAACTGGGCTGCCTTGTCTGGCCTCCATGGAAGTGGATGCTCTTAGCCCTGATGTGACTTGATGACTGAGGTGGGTTGATGAGGTGGTGCTCCCCTCATCTGAGGAGAAGGAGAGGAGGGAGAGGGGGAAGAGAGTGAGAGGCTGTTACTGGGTCAGGAGGAGGGAGGGGGTTGTGATTAGGATGTAACTTGAATAAGTAAATATATTGAAAAAATGGTCATGAGTAGGTCTGGTGTCTCTGTATGCATCAGGAAAAAGAAATGAATAGAGGAACATAGGCTCATTGATGGTTTTATCAAACGACTGACTCAATTTTCTCCCCTCTCTGGCTTTTGATTGATTGTGATTTATTTTATTTTAAATTATGTGTGTTTGTCCACATGTGGGTATGTACTTGAGAATGCAAGTGCCTGTGAAAGTCACAAGACACTGTGCAACTGGAGCTATCAGTATTTGTGGTTTTGAACTGCCTCCAGTATGGGTGCTGGGATATAAAGTGGGATTCTCTGTAGGAGCAGTGCATGTTTTTAATTGCTGAACCATCTCTCCAGCTCCTCTATTCTTAAAATTTATAGAAGTCCAAGAGACAAAGGCTAGATAATACATGTATATGTAGTCATGAGACAGGTTAGTTAGTGTGTGGCAAGGTGCCTGGACCCTGGGTTGCAGGAATTCTTTGTTACAGAGATAGATTTTTTTTTTTTTTATTCAAGGCTGGACTAAAGAAAATGGGATCTTAAAAATCTCCCAGTTTTGAAAGAGAAAAAGGCTTTGGTGATTTTGGGGGAACCTAACATTGCCACTCATCCTGGGCCTGGCAGGGTCTTTTGTTTCTAGATTCTTTTTTTAGGTGGTGCAGAGGAAGGTCCTCTGTATCTTTTCATAATAGTTCAGCTTTACCCTACTTGCCAAATAAACACACCAGTTTTGGGTGGTGGAAATTTAGATTTGTTTAGAAACGTGGTTGTGTTGAATGAATGTGTCTTTTTGTGTTGGTCTCAAGTGTGGGATGTGGGGGTGTTTTATCCACCACTTAAAAACAGACTTGTGATGGAACACATAAAACATCCCGATGGAGAGCATGTGATGTTTTGCCTGCCGGAGACTGTTACATGTGGAGAACGTATTTACATCCTTTGATGGACAGACTCCTTGGAGAGCACGTGATCTTGGTCAACAGAAAGTATCTTGTGCGGAGGGCATGAAGTTGGCCAATTGGAAAGAATCCTTGTACGTATTTGGAGGAGGAATAAAGGGAGGCCCCAGAAACTAGGATGAGGCTTTTTACTTGGCATTGCTTCTCATTGCTGTTTTGCTTTGAAATACTGCAAATAATGTTTTGATGAAGTTGGCTGCTACTGAGACTTGACAAACATCATGACCTGGGTCAGGCTGTTTGGGGCTGGAAAAACGGCTGCTTCTTCTTCGGCTGTCCTTGCTGTGTTCCTGTTGTTGCTGATTTCTTCATTCCTGTTGCTGATTGTGCCTGTTCCTGTGTGTGCAGTTTTGGCTGGACTGCTGATGAGTTGTCCCAAGGACCTACAACTGAGGAGGTCTTTATCTTCTTCCTATAATAATATCCTTTCTCCAGTACCTCAGGTCAGTG
Organism: Lophiomys imhausi; assembly: GCA_907164525.1. Lineage (NCBI taxonomy): Eukaryota > Metazoa > Chordata > Mammalia > Rodentia > Muridae > Lophiomys > Lophiomys imhausi. Next base: position 1,705,107 of record CAJQZJ010001079.1, read on the forward strand.
GGTTGGAAGGTATATAGAACTATTAGTAAATAGTTTAAAATCAGGCCTTTAGTTTTTCAGAGTTAAATAGGGCATACATAATCTATAAGCTCAAGGAGTATCTAGATGTCTCCCTTTAGTATATCTCCTGTCCTGTCAGAGCTTCTGGATAGGGTTACTGTAACAGAAGCTTAAACTCATTGGTTCTTTACTGACTCTGTCTCATGTCAGAGATCTTGTTGTTTGTTCCCTTGGTATAGGTGCATTCCCAGAATCATAAGTTTCAGCCAAGATTATGTCATCACTGGTTATAAATATTGACTAAATATTATAAGCCAGTTAGTTTCTAAATTTGAACTTCTGTATATAATTTTTTTTTATTTAGAAAATGATAGCTTAAAAAATCTATTACTGGGGCTAGAGAGGTGGTTCACAGGTTAAGAGTGCTTGCTGCTCTTGCAGAGCACCTGGGTTCAGTTCCCAGCACCCACATAACAGCTCACAACCATCTATAAACCCAGGTCTAAGGGATGAAATGTCATCTGACCTTACAGCCACTAGGCATGCATACAGTGCACATGCATACATGCAGGTAAAATATTCATACATATAAAAATACATTATTTCACCAATTTTAGATAAATTTAATTTGCTTATTCACACCATTAGTGTGTTTTTAAATTGTAATTTTGTCTATCAATCATCTACCTATGATATATCAATATATATATATTTATCATCTATCAATCCTCTATGTATCCTTTTATTTATTTGTTTGTTTTTCTTGCTCTCTCTCTCTCTTTTTTCTTTTTTAGTTTGTCGAGACAAAGTTAAAGGTGTGTGCCACCATGCCTGGTTAAATTGTAATTTTAGATTAATTTATTTTAATTACCACTCAGCATAATGGGTTTCCTTATGACACTCACTTTCATACCTATGTATCTGGCTATATGTCATGCTCCTTGTCTTCCTCCATCCTCTTTTTGCTTCCCTTTATCCTGTAAACAGTCATACTTTACAGATGAGATTCTAGACTCTTCTTCAGATGAGGAAAAACTTGCAATATTTGTTTTTCTTTCCTTCACATCCCCTAATTTTAGATGCTTTTCTATCTATGGAGTCTTTCCTTCTAGTCTACTTCTACATGCTATCGTGTGTGTGTGTGTGTGTGTGTGTGTGTGTGTGTGTGTGTGTGTGTGT
>CAJQZJ010001079.1:1706295-1737737 GCA_907164525.1 Lophiomys imhausi
TGTGTGTGTGTGTGTGTGTGTGTGTGTGTGTGTGTGTGTGTGTGTGTCCCAGTATGCACACAGGACAGACATCAGGCAGTGATTCTTATTAGTATACTGGGAACAGGGAAGCAGAACTCTGAACATTGCATCTACCCACATACCCTTGGCCATGCTTATTTTCAGTGCTGACTCTGAAAACTCACATTTTTATTTTTATTTATTTACTTATTAAAGTGGCTCAGCTCATTTGTTATTTTAAGAAGGAGGGAAAATGGAAGTCCAAGAGGCTTCAAGCAATTTTTCATATATTAATTTGCTAATTAAAAGTGGTTCATCATATTTTCTTAGTTCACCATAAAGAGAGAAGCAATGAGAACGGCTGAGACAGAAAGAAGGAATGCATGTGAGAGAGAGAGAGTATGTGTATGTTTATGACAATTGAGTAAATGCTGAAAGAGGAAATTCAAGAGATGGAAAAATTACTAAAAATGATGACAGTGCACAGTGAAAAGTTGCCTCAGGTGGAGCTGACTATAAAGGCAGAAGGAAAGATTAGCTACATAGATAAGGCTGAGTGTAAGGGTGACATTATGAAAGCTCCATCTTGAGAACAGCACTCTCGTTGGATGGATATTTTGCATTGTCCTACCCAGGGTAGACTAGGTCGTGTCTAGAGAAGAAGAAGAACATGGAGTGTGTGTGTGTGTGGGGGGGGGGTCAGCATTGCATAATGGAACTTAAAATTTTTTCATATGTACCTTTGGATGTATCTAGATAAGTCACTTGTATTGTTCTACAACTATATTGCTATATTAAACCATGGATGTTTTTATAAATGGATACAGATAGACTTAAAGCCACTTATTGCCTAAAACACTTACTGTATTAAGCCTTCAGTATGAATTTATTGGCTGTTGGCATCCACAGGATAGAAAACCTGTATCTATTGATCAGTGATGAGTAAATGGAGACCTACCACTCAAGTGTAACTAGGAAAACTTATCTACTTATCTGCATTTTTCTTTTGCCTTGATGTATTAAGATAAATGAGTTGATGGACACCCTTATGCTTAAGAAAGGCAGGCATACTGAAGCTTTTGTGAGTGGACTGTCATTAACAGTCTCAAGGTAAAACCATATGGTGTTTGTGTGTGTGTGTGTGTGTGTTTGTGTGTAGCAGTAGTAATGGTAGTTAGTGGTAGTAGTAGTGGTGGTAATATTCATCTAGTGTATTATGATTGTCCTGTATTTTGTCATCTTAAACATTTTCTCAAGTTGAAAGTATCTTAGACAATTGTGATAATAGTTACTTATTTGATATCTACATTGTTTAGCAGGCCCTTTACACATACAATGACCAATTGTTGCGGTGACGCTGAGGGTAACTGTCCTCACTAGCCTTTGATCACGTGCATCTATAAATGTTAGTGTAAGGGTTTGTGTCCAAATTTACCAGGCATTATTTTTAATGTATATTTTCTACAGTGCCTTGCTGGAGATTGAATACAGGGCCTTGTCAGGGAAAGCACTCTACCATTAGGTTCTATCCCGATGATAAGTCTCCTCTAACCAAACTGAAGTCAGTTAAAACACCTGCTTCTAGGCCAAATGAGCAGAATAAACTAGTTCTGCTGCTTTTTATCTTTACCTGAATTCATAAGAAGAAACTTATCAGAAGCTGAGTGTTCTCCAGAGACCTAGTGCAAGTTCACTGCCTTCTCTGGGTGCTTTATCATTAGCAAGCCAAAGCACCAGCTGTATGTTTGATAGTGTCATTTCCAAATACCTTGGCCTTAACTGTTTCTTCAGTTCCTTAAATTTCAAGCACACACTCTCCTCATTGAAAGGCACTTTCTTCCCATAAGGCATCAGTCATCCAGTCAACAAGTATTTATTAAACACTTGGGAAGTTTTCAGCACACAATGAACGCATTTTCCTGTAAATCCTGATGCAATCATACTTTCGCTCCAGTAAAGATGGCAAAGTACATGATTTTTTTTTTTCTGTCTCTGGATTTTATAGTGTCCTAGAAGAAACAAAACCTATATAGGATAATAGTCGTTCAATTGACTATTTCCATCATAAATATCCATCTGTGAGAACTAAAAGCTAAATGACAAAGAATGTTTATGTGTACGGTTTAAGAAGTCCCAAAATATTTTAAAATGAGGGCTATTCTTGACTTTGGGATGATTTCAGTAGGAGATGTGGCCACTCCATCTTGTGCATTTACGTGGACGGTGGATGATGGGCAAGCAGAAATCTGCTTTTGATTTTGGAGCCTGTGAGAGAAAACATATTTGCTTGCACATTTGCTAATACAGTTTCAATCACATCAGAGATGCATCTGGAATGAGTATTTCCCTCAATCTCTCTTTGGTGGAACGAAATGCTACCAAGAGGTAGCATTAGCAACAGCATGAGGAATGTTTTAGCTCATTTTTCCACAAGCCTCTACCTGGAAATGCCAGTTACTGACCTGGAATCTCCTTGAATGGTTTGGAGACAGGTATATAAAAGAGGAATGAAACTGGACTGTCTTACAGTTTGCTTCCTTCCCAAAAACTGTCTGGCATTTTGTTGGTTTCTGTGACCTTGTGACACCCGATATAGCATTGTCAAGGCCTGATGAGGTGCCTAGCTGAGATTACCAAGAAGGAGTTATAGCTGCTGGCTTCCTATTGAAGTTTGGACTGCTTCTCCTGGATGGCCTCTGCTGATTTTGCTACCATGAGAGATCTCCTATTAATTTGACAACAGGTCAAACAAACACCTTTCTGCATCTCTTAGACCGTAGCACACTCGGAAGTGTAACAGTAAATTTTTACTTATCACACATATATTTATCAATACTTAACAATTGTCTATAAAATTCCTAGATCCTAAACCCAAACCTTAACTCTGAAACCTAACACCTAAAACTTCTTAGTATCTATAACACAAACATTTAACATTAACCTAAGGTTTCTCAAAAGGATATTTTTCTCTGAACGTGGGTTCTGATGGATGGCTGATTTTCATACTGGTTTTCAGTTTTAAAGTCTCTTAAAGTCTCTGAATTTCGTTTGTCCCTTCGTGGTCTTAAGACCAATTAACACATGAAAGTTTCCCAGGTGGCTCACTTATTCAGATGCTTATGGCCTGCAAAGGCCTGAAGTCCCTGAGCTCTGCTTCTGAGCACTCCTGAATCTCAGGGAGAATCCCTCTCCTCTGTAGACGTGAAATGGGTCAAAATCAGAGGGTGAAACTTTCCGATGAGATCGTGATGCGTGTTTTTCCTCCAGTTGAGAAAAATGTTGTTGAGTGAATCAGGAACAGGAGAGCCCGCCCAGAATCCACGTAAATCCTGCCTTATATATCTTCACCTGTTGGCAGAAGCTTTTGTGCACTTTTAAAGTTAGGTCCCTGGGCTCAGTCTTTTTCAAAAAAGCTTTTTGCAGAGGGGTGTGAATTCACAGGCGGTCCACAGATGTGGGCAGGCTTATCATGGCATGTCCTTCAGATGCTTTTCGCAGAGAGCTGTGAAATGACAGCAGACCTCCCGAGGGCGGGCACCTCAGAGGGCATGTCCTGCCCCTAGCCCTAATATCAAAGAGGTCCTGGTCCTTGGCGAGTTCCCAAGGACATGTCACTTCGGATGTAAGTCTCTTATCTTAAAAGTCCAGCCTTATTCCAAGTTCCCTATGCTATATATGCTAACACTAAACCTACCACAGGGAAGGCAGCTAATCTTCCTTTGGAACTTGACTGGGTTTAGAATCACCTAGGCACTGCTCAGTTTCCTGACTGGCCATCTATAAACCACTCCACCTTTCCATGCCTACCCACCATGACTGGTTCTAAAGCTGCCACTAAAATAAACCTTCCTCCTCTTAAGTTGTTTCAGTTAAGGATTTTGTCACAGTGGCAATTAAAATAACTAATAAAGGGACAGCTGAGATGTTTCTCTTCAAAGCACATCTTGTCCTTTCATCTTTCTTCCTTCCTTGATCAACCTTAGGAGGGTTGCTAAAGAGCCTGGGAGCCAACCAGATTGTTAAACCCTGTTGTGTAGCAGTTTCCTTCTTCATTGAAAAATTTCATTTCTCAGGGAAGCTCCTTTAGACAGAAGGTGAACAACTCAAAATACTTTCAAGAAGTCCCTGAGACTGACCAGATTCATTAGGCCCCTCCCTCCCAGAGAAGTAGTAAGGACAGCCAAGTTGCAAAAAAGACTCTGAGACCAGATCAGTTTTTTTAAAAGAAGCAGAAACCAGCCATACTGCCTAGAGGAGGTTTAGACCAACTGAGTCACTTGGAAAGGACACTCTCCAACCTGTTGAGCTGCCCACAGGATGTGCACTGTGCTCCAGGTTCCCAGCTTTGGGAGCTGTCACCCATGCTCGGGTGATCTTTGGACATGCAGCTGTCTTTGAGTTGTTGCAGTTCCTGTAAGTAACTCCTCACTCATATCCCTGAAAGTAGCCCCCCTAAAACTATTTTACATTGGTCTGTCCTTGGCTCCCTCTCCAGGTGAATAGAGGTGTGTGTTATTTCTCCCCAGGAAAAGTTTTGTTATACAACATGCCCCATGGAAGGAAACTTGAACTTTGGCAATTATAAAAGATCTACGGTCACATTTTCAGGACTGGACTGGAGGTTTGCATAGGTGGCATTGAGGTGACCCCACCCTTGTGATGAATGTGCCAAGTGATATAGATCCAAAAACTTCATCAGAGAGTCTTTTGTCCCAGGTAGGTTCACCGTGTGAAGCTATTGTGGTTGCCACCATGGTATGACATCAATGTTTTCCCAAGTCTTCTGTGGCCATAGTCTTGTGTTGTGTTTGCCTGATTTGTCTTTTCAACACACTTTGCAGCTTCGGAAGGAAAATAAGGTTAAAGTTTTGCGATATATGCCAAATGCGGCACTGATTCAGAGTGGAAATGTGGAAGAAGAGCTTACATCCTTTCCTCACATTTGGGGACAGTTTCTGTCATGCCTACGCTGATTGTGAAGCTTTCTTAATTCAACAGATATTCATTGATTGATTCCTAATAAAGTACTCCAAATACTTTTCTCTTTAAATAGATCCACATTCTCTTTAGGGAGCTTATCCATTAGTGGGAAACAAATAGTAAACAAAGAGATATAATTGCACCTTAAAAAGGAACTGAATGATCCTTAGACACTGGAGACACCAAGGAAATGCATTTTAAGGACAGATATAACAATAGGAAACCCCTTCTGCTAGGAACTTTCAATGTATTAACTTTATTTATTTACTTATTCATTCATTCATTCATTCATTTATTATGTATTTTTAATTGTTGTACTGGAGATTGAATACAGGGCATCTATTGAGTCCACATTAACCAAGCTTTCTATCACTGATCAACATCCCAGCCTTTAAAATTTTTATTTTTGTCATTATTCATTATTTTAAAAATGGAAACAGGATCTTATTAAGTTCTCCAGGTAGGCTTGGAACTTGCGATCCACCCACTTAAGCCTTCTGAGCAGTCAAGACTGCACTAGGGTTGGCTTGTTCAATCATCTTAACTTTTAATGGTGTGGTAAGGGATTCCATACCAAGCATAATGGTGTTGGCAGTGGTGGGAAATGAAAAGCGGTTTTGACAGTGTGGTTTTCCATGGAGCCTAGCTGTGGTGTGCAGGTCCTCCCGTCTGGTTGAATCCTTAGGTTGTCCTTCCTCTCCGCCTGAATCCAGGATCATAGTATACCTGTTGCACTATGCTAGGGCCCCCCCCACCATTCTATTGACCCCCTTCCCCATGTCTTCTCCACATCGGGCACATTCTGAAGTGTGAGGTAGAGGGTCACACAGGAATTTTGAGCAAGGGATAATATTTGCCTGCAACAACTAGTATGGGATGGGTTTAGTCAAAGTCTCCACAAATGAGATGCAAAATAATTTAAGTGAGATTTAAATCCCCACATCTGTGTACTTAGCCGTTATCCTCACTGTTAGGAAGACTATCAACCAAGGAAATGAGCAAAATACAGATGGGTGGCCTAGTGAAACATGTGGCAGGAACTTGCATGCTTTGAATCCCAGTCCCAGATTTCTTAGGTGAAGTGGTGCCCAAATCGAATGTTCTTTTCAATTTTAAAAACAAAGAAACAACGAATAAAGCTAAATAGCCCCTAATAAGGCATTGTAGTCATGATAGTTCAAGATCATCCCCAGCTACTTAATGACTCAAAAAGCCAAAACTCAAATCAATCAACTAACCAAAAACCTTAGTCATAATCTATTAAATTGATTTCTTTCTTAAAATAAAACTTACATTTATTTATTTGTATGTGTGTGTTCATGCCATGGCATGGTGTAGAAATAATTAATTTAAATTATTTGCTTAGTATTTATATTATATTTAATTGGACGTCAGTGTTAATCCTTAACCCATCATTATAAATGAGCACACAGACACCTGATAGACTTTTAACAAGCCTTGGCTTGGATTGTGCAATCTTAGCCCATCTAAGATAGGTCATAATTTTATTCCCCAAATATGATCACATATATATGTATGTCCCTTTGAACTGCTTTTCTTCATGCTATGCTGATGTTCCAGGCCACATGGAATGATCTTCTTTCATCTACCCCTTCCTGCTCTTGGCTTCTTCCTCTTCTTCTCCTGGAGGCTTCTCTTCTACCCATCAACCTTTGTCTTTCAGAAGTCTGAACACCTTAGTCCCACCTACCTCTGTCTTTGCCCAATCTCAGGCCTAGCATTTATTTAACCAATCAGAGACAAGCAAGACAACAAAGCATTATTTGATGTATAACAAGCAAGCTTCTGGGAGCAGGTTAATTAACATTTAGAATAATTAACATCACCCCACCAATTCCCTCATTTTGTCTAATAAAATGGCTATTTTTTACTCATATAGTAAAAATAGTAAAAACAAATATGAAACAAACAAGAAAACCATATATAAAAGTTACACACATAATGTTTAGCCTATTTGAATCAGGCAATTTTGTAGAAGAAGAAAAAAACATCTATCTATCTTGGTGTGTCTAAAGTTCTGAACCTAAATATTTTCTATCATATTCTATATTTATAAACCTAAAGATTTTATTTAGACTTGGAAATATCCTCTTAAATCTTAAACAACTCAAGTTCAATTGACATTTTATATCTATCATGTCTTCATCCCCATCAAAGACATGAGAAGGGATAAAGTTATTGTTTGAGTGAGTAGGAATCAGAGGAGAACATCTTCCAGAACGGAAAAATGACAGTTTGCTGCCTAGACAGTTCCAAATATCTCTTGATACCATTGGGGCATCACCTTCAGCCTTTTGACCAAGCTTATCTGACAGAATAAATTGTGCAGCAGGAAATGAAGATTTGCTCACTCTGTCTCTGCAGAATCAGGCCATCAACTCACCTGCATTTAAGTTCCTGTCTATCTTTGGACTGTATATAGTCTGTTGAGAGAGCAGGGGCATTTTTGCCCAGTAGGAATTATCTCCTGATGGAGATTTTTGATGCTCATTGTCTCCTTCCCAGTCAAATGGCAGCTGTCTTAAGTCAAACAATTCTTAAAATAATAAAAGCATCTTTAAATGCCATTTTCTGTATGTCTCTGAGGGTTTTGAAGACATCTATTGATATATTTATAAATCTATCTATCATCTATCTATCTATCTTCTATCTATTTACCTATCTATGTTTGAATTATTCTACAGTATGGTGTGGAAGTCAGAGGACAACATGAATGGGCTGTTTTTCTCTTTTCACTATGTGCGTTCTAAGGCTCAAACTAATGTCACCAAGCTTAGTGGAAAGTACTTTTACATGGCGAGCCACCTTGCTAGGAATAAACAGATTTCCTAACACTCTAATATGTTGTAGTTTAGGTTTGAAAACATCACTTTGCTAAAGCTGTTGTACACAAGTGTAAACTGATAGTGAGTCTGGCTTAGTTTTGGGGTCACAGGCATCATGTACCCAGAGGCAATCCACAAAGTTACATTTTCTTAACAAAAAGAGACTGCAACAATGTGACATTTTCCTTTCTTCTTTGCCCTGCTCTGTGTTGCTTACTCCTTTGCTCCTCTTATATCCCAAACAAGTGAGTGAAGACAGGAGTTAAGAATAAAATAGTTGGAGGGTAACTATTTAGGGCTTTCCCTCTTGGTGAGTCCTTCCTCCCACTGCTGTTTGAGTTTAAATTTATTAGCACATGCTAAAGACTGAGAGAATAGTGGGTTTCCAGTGTTCCTTTTCTTCTCATCTACTCTCCTCCTTTCATGTATTCTAGTTTCATCTCCTTTCTATCCCTTCACCTCCCACCACATAAACTTGTACTGATGCATAAGAGGCAATAATAGGGACAGGAATGAATTATTAAAAAAAAAAACTAGGTTAGCTTATAGGCAGTGAGTGAGTGACCTTTCGTGCATCAACTTGGTCAGTGAAGAAGCATAGCTTACTGGCTATTGATTTCTTGCTAAATTTTTCTGTCAGAGAAAGCCTCTCCAAATCCTATGTGCCTGTCTCTGCATTCTAAGTTTTGGGATCAAAGACATGTGGTTCCCAACTGATGGGATTAGAGATGTGCTCCTCCACCCCTAGATCAAAGTTTTTCTCTGTTTAGAGCTTGTTTTGTATCAGGCTGACCTTGAGCTCTGAGATCTGCCTGTTTCTGTCTCTAGTGTGTTGGAATTAAGGGTGTATTCTTCCCCAATGATGGGACTAAGGGTGTACACCATCACCACCCTGTTTCTTTTCTTTTTTTGGGGGGGGTTGGATTTTTTTCTTTTTTTTCCTTTATTTTTTATTTCTTCAAGTTACATCTCAATCGCAGTCCCCTCCCTATTCCCCCTCCAGTCCCACCTTCCCACCCTCAACCCCCCATCCTCTTCCCTTTTTTTTTTTCTTTTAAGTTTAAGGTATATCTTATTTCCCCCTACAGTTTACCCTTTCAGTGCAACAAATGGCTCTTTCTCTTATAATAATAAATACAATACAGTACAACAGAGGTAATTAGGCCACAGTTATGAGGGTTCTATGGCTTAACGTACATTCCCAATGACCAGTCCATATGTATTTGGTACCTGACTTTAACATTCTACTATCTAAACATCTCCATGAGTTTAAAGTTCTATATCTGACTCAACATTCATACTAACTTGCAACACAATTTTAAAAGTATCTTCTTAGATCTATAACACTCTCTTGACTCCTAAACAACTCAAAATTAAATTATGAGACTCTAGCTATCTGTTCTTCAACCACCTCAGAGACCTGAGAGGGATAAATATATCTGATTATATAGGAAGTACAGGGCCCGCAGCTTCCAAAACTAAGAAATGACATACCAGTGGCTGCCTGGACATTTCCCATTTTCTGTCCATACATTACAGCATCGATCTTCAGTCATTTGGCCCCGTTTCTCTAACAGACATTGATTGTAGAGCAGGGATTATGAAGGACTTACCTACCCTGTCTTGGCAGAGCTAGGCTGTTGACTTACCTGCTTCCAGGTTTTGTCCTTTTTGGACAGCATTCTGTCTACAGTTGGGGCAAGGGGCTTTTCCTACCAAGACCACCCTGTTTCTTGTAACTCTAGAATTTATAAGACAACTAACTCTATAGTGATCCTCCTGTCTCTGCTGGAGGTAAAGGCATGGGCTAACACCATGCATTATTTTACCTTAGCTCTAAGCTTTTTCAACTCTTGGAGATTTGTAAAACCAGGTTTAACAGCTGTCACCTTTAATTTATTTACAGTGTTTTAAACCTGTTACCTGCTTTTTAATGCCAAACCATGGAAATAGCCTATACCTCTACAAAAAAACAAAAAACAAAAAAACTTTTAAGTTACTATCAAGTTTGTATAATTTCTGAACCATTTTTCCATTCTTATTTGGGCCTCAAACAGGTTTACTACATCCCAAATCAGCAGGAAGTCACTTTAAGAGAACAACGTCCCATCCTCAGAACGTGGGGAGGGTGTCCCCCCCCCCTTTTGGTTATTTGATAGATAATCGAAAATTTTGTTATTTAAGGGAAAAGACTACAAGCTGTTAAATGGTCTTGTTAAATGGGTTTTGGAGGTTAGACCCAGGGACTTCTCTCTTTTTCTTTTCTGTATCCTTCTTTCTCTCCTATGTAGGAGTGAACAGACTTGAGAAAAATGGGACATAGACATAGTATAGGAAAGATCAAGAAAAAAGGACAGATTATTGAATATGACCTTATACCTTTGTATACTGATACAAAATTAATATTATATTTGGCTAAATTGGTATTGATCATTGTATATTAATGCAAAATTAAGATTGTATAGGGCTACATCGGTATTGATCTTTGTACATCGATACAAAATTAAGATTATATTTGGCCACAGTGGTATTGACCCTTGTATATTGATGTAAAATTAAGATTGTATTGGGCCACATCGGTATTGATCTTTGTGTATTGATACAAAATTAAGATTATATTTGGCCACTTTGGTATTGATCTTTGTATATTGATACAAAATTAAGGGTAACACTTCTTAAAGGTATTGTTCCTAGTAATGCTTAAAAATGAAATGTCAAGTTTTGGCCTCTTGCTACCAACCGTCATAAACTGTTTAGGATAATTAAGAAATGGAAACTAATAGTCATGCAAACATGGCATTTTGTTAGTTACTATGACAGTTATTTTCTAAGCTACTCAGAAATCAAGTTGCTAAGAGACAAGCAATATTTGCTTATCTAAATATAAGAGATAGATAGGGCATCTTCAAAAACCTCAAGAGATCTGCAGAATATGGCATTCAAAGATGTTATCTTAAGATTTTTTGATATTGAGATATGTCAGCTCCTGACAGCACCCCCTATTCTACTCCAAGTAGAAGATGAGCATCGAAGAATCTCCAGTGGGAGATGATTGAATTAGTGGTAAGCCTTTCTCTTGGCAAGAAAAACCCCTTGCTTCAACTGTAGACAGACTTCTGTCCAAAAAGGACAAAACTTAGAAGCAGGTAAGTCAACAGCCTAGCTCTGCCAAGACAGGGTAGGTAAGTCCTTCATAATTCCTGCTCTACAATCAATGTCTGTCAGAGAAACAGGGCCAAATGGCTGAAGATCGATGCTGTAATGTATGGAGAAAAAATGGGAAATGTCCAGGTAGCCACTGGTATGTCATTTCTTAGTTTTGGAAGCTGCGGGCCCTGTACTTCCTATATAATCAGATATATTTATCCCTCTCAGGTCTCTGAGGTGGTTGAAGAATAGATAGCTAGAGTCTCATAGTTAAATTTTGAGTTGTTTAGGAATCAAGAGGGTGTTCTGGATCTAAGAAGATATTTTTAAAATTGTGAGGTAAGTTAGTAAGAATGCTGAGTTAGATATAGAACTTTAAACTTATGGAGATGGTTAAATAGTAGAATGTTAAAATCACGTGCCAAATACATATGGACTGGACATTGGGAATGTATGCTAAGCCACGTAACTCTTATAATTGTGGCCTATTTATTTCTGTTGTTTTGTATTGTATTTATAGTTATAAGAAAAAGAACCATGTTTTGGACTGAAAGGGAGAGATGTTGGGGGGAAAAAGAAATACCTTAAACTAAAAAAAAAAAAAAAAAAAAGAAGGGAAGAGGATGGGGAATTGAGGGGGAGGAGGGTGGAAAAGTGGGACTGGAGGGGGGAGTAGGGAGGGGATTGTGATTGAGATGTAAGTTGAAGAAATAAAAAATAAATTATTAAAAAAAGAAAGCCTCTTATCTTGTCTTGGGGAATCTATCTTATCTATCTATCTATCTATCTATCTATCTATCTATCTATCTATCATCTATCCATCTCTATCTATCTGTTTACCTATCTTATCTATCATCGATCTATCTATTATCTATCTATCTATCTATCTATCTATCCACCCATCTATATGCATGCAATAAAAATTAGTAAAAAAGAGGCCACAAATTTGAAGGAGAGCAGGAAAGGTCCATATGAGAGAGTTTGAAAGGAGGTAGAGAAGGGAGGAATGTTGTAATTATATTATGATATCAAAAATAATATTAAAAGGCAAACCTTTAAAGTAGAATTATTGAACACAATATAGAATATCAGAACACAAAGATAAAGTAGAGGGCCTAGACCAACCAAGCAAGAATATGGAACACACACACACACACACACACACACACACACACACACACACACACGTATGCACACACATACACTCAGGAAATATGGGACACCACGCAAAAATCAAACCTTGTCCTGGGAAGCAGGCAGGCCATCTTCACTCTCCTTCCTGCCCTCCATTGCTGCTTCCACAGTTCCATTCGCAGACCTGCAGCAGATCACTTACAGTAGCCTGTCCTCTTACTCACAGTAGAGTTCCCTGGGGACTCAACTGAACTTTGTGATGTGTCCACCTATCCTCCTTCCTTAAGACACTCTCAGATTCCTGACTATCTCAGACCCATTTCTAGCCCATCCCCTTTTCTTCACATCATCCCCAAATACCTAAAATCACTTTCTATATGGTTCCCCCAAGAGCCACACTTGGCAGTGATTCAAGTAGTTGATTCACATTATCCTTCCAGGATCCATTAACATCTCTCTATTCTCACCCTCAGACTTGTATTCACCTGCTTACACATGCCCCTGTTCCAACTTAACTTCATTCACTGGAGACTCCAACTCTTGGTCCAGACTCAGGACCCATTTAGCATTTCACTCGTCTCTCCAGATAATTCTTTGGTTTGCTGCAGTCTAATTACAGTATTTACTCTTTCAAATGCACCTCCTTTTCCCTGTGGATAGTACCTCTTGGTATAAACAGGATTCCCTTAGCTCTTTCACCAAATCTCTTTAGGTATTTTCTCCCAAACCACCCCTATTTCTCTCTGTTAACTGCTAGCATGCAGAAGTACTGCACATCAGGCAAACTACAGTTGCCACACTTCCCTAAGATCCAGAGAGAGCAGCAGAAACCAAGGAATAGAACACCCACCCAGCAAAGGAGAGAATAGATATCAATACCTAGCATCACAATCATGCTAATCTCAGATGCCCAGACACCATCATAAAACACAACCATTAACATCAAAGACAATATGTCTCCACCAAAACCTGGCAACCTTACCATAGTAGGCCCTGAGAAATGCAATATACCTGAAGCACAACATAAGGACTTAAAAAAAAAACCAAACAAACAAACCACTATTATGAATGTTAGATATCCTTAAAGAGGATATAAATAAATCCCTCATGAAGTCTGTGAAAACACAAACAAGCAGTAGAATGAAGTGGCAAATCTGTTCAAGATATGAAAGTAAAAATAGAGTCACTAAAGAAAACCCAAACTGAGCTAAAACTGGAAGAGAACAAGAGAATCTGAGACATTGAGGATAAGATAAAGAAATGGATACCTCAGTTAAGGAAAGTGTTAAATCAAAAATAAAAAAGGCAAGAATATTGGAATTATATGGAAAGTACAAATTTACAAATAATAGGAATAGAAGAAGGAGAAGAAACCCAGGTCAAAGACACAGAAAATATTTTCAACAAACTCCCAGAAGAAATTTCCCTATCTGAAGAAGGAGGTACCCATAAAGGTACAAGAAGCATACAGAACACAAAATAGATTGGACTAGGAAAGAAACTCCACATAACACATAACAATCAAAACACTGAATGTACAGACAAAAGACAGAATATGAAATACTGGTAAGAAAAAGATCAGAAGCACATGAAGGAAGATTCATTAGAACAACATCTGACTTTTTAGTGGAGACACAAAAAGCTGTAAAGGGCCTTACAGATGTTCTATAAACTTTAACAGACCACAGATGACAGCCCAGACTACTATATCCAGCAAAACTGTCAAACACAATGATCTTCATCAGGGATCAGTGTAGCCAGTGAGTATCTAATACCAAATGGCCAGCCCTAAAAAACATACATACAAGCAACATTTTACTGACTGAGCAAGTTATAGGTTATATTTAGGACTATATATGTACACACATATATACATATGTATGCATGTACATATACAGCATATAGATTACATACACCATATAAATCACATACATCATAGATATGTATATATATATATATGCATGTAATGGCAATGAAAAGGAAGGTCATGGATTTGAAAGAGAACAAGTAGAGGTATATGAGGTTGGGTTTAGGGAGGAATAGTAGGGGAGAAGTGGGGTAATTATAATCATCTCAAAAACAAAATAAGAAAACAAAAGCAACAGCAATGAAAAATCTTCCTTTAACTTAAAAAATATTTATACAAAACAGCACACAAAATTAAGGCACAATATAATAACAACATGGAATTTAAAGTCACCCATCCAGCCACTTATGCCTCTTCCCCACACATTTTCCTTCTTATCTTTGCTAAAACATCTTAATATGAACAACATGCTAGTTGATCTCTAAATTATATGCATTTCTGTACATAACAGTTATTTTTATTTTGAAATGACAAAGAGGATTTTTAGGAAATATTCCACCTACACCACTGACAGCATGCTTTGATAAGGAGGTCTGCCTGGAAATTCTACAATTATGACTTCAAGAATGTGCTAGAAATATTTATAGTGTTTTTCCTTTCCAAGTGAATCAGCAGCTCAAAGATTTTTTTTAATGTTTATTACAGTGACTATTCAAATCATTCATATTTGTTTTCATGTTCAAATAATAAGGAGAAAATAGAGTTTTCAAAGCTGAATATCACTTGTGAACAGCTCTCTCCCTATGAATGAGTAACATGAGAAATTAAAGTTTTAAATAGCTGTGGGTCACCACAGAAAGTACACCACATGAAGTTAGTTATGAATATATTACATGTATTTTTAAAAGGAAATAAGCAAAAAGAAAGGCAACAAACACAAATACTTTCACTTATAGGACCTGAATTTTTCCTTCAAAAACTTAGTGTTAAGTGTTTTTTTTAAATGACTTAATATTTTTCTAATATGTATCTTCTTTTAACTGTAAAAGTTAGCAGGTGCCTGTGTTGCAGAAACAAAATAATTGGATACAAAAATAGTATTTTATGATCTAAAGTCATATTGTACAGTATAATATATACATTATCTGTCATGGCTTGGATCTTACATGTTCCCCAAAGGCTCCTGTTTTGAAGGATGGTCTCTAGCCAGGTGTTATTAGGTGATGGTTTTGGACAGAAGTTCTCAACTTGTGGGTCATGTCCCCTTTGGAGGTTGAAGGACCCTCTCACAGGAGTTGCCTATCAGATATCCTGCGTATTATATATTTGCATTATGATTCGTAACAGTAGCAAAACAACAATTTCTGAAGTAGCAATAGAAATAATTTTATGGTTGGGGGTCACCACAACACAAGGAACTATATTAATGGGTCTCAGTATTTGGAAGTTTAAGAACCAATCATTTAGAATGTGGGACTTAGTAGAAGTAAATGAGGTTACTGGGCATATGCTTTTGAAGGGATGTTGGGGCCTCAGCCCCTCCTTTCCCTTTTTATTTCCAGACTTCATGAAGGTTACAGTTTCTTCTGCAGTGATACTCACAACGGAAGACTACAACAACCATGAACTGAAATCACTGAAACTGTGTGCCAAAGTAAGAGTTTTCTTCTTCCAGTTGATTATCTTCATGTAAAACACTATTCTAGTTTGAATTATGATGCTAGTTAGCCATTGGTAATTTTTTGTTATGCCTCTTTCTTTTTGTGCTGTCTTTTTTTAAATTATCATACATTCTGTCTTCAAAACTAGTTTCATTGAGATGCAGTTCACATATCACAATGTCCTGGTCCCCTAGGAAGAGGGAACCTCAGCTGAGGAACTGTCTCCATCAGATTGGCCTGTGGACCTGTCTGTGGGGTTATTGTGTTGACTGATGAGTGGTGAGGGAGGGCCCAGCTCACACTGGTGGTGCTACCTCTGGGCAGATGGCCCTGGGCTGTGTAAGAAAGCAGTGTGAGCAAACCATGGGGAGGAAGTCAATAAGCAGCGTTTCTCCATGGCCTTTGCTTCCCTTCCTGCATCCAGATTCCTTCCTGTGTAGGTTTCCTTTGGTGGTGGACTGTAACCCACAAATCAAGTAAACCCTTTACTCTTCAGGTTACTTTGGGTCTGGATGCCTATCACAGTAACAGAAAGCAAACTAGGACACATCCCATTCACCCACTTAGTGCATCAGTGGTTTTCAGTATGTGCAACCACTGCCATTGTAAAAGTTAGAATGTTTTGTTACCTCTGAAAGATGCTTTCTGCTGGTGTGGTGGTGATTCTATAATCCCAGCATTCAAGAGTCTAAACAGAAGCAACCTGATTTGGGGCTAGCCAGGACTACGCAGTGAGATCGAGTCTCACAAAACCAGAAACAGGAGCAACCACCCCCCCCCATCAAAAAACAACCATCTTGTCTGCAGAGATTATTTCCTATACATACATACCCATTTCTCAGATCAATCATATCAATTAAGAAAATGTACCAGAGGCTTGCCCATAAGCCAATCTGGTGGGGGCATTTTCTCAAGTGAGTGTCTCTTTTTGTGAATGACCCTAGCTTGTACAAAGTTGACATAAAACTAGCCATCACACAACCTTACATATTACATACTAATTAATCATTCAATTGCTTTCTTTACTTCTGAGGCAGTGACCAAAAAACCAAGTCACCAAATGGGGCCAAGCAAGTTTCTTACTCAAGGGCACCAGCAAAAGTAGCTAATGGGGTATAAAATCCAGTCTTAAAATTCAAGAGCTTGAGACCAAAAGGAGACACATTTCCTCTAGTTCCCACAGAAGTGTCCTAGGTGTCACTGTAGCCATGGAGACTGAACGTATATTGTTTGTCATTCAACCTTCAGTTCCTACACAGTAGTGACAGAAACTTAGTATATACTTATTGATGAAAACTGAACAAGAGGAAATGAATGAAATAATAATAATATTTACCTACCATGTACCTGCAAATATGCTCTTACGTTTTTGTGAGATAAGATTTTAGTCTATTTTTATGTACAGATTTTTTAAAGTTTTTTAATTCAATCAAATCTTTCAAGGAGCTTTAAAAATTTATATTAGGAAAGCACATACCCACTTTAGTTTTTACATGTGATTCCTTCATCAACCTGAAAGTTATTGTGGTGTTTACTTTAATTTGAGAAATTTGACCCTTGTAATAAATTGTGATCTCTTCAAAATTACATTTAACAATCCATTTCTTCCTCATTGACTTATGTTACTTCCTCATTTCCCACCAAGTTCTCACAAACATCAAACATCCTTTGACTCTGTTTGGATAGCTAACACTACTTGCAACATTGCTGCCTGTTTTTTCTATTTTTGCTTGCTCACAAATTTAATATTTAGTAGATCAAATCGCCCATAATTTCTTTATTTTCGAAACTTTCTTAGTTTTCTGCCCACCTGTCTCTCTAGATGAACTTTTAGAAACAGTAAGTTCAAGTTCAGTGATGTTAATGAAACCATTGGTATTTTGATGGAGATTAAGTTAAACTTCTACATTTACTTAGCCTATATTAGTACACTGTGTGTTCCTGTTACATTTTTTTCCACCAAGAAACATCGAATTTGCATCTATTTAAATCTCATGGTTTCATAACCTCAAAGATAATTCCTGTGTTTATGAGCATTTGTGCACTTGTTAGATCTGGCACGCAATTTCTTGTTGGGGAGGTTCCTGGAATTAATTTACAGTTAATACTTTATTGCATTTATCAATATTTCTTATGTGAACTCAACTTTTCAGCTTAGTTTTATGAACTCCTTAGTTGTCACATTGCAATTTTTTTAGACAAAATACATTATGTTCTACAACTTTAATAAGTTCTACTTAATTCTAGCTCTTTGTAATCACTCTTTTATGTTTTCTAGACTCATAGAAGTGTCAGGATGTAAGTAATTCAGCCTTAGAGTTATTGATTTGATTCTGTTCATAGATACCTTGACCAGAATTTGCAAAAGTATGCTAATAGCACTAGCTGTCTTTGTCTATAGAAACGAAAGCAGCTCCTTGAGGACACTCTTAAGAGGCTCTGAGTTTCTTTAGAGTAGAGCTCTTGCTTTTTTGTGTAGAGCCTTCAACACCTGTTGCCACATCTAGATCAAGAGAGGCATTCAATAGCAGTATATTTAATCAAAAAGTTGTTGAAGTGGATGTGACTACCTCTAAAGTTCCCCTTCATCTTGATGCATGCTAAGGTCATATACTTTTATGTGCAGTTTTATGTTGTTTCAAAACAAGGCTTACTAAAATGAATCTTAATACACTTGTGAAATTAAGAGTAATGATTAGTTAAGTCTTCATAGAGATATAATTCCCATCAAAATATAAATAAAGTGTAAATGTTAGGATAAACTCAAAAAGAAATCTAGTAGAACAGAAGTAGTTTGAAGACACAAAGATTAATAATGGGGGGGGTAAAGGTTTAAGAGGGGAGGTTGTAGATAGGGGAAGGAGTCAGAGGAAGGAAAACTTGCATTAAAAATGTTTGAAAAGCCATAAACAAAGCTATTTTATAAGCATGGTGCTGATTGATTTTGATCAACTTAACATAAACCTAGACATATGTGGAAAAGGGGACTCTTATTTGAGAAAATGTCTCCATTAGATTGGCCTTTCTTTGGAGGCATTTTTAGATTAATATATTTAGGAGGAACCAGTCTACTGTGGGTGATACCACCCTTAGGCACGTGATCCTGGATTGTATAAGAAATTAGACTGAGCAAGACATGGAAAGGAAGCCAGGAAGCAGCATCCTTCCATGGCTTCTGCTTCAGTTTCTGCTTCTAGGCTCCTGCCTCAAGTTTAAGCCTTGTTTTTCTTCAGTGACAGATTGTGATATATGTAAGTCAAATAAACTTTTTTTTCTCTAAGTTGCTTTTGGTCATAGTGTTTTATCACACCAGTGTAAACCTAGCTAAGATACTCACTAAAATACATATTTTTGAAAATGGGATTGGAATGGAGGTACCCTGAATGGAGGAATAATGCTTCTCCCAGACATCAGGGGTATCAGACAACTCCCCATGCCAGGTGTCAGATAATCCCCTTTGAGTTTTTGATCCGAGTTGTCCCAGAGACCACCCAAACAATAAGGTTGCTGCCATTGTTTTTGGCTATCCAACCAAAACTTGATGGCAAAACCATCCTGGTGAAGATATCACACACTCAAGTCACAGGACATAGAGAAATCAAGCTAATGATATCTAGAAGATTCTTCCCTATTGGTTAGCTTTCATACTGCAGGCTGCTGGGAAAAATTTTTTTTAAAAAGCCTATGAGATATGCTTTTTTGTTGGCATGAATGTTATGAGTGTAACCAATGGCTTTTTGCTTGGCTTTAAGAAGTGTTTCCACAAGAGGTAACCTATACCTTGTCTGTATAATTGCCCTGGAACCAATGAATAGGTAGGTCATAAGCCCTAGGGCAAAACCTACTATTATTAGGACGTAATAACACATTGACTTATACTTAAATCCATAAATTAGTGAAGCTCTCATCTCACGGAAATAATTGTCTTTTTGCAGTAGGTGGCAGTTAATAAAACCTTTATTAAGGGTTCAGAAGTGGTCAAAGTGCAGACAATAAGTGAATTATGGAGTGCTTAGTCCTAAAAAGACATCTATATCACCACATTCCACTGGACCCCGTGTCACCATTGAACTCACTGTACTTGTGGTTATCTACACAAGATCTGCATAGGATCAAGTCAGTCGACATCTCACCGTGGAGAGTATAGGGACCCATGGAGCCCCATCCCTAGCTGACAAGCTATTGACTGTTGTGGCTATTGGGAAAAGGAGAGTCATTTTGCTTCAGGTATATGACCCTTCGTTAGTTGCTGTCTTGGTTACTTTTCTATTTCCATTATATAACACCATGAAAAAGTAACTTATAAGAGGAAGTGTTTAATCTGACTTACAGTTTCAGGGGATAGAGACCATGATGGGAGGGCGAGGGAACACCCGAGAGCTCATGGTTTGATTTGCAACCATGAGTCTCTGAGATGTACACTGGAAATGGTGTAACCTCAAAGCCAACCCCCCCCCCACAATAGTGATATGCCTTCTCCAACAAGGACACACCTCCTAATCCTTCCCAGACAGTTTCATCAACTGGGGACCAAGTATTCAAACATACAATCCTATGGGGCTGACTCTTATTCAAACCACCACAGTCACCCATGTTCCAGGGGATGGACCCTAAGTGGACTCAATGGATTTAAAAACCAAAAGAGCACAAAGTTGAGAGGCAGACTTTTTGTGGGGAGGTATTCCAAGAGGAGTTGGAGGATGGAATGAAGGGAAGATGTGTATACATTTATGAAAATTTCAAACAAAATAAGAAATATTAAATTTAAAAATTTGAACTCTACCAAGTGACTCTCCTCATAAGTGGCCTGGATGTATTTATGCATTCAGTTTTTTAAAAAATTAGCAATGCAAACACAAAAGTAGACAACAGTCTTTGTCAAGTGTCAGAGTATTTGCCTTAGTTTTCTTGGAACTATGCCAGGTTTAATAAATAATGGTAATAGCCAATTTTTATATCCTTTTCAGACATTGTACTAGGCATGCACCCATGTTAGTATTGGTTACTGTTGATTTCATCGTAGGGCAATGACAGATTTTTAGCTTAAATGCTTTGTGATGTCAGGATTAGATATATTTTTGTTTAAATATTCCAAAGGATTTATAATCTGTGGTAGGACTGGTATATTGTTTTGTTATATTTCTTACATTCTTAGCCTGAGAAAAAAGTACCCGGTTTGGTTGGTTCTGATTTAATCTGAAGCTCAGTAGTTTAAATTAGCTATACAGAGAATGCCTTATTTTTCCTTTGTAATTAATTAATTAATTAAATGAATCATTATGATTCATTTTCATCCAGCACTCATTTCCATAAATCTCACTTTGCAACCTCTCTTGATAATTTTCTATCAGCTTTTGCCTTCTCAGTGCTTCACTGGGGTTCTCAATTGTATGGCTTGATAAAAAAAAAGAGATTTGTTTCCCTTTTTCTCATCAAGTTTACCAAATGTGTGTGCATGTGTCTGTGGGTGCGGTCTTGAGGAAACAACTTCCTCAAAACCTTGCTGTATTTATTTGTTTTAATCAAAGCATCGATTTCTGTCAGTTCCAGCAATTTCAGAGTCAAAGCATCAGCAGGTTTACTGAAGGCTTCTTTCTGTTTCCTAGATGGGAGTCCTGAGTACCACGTCCCCTGAGGGGAGGGACATCACATTCTTATATGCACATGGCCGAAATGCAAAGAGACCAAGCCCTCCTATAGCGCCACCTCTGGTGAAGCACGGGCTGATCGCAAACCGGTGATCCTCCTGCGGTATGTTTTCCAGCAACGTGTGCCATTGTAGCTGGACAAACTCTTGCTTTAAACTTCCCTTTAGAGGGTCAAAGTAAAGTAATTAGGAATGGGGGGTTACAGAGCTACTTTGCCAGTACTACGTAGTCGTACCGCAGAGGTAAGTGCTCAGCCTCATCCAAGAGAGCTGAAATAAATGACTTACCACGCGGTGTCAGCAGCCGCAACAGAACTCTAGGTTTGTCATCAAAGGAAGAAATTGGAGTGAAACATGAGAAGCATCTTTAGCCATGCAGGCTCTCCACACCAAATGCCAAGCGCCCTTACAGAAGACAGGTCCTGTGGCCATTGGTGCAAGTGAGAGGATAATGAGGACCAGAAGGACAACACAGGGTACCTTTCAGAGCAGAGCGAACACAGCATTTGTACACTGTTTCTTTTCTTTCTACCTGGGATCTTATGTTGTAACTAACCCAGGCTTGCCTTGAACTTGAGTCCTTGCCCCCTCAGTCTCCCAGGTACTGGATCACAAGGGTGCAGCCACCTCACTCAGAAGTATTGATAAGCTCATTAGTAAGCTGCTCCAAAGTAGATTCACTGGAGCTGAGAAAGTTCATATATTACAAAAGATTGATAAATTAATATGCTAATGTAAATGAATAAAAACTCATGTAGTCAAGTTTGTCCTGCTTTGTTTTGTTTTGAAGTTTTGGTTATGAAATCCAAGTAACTTAAACACATGTCTACCACTAAACTATACCCCTGGCCTACCGTATACTCCAGTAAGAAATTGTATCCCATAGATGGTTATGACATTACTGGTTCTAGTGTTTGGTTTCTTGAGATAAGTTCTCACATCTCAGGCTGGCTTGGAACTCAACCTTGCAGCCCATGCACCCCTTGAATAGTATCCACCCTGCCTCGGTCTCCCAAGTGCTCGCATCACTGGCATGCACCAGCACAGCTTGCTGTGCTACCTTTGTCTGGGTCACAAGGCTGCACCACTCTAGAGTACAAAGCAAGGTTTGAGATGACCTTTCGACCTGTAGTGCTCCTGAAAGCTCCTAGCTTTCTCTAAATGTTAGGCTCGAACTCTGCTTCACGCTGTGGCTGTCAGTCCGGATAAGTAAATCATCCAACTAGCTTGAACAGACTAAGTCCGCCTTGGAACTGTTATACCCTTTGTAACCTGGGTCTCAGCTGAACATCACTAATACAGCATTCTCTGCTTGTGAGTTAGATTCAAGTCATTTAAAATTCCGAATGTTGATAGTGCAGTTGAGAGAAGACCTAATTTTAGCCAAATCAGTTAAGAGGACTTAATTTTTCCTATTGTTGAGCAAACCTCCAGGTAGGCAAGGGCCCAAGTTGTTTGAGTTCTGAGCTGTATAGTTCTGAGTGGACTGTGTGTTTTCTGTTGCATCTAGTAAAACAATCAAGCTGGTTGAGTGTGGTGTGTGTGTGTGTGTGTGTGTGTGTGTGTGTGTGTGTGTGTGTGTGTACATGTTCATTTGTCTGTGTACATGTTCATGTGTGTGTGTACATGTTCATGTCTGTATACATGTTCATATGTGTGTACATGTCTCTGTGTGTACATGTTCATGTGTGTGTGTGTGTGTGTTTGGAGGATTGAGGAAAAAAGGTCTCTTACTATGTCTTTCTGGCTGGCCTCTATTTGAACTTGCAGCCATATTCCTGCCTTAACCTCCCACTTTCCAGAATTATAGATGTGTGTTCCATCAAGCCTATTTATATACAAGGTAATTTTCAAAATCAAAATACTAATTGCTAGTGACATAAACATATATATTAAAAGTGGAAGTAAGTTTCTCGTTTCTTGTTTCACACAGAAGTGGGTCTGAGCTGCTTCACTGACAGGGGCATATGATCAAAGGAAGCAAATCCTTATGGTGTTGGTGGGATTGGCTTGGGGTGGGGGGGTGGCTTCTGCCAAACTGCTTAGTCTTCAATCTTACACAGCTCGGAGCACAGATTGGCAGGACAGCCCCAAGCTTAGACTAAATTGACAACTGAGTCCTTTATTTCCTGTATCTCAGCTAGACATCCCACACTCAATGATTCCAGAGAAGAGTCAAGCCTCTAACTGATCAGACTGACTCTCCTGCCAGCCTGATGACAAAGGAATTTGGGGTTAGAGTTCAGTTGATATAATGAAAATAGACACATTTGTAACAACTGAATGCACCCTCTGAGATCTGATCCTTTTAAGATTTTTTTCAAGTGTAAAAAAGTATAAAAATTCTTTAAAGTTTCTGCAGGAAACTTGTTCATTGAACAAATATTTGCTGAAGAACTTCTAAGTGGCCAGTATTTGGGACAAAATGCCAGCCTGGCAGGTATGCTGGTGCTCAAAGACTGAACTCAACTAAATCAGAATAGTAGATATGATGACAAGGAGAAGCCAAAGGAGGAGAGGAGAAGGAGAAACAAGAAGAGGCTAGAGGAGACTATATCATCCAAGTGGAGTAAACCACACAGGACACTGTTCCTCCAGGATAGGCCTGGAGAGAAAAGACTGCACACAAACAGTAGAGGAAGGGGGAGCATACAGTTAAAGGTGAGGAACAGTCTGTCTCCAAGATCACCAGGATCCAGGCTGCTGAGGTTCTGCAAAGCAATGCTGGAGAGCTTGCTCACACTGCTGAGTGATTGCTTGCCCTCCACTAGCTTTCCAAAGAGCTCTTCTTCCTCTTGCTGCACTTTGTATACACACTGCTACAGCTTGTGGTTCACCAGAAAAAGCATCTCGGACCTGTGAATTTGCTCCCTCATATCTCAGTAAGTAGTGAAGGGCTTTATGAGTCCTCCATGTTCTTAAGGAGGAGGCCACAGTTCCTAGGTTGCTCCCTATCTTGAAAGCCTCCTTCTGGAATCTTTCTACTCTGATTCACTTCCTTTGTTGCAATATCAAATATCCCCCTTCAGTAGCCCAGGTTCACTTCTGTGTGAAACAAGGAAGGAGAAACTTCTTCTTTCAATTTAGGCTTGCCATTAGTGCTTAATGTTTTGGTTTTGAAAGGTAGTCTGCATTAAGAAATCAGATTGATTGTGGAGTAAGCCATACCATGACTCAGAGAGACTAGTCTTAGTTCTTTAATGCTATTTACCAATGCATAGCTCATCATCCACTGCGGTTGTGATCTTGTGCCTCAAAAACTTTTGCCTGTTGGCACACTGATGACTGTACATTGTGCAGTATTTTCTAGAAAGGACTATCTCCAAGTGATAGAGTTACAGATTTAAATCCCATCTTGCTACTTTTTAAAACAAAGGTTCTCTCCCTTCCTAATGCTGTGACCCTTTAACACAGTTCACAGTTCTTCATGTTGTGGTGACCCCCAACCATAAAATTATCTTCATTGCTACTTCATAACTATAATTTTGCTATTGTTATGAATCATAATATAAATATCTGTGTTTTATGATGGTCTTAGTCTTAGCCAACCTCTATGAAAGGACCAT
Organism: Lophiomys imhausi; assembly: GCA_907164525.1. Lineage (NCBI taxonomy): Eukaryota > Metazoa > Chordata > Mammalia > Rodentia > Muridae > Lophiomys > Lophiomys imhausi. The sequence goes on from CAJQZJ010001079.1 coordinate 1,731,084, forward strand.
TTATCTCAAAGGGGTCATGATCCATAGGTTGAGAACCACTCTACTGGGATGAGCAAAATCCTGAAAAACTGTGTCACTAAATCTAAGGACACTTAAACCATTTGTAGCTATCTATCATTTAATAACATAAATCTGTTCAAGAAATTTGTCAATGGGGATTTTGTCATTGTGTTCACATCAATGTTCTCTGAATCCATCCATAGAAAAATGCAGTCACAAAAACCTAGATGGCTCAGCCTACAGCACACGTAGACTGTGTGGTACATACTGTTTGTTGTTCCAATGCTGAAAACCTATACAGTATGCTCTAGCAGTGACAGCATAGGCAATTGTTACATGATGGTATTTGCATGTCTATTAGAGGTATTGTAGAAAAGGTACATGGGGTATGAAGATGAAGGCTGCTGCTCTGCCATGCCTTCTACTATGGGAGAACTCATGTGTCTCTTCTACTATGTGTAGTTGCAGCAAGAAGGCACAGTCATGAATGAGACCTCAACAGACATCAGATTTGCTTGCCGCCTAATCTTGGACTTCCCAGCCTACAGGCCTGTGATGATCAGTTTAAATCCCTAAGCACAGTACACAGAGTGGGTCTTGGAGTACTGTCCTAGGTACTGATCTTTTCCTGCTAAATTTTCTCGAGAAGATTTAATATTTTCCTTTTGTATCATTTATTGTTTTTAAGCTCATCTATAGCCACATTTTGCCTCTCAGTCCTGACCAACAACTCATTTACTAGTTGTATATGACACAGACATAAATTTCATTATTCTGAAACTAAGCTTGTTCCCTGTACTTCTGGTTAATCTAGATTATCAATGTATTAGATCTAGAAAGAATTAAGAGACAAATATCTTGGACTGAGTATCATTGATCCGCTAGGACTCCTTCATGTCCTCAATGCCAGATGTGGACTGCTGGGGCATCGGTTCTGTAGGCTGTGCAGCAACTGTGGTCTCATGTTTTCCAGTGTGAGGAGGGCCATTGTTGGAGTCCCCAGCCCTCATGGATTCTAAGCCCTTCTATAAAATCCTCTTTATAATACATACACATTCTAGTGGCCAGTTTCCCTAGAAAACCCCAACTAATTCACCTGTATCCCTTCCTCCTTCCCCAGCCATGCTTGGGTAAATGGTTTCATGATTCTCTGCATTTGTGTGTTTGTCTTTTCTGAACATTCATTTCTTTGTCCATCCCCCAGCTTGGCAAGCCTCTAGATGACCACTAGGACCCTGGTTACACATCTGTAAAGAATATGACTAACACAGTGTGAGCCTAGAAAAGCCCCCCCCCCCCACACTCAATGTGTGCCCTGGGGGAACTGAACCTGTTACAACTCTCTGGCTCACGTTCCTTTCTGGTTATAGCTGTACTAAACACTACTCAGTTTCATGAATAGTTTTTTCTCTCTTTTACCTTCAAGCTTTGCCAGGCTTATTGATTAGATCACACCTTTGGCACATTTTGTTTTCCTGTTTAAAATGTCTTCTTTCCTTCTTCCTGTGTTTTCACAGTGACCTATACTTTGCCACAACACTGAACATCCCTATATATCTACATGACAATTCTTTCAACTTTACCTAGTGTCTGACATATAACAGATTTCTTTCTTTTCTGAGCCATGGTCTCACAATGCAGTTCTGGTCCCCTGGAACTCATTACATAGACTAGTCTAGCCTTAAATGCATAGATTTGCCTGCTTCTGCCTCCCAAGCATTGGGGTTAAAGCTACACCATCACACCTGACATAGAAGCTTGTTAATGCATATTTTCCATAACCATCCGTTCATTGATCTATCCTTCCACCTTAGTAACAGAGTGACTTGGCCAGAGGGTTGAAAATCCATGTCAAGGCATGGTCTCATGCTTGTCTTTACCAAAATTAGTCTTAGTAGTGGTTTTCCTAGGTGGTCATTACTCTTTTGTCTCTTTGTTGTTTTATGTGTTTTCCTGGTTCAACATCTCCCAGATAAATTCATTTGTTCTTCAGATACGTCAACACATTTAATTATTAAATACAGCATACTGGAGCGTGGAGAGATGGATCAGCCATTAAACACTCGCTGTTCTTGCAGAGGACCCAGGCTTGTTTCCCAGCACCTACATGGTGGCTCATAGTCATTTGTAACTCCACTGCTGTGGGATCCAGTGACCTCTCCTCCCCTCCTTGGGCACTAGCCATGCAGATGGTATGCAAACTTATATGCAAGTAAAACACACATGTTGAATAAAAATAAATAAAATATCTAAGTGTATGTTTTGGCTAGGGTACTGTTGCTTCTCTTCAAAGTGATTACTTTTGGACTTACCTGTTGATTTGGTTGATTTCAACCTTCAGCCTTTCTCTGAGCTCTGTGGGATTTGAAGTCCACTCCAGGAGTTTCCACATTCTAGATGTCAACCACAATATTGTCTTTCAATGGAAGGAATATTTTTTTTCTGTTCTGGTTTAATTCTTCTTTTTTTTCTATGTGCAATTAGAGAATATATTTCTTAACTGTAGCAGTTTACTTTTAGTTTTCTTTCTAGTAGGATGTCCTTGTGGGGGTGACTCATTTGAGGAAAAGGGTGGCATTAGAATGTAGAAAGAGTAAGAGGCAAGTGAGTCAGAACACTTTTCAAAGTCATTTTAAACATAAAATATAACACTTCATCAATAGCCAAACCATCGAGAGACCAGCTGATGTGTAAATCTCTTGCTATTCACACAGAAACATGGTGGGGAGGGGTGGACATGTGGAAGCTGGCCTGTTGGGGTCACTTGGGTGCAGATCATTCTCAGCGAAGCACCTCTGTTACCCAATCTCAAGAGCATGTTTCAACCCTTCCTGCTCTTAACCTTGCTGGTAAACACTCCCCACACTTCCCCTTTGACTGTGTGCCACCTGCTCTCCTTTCTCTATACCAACCCATTGCCATTCCCCACAAGTCCCTCTTCCTCATTCACACCTAACCTTCCCTGAACATGCTCTTAGTACAGCTCTTTCCTTTGCTTCTGTTATAACAATACTATGTGATAGTCTTTCTAATTGACAGTGGGATATTTCGGGTTAAAACCGAGATTTTGCCTGCCCTGTAAGTGCAGAGTCATAGTGGGTATATAATAGCTGTCAATCTAATAACTGGGTACTCTGGAAGAGTTTGCTTTTATAGTAAACTTCTATTGTCTTCTACTAATATAGAATGGTGCTCTAAAGTAATTAAGCAATTAAATAGTAAATGCCCTACAAAGATGTATGCTTTTATTAGCAGACTTAATTAATTTCTTTCATTTTTGATAACAGACAACATCTGAAGAATTTAGTAACCATAGTAACCATAGGATCAGTAGTGAAAGACTGACAAAGTAAACATGTCTATGCCTTTATTCTATAAAAGCCCTTAGGCTTTTAGGTTGATAAGGAGAGTGGTCACTATCTTCATAATGCTGTGTGACTCTTTAATAGAGCTGCTCATGTTGTGGTGGCCCTCAACCACAAAATTATTCATTGCTACTTTGTAACTGTAATTTTGCTACTGGTTTGAACTATAGTGTATATATCTGGCATGCAGAATATCTGAAAAGCAATGCCTGTAAAAGAGTGTCATGACCCACACACTGAGAATAACTGAATAAGGATATATGAATACATTCCAAAGATATCATTATTAAATCATTGGCTTGTAAAAACTGTGTTTCTCAAAATATACTTCACATTATTTTTCTTATAAGAAATGCAATATAAAGAGTCATAATCTTATTCGTCTTAACATTATTTTATCAGTAGAGATTAAATACCAAGACTGATTATAATCAATCAGTTCACTTAATCTTACAAATATCTCTTGATCACCTATTATATACCCAGCAAAATGAAAGCAATGACCTATTTGGGAGGAAATTAATATACTGCCTCAACCTTAGTATATTTCTCTCTGATATTCTTTTGTTTTTTATTCTAACACTCTCCAAAAATTATTTTATTAAAATTGGTTTTTACAAATTCAAGTATGTTGGTACAGGTTTTTTAAAAAATGTTTATTTATTACTTCAATTTACATCTCCATCACAGTGCCCTAACCCCTCCTGGTCCCATCCTCCCACACTTCCACCCTTTCCCCCTTCTCCCCTCTATCCTACTTCTCTAGTGTGGGATGCCCTACATATCAGTCCCTTCAGTTCAGCAGCCATATGAAGGCTAAGAGCTTCCTCTTGCTCTGGGGACCTACATGGTATCTCCACTAGGGCAAAGTGTCCCACTAACAGGTAACAAAGCCTATGTTCCTGTTCCTTTCAGTCTGATGGTTGTAGGATAGTTATCCTGTACTATATGGCTAAAATCCAGTTATAAATGACTAGATGCCATGTGCATCCTTCTGAGTCTGGGTTAGTTACTCAGTATGAGCTTCTCTAGTTCCATCCATTTGGCTTTAAATTGCATGATTTCCTTTTTTTCTGATGGCTGAGTAATATTCAATTGTGTCTATGTACCACAGCATTTTTATCCATTCATTGGTTGAGGGACATCTAGGTTGTTTCTAGTTTCTGGCTAGTAAAAATAAAGCTGCTATGAACATAGTTGAGGAGATGTCCTTGTGGTTTGGTAAGGAATCCTTTGGATGTATGCCCAGGAGTGGTATGGCTGGGTCTTGAGGTAGAGGTATTCCAAGTTTTCTAAGATTTAGCCAGACTGATTTCCATAGTGGTTGTACATAGTGCTTGCACCACCAGAAATGGAGGAGTGTTCCCTTTCTCTACAACCTCACCAGCATGTGCTGTCATTTGAGTTTTTGATCTTAGCCATTCTGTCAGGTGTGAGATGGAATCTCAGAGTTGTCTGGAGCTGCATTTCTCTGATGATTAAGGATGTTGAGCATTTCTTCAAGTGACTCTCAGCCTTTAGATATTCCTCTTTTGTGAATTCTCAGTTTGGCTCTGTTCCCCATTTTTTGATTGGATTATTTGTTTTCTTGGTGTTTAATTTTTTGAGTTCTCTATAAATTTTGGATATTAGCCCTCTGTCAGATGTGAGGTTGGTAAAGATCTTTTCCTAATCTGTAGGTTGCCATTTTGTTCTAAAGACAGTGTCATTTGCCTTAAAGATGCTTTTCAGTTTTATGAGATCCCATTTATTGATCATTGTTCTTAGAGCCTGAGCTATTGGCTTTCTGTTCAGGAAGTTGTCACCTGTGCCCATGAGTTCGAGGCTTTTACCCACTTTCTCTTCTATTAGATTTAGTGTGTCCAGCCTTATGTTAAGGTCTTTGATCACTTGGACTTACGTTTTGTGCAAGGTGATAAATATGGGTCTATTTGGATTCTTTTACACATTGACATACAGTTAGACCAGCACCATTTGTTGAAGATGCTTTCCTTTTCCATTGTACTTGGGCTCTTTGTCAAAAATTAACTAACCATAGGTGTGTGGGTTCATTTCTGGGTCTTTGATTCGATAATGAAAGCATGGTAGCTTATGTCAGTAATTTCCAACGGTTAGGAGCTGAAGCAGGAGGATAGTGCTTTTAAATCCACAACTCTGTCTCAAAATAAAAAGAAACAAAACAAAGTATAACATATTGCTGGCATTTATTTAATTGTCAGAGACTGAAGTCCCCTCTTGATGGAGGTTCAGGGTGACTTATGCTTGATTGTAGTAAGATTACTTCAGCAGATATACAGAAACTATAACACAAACGCAGTTATAAATTCAGAGACTGGAAAACTTGCTTTTGGAGAATGTGGAGTTCATGTAACAGTTGAATGTCTTCCCTTTGTTTTAAGGAACTGACCCAGAATAGAAAGCAATGGGAAGTACATTGAGGCCTGAGATCCCAACGTCTTGCAGCTCAAACCTGTCTTTGAATGTTGACTTATTTTATCTCCTGTTTCTCCATTCTGTTCTTTATCATCCAAGTCACTATTCATGAGGTGGCTGCTCTGTGCTAGGGATTTCTGTGGAGTGTGGGAGAGTCAAAACTTGTAACACATCACTGTGGAGCTGAACATTCTCCATGAAGGGTTTTGAGACTCAGCCTGGCTTAAGCCATTGTTTGTGGTCTATTCAGTTCTCCCAGAGAACCAAGGAACTCTGTTTGAGCTTCTGTTCTGTTTGTGTTGATTTGATTGTATAGAACGCTTATGTGTATGGTGTGCTGCTGAAGTCAGATCATGAAAATAGTTCTTTCTCAGTTCAGTCCTTACGCCACTCCTTTCCTGTTTCTGGTGTTTGGAGTGAACTAACTAACTATGTGCTCTTCCAGGGAGCCACGCCAAGTTCCAGTTTTTCTACCATTAGAGTGAAAGACTTTGTTTTCCAGTTTTCTTTGCATTATTTTTTGATATTAATTATTTTGCAGTACTGAAGATCCAACCCAGAGTCTCACCTATACTAAGCAAATGCCCTACTGTGGAACAATCTAGCCCTATCTTACTTTTAAAGATTTATTTTGAAGTGTGTGTGTGTGTGTGTGTGTGTGTGTGTGTGCAAGATTGCAGGTGCCAGAGGGGACTAAAAGAGGATATCAGATCCTTTGTAGTTGAAGCCAAATAAAACCTATCCTCTCCAATTTTCTTTTGGTCATGGAGTTTCATCACAGCAATAGTAACCCTAGATAGGACACAATGTAACTGCTTCCACCCCTCAAGAGTTTAGATTGCAGGTGTATGACTTT
>CAJQZJ010001079.1:1737747-1752212 GCA_907164525.1 Lophiomys imhausi
TAGATTGCAGGTGTATGACTTTAGATACATTTCCTGGAAGATATTATCACAATGCACAATTTTTATATTTTTCTTAGAGAAATATAAGTCTGTAAAATATGTGACTTTGTTTGCTTTGTATTGCAGTGATAAAGACCATTTCCAAAAGCAACTTGGGGAGGAAAGGGTTTATTTAATCTCACAATTTCCAGGTCATGGTATACCTGTTCCTAAGGGAAATCAAGGCAGGACCTCCAAGCTGGAACCTGAAGACAAAGACTCTGGAGAGACACTGCATATAGGAGTGTCTTCATAGCCTTGCTTATTCTGCTTTCTGACACTACCTAGGACCACCAGCCCAGGGGAGGCATTGCCTGCAGAAGGCTGAGCTCTCCCACATCAAACATGAATTAAGAATATACCCCACAGACTTCCCTCAAGGTCAAACTAATGGAGGTATTTGCTCAACTGAGGTTGCCCTTTTCAGATGTCTCTAGCTTGACTGATTTGATAAAACACTAATCATCACAGGATAAGATGATGTATGTTTTATAATATTAAAATACTGTTATGGGATATTTGTCTCATGGTAGCACTTTATTATGAGACAAAATCAAGACCTAAATATGTACACACATAACTTCAGCCATTATATAGTCAGTAAAGATACCAAAAACAATCTGGAGAAAAAGAAGTATCTTCAACAAATGGTGCTGGGAAAACTAGTGGTCTATATGCAGAAGAATGAACTTAGACCCATATCTATCACTTTGTACAAAAACTAACTCCAAATGGATCAAAGACTCAAATGTGAAATCTGAAACTGCTAGAAGGAAACATAGGCATCATCTAGCATAATATATGTGTAGAAAGGACTCCATGAATAGGACTCCATTTTCCCAAGAACTAAGGTCAACAATTGACAAGTGGGACTTTAGTGAAACTAGAAAGCTTCCTTACAGCTAAAGGAACAATCAACCAGGTATAGAGGAAGACCAAAACTTGGAAGATCATTTTTGCCAGCTCTATATCTGTCAGAGGATTAATATCCAGAATATATCTATATCTGCATCTGTATCTATATCTATACCATCTATATTGATATATCTATCTATATCTACATATACACCTATATCTATATTTATTCTATATCATCTATACCTACATCTATACCTAGAATATATTTTTTCTTTATTTTTTATTTCTTCAAGTTACATCTCAATCGCAGTCCCTCCCTACTCCCCCCTCCAGTCCCATCCTCCCACTCTCTTCAGCCTTAACCCAACCAACCCGTTCCTTTTTTTTTTAAGTTTAAGGTATATCCTATTTCCCCCTACAGTTTCCCCTTTCAGTCCAATAAATGGCTCTTTCTCTTGTAATAATAAATACAATACAAAAACAACAGAGGTAATTAGGCCATAGTTATGAGGGTTATATGGCTTAGCGTACATTCCCAATGTCCAGTCCATATGTATTTGGCACCTGACTTTAATATTCTACTATCTAACCATCTCCATGAGTTTAAAGTTCTATATCTAACTCAACATTCATACTAACTTGCAACACAATTTTGAAAGCATCTTCTTAGGTCTATAACACTCTCTTGACTCCTAAACAACTCAAAATTTAATTATGAGACTCTAGCTATCTGTTCTTCAACCACCTCAGAGACCTGAGAGGGATAAATATATCTGATTTTATAGGAAGTACAGGGCCTGCAGCTTCCAAAACTAAGAAATGACATACCAGTGGCTGCCTGGACAGTTCCCATTTTCTCTCCATACATTACAGCATCAATCTTCAGCTGTTTGGCCCTGTTTCTCTGGCAGACATTGATTGTAGAGCAGGGGTTATGAAGGACTTGCCTACCCTGTCTTGGCAGAGCTAGGCTGTCGACTTACCTGCTTCCAGGTTTTGTCCTTTTTGGACAGCATTCTGTCTACAGTTGGAGCAAGGGGCTTTTCCTACCAAGAGATAGGCTTGAGACTAATTCAATCATCTCCCACTGGAGATTCTTCAATGTTTATCTTCTACTTGGAGTAGAATAGGGGGTGCTGTCAAGAGTTGATATATAGAATATATACCTATATTTATATGCATTTTTCCATTAAAATTAGAAATTTCTATTAAAAAATGGACCTGGAACCTGAAGAGAAAGTTCACAAAAGAAAAAAAAAGTGGCTAAAAAAATACCTCAAAAAATGTTCATCACTCCAGCAATTAGAAAAATGCAAATCAAAACAACTTTGAAATTTCATATTACCCTCAATCATAATAGCAAAGATTAACAAAATAACAGAACAAATGCTAGAGGAGATGTGAGGGAAAGGCCCCTCATTTACTGTTGGTAGATTTTCAAACTGGTACAGCCAGTATGGAAATTGCTATGGAGAATTCTCAAAACTCTAAAAATAAATCTACCATATGGGCCAAGCTATACCTCTCCTTGGCATGTACCTAAAGGACTTGACATTCTTCTCTACAGATACTTGCTTAGCCGCTTTCATTGCTACTGCATTCATAATAGATAGGAAATGAAAACAAAATAAATATCCTCCAACCAACAGATGGCTTTTGAAAACATGGTACATATAAATGATGGAATACTATTCAGCCATAAAGAAAAATGGAATTATGAATTTTGGGGATAAATGGATGGAACTAGAAAAGATAATACAGAGTGAGGTAGGCCAGACCCAGAAAGAAAGGCATCATTTTATTCTCTCTTATCAGAGACTCCTAGCTTCAAATCTTTAGGTGTAAGTACCCCCCCCCCCCAGTTCAACAGCCATATGAGGGCTAAGAGCTTTCTCATGTACTGGGGGCCTACATGGCAGCACCACTAGGGCAAAGTGTCCCAATAACAGATAACAAAGTCTATTTTCCTGTTCCTTTTGGTGTGTTGGTTGTAGGATAGTTATCCTGTAATATATGGCTAAAATCCAATTATAAGTGAATAGATGCCATGTGCATCTTTCTGAGTCTAGGTTAGCTCACTCAGGATGAGCTTCTCTAGTTCCATCCATTTGGCTGCAAATTGTATTATTTCCTTTTTTTCTGATAGCTGAGTCATATTCCATTGTGTAGATGTACCACAGTTTTTTTTATCCATTCTTCGGTTGAGGGACATATGAGCTGTTTCCAGTTTCTAGCTATTACCAATAAGACTGCTGTGAACATAGTTGAGGAGATGTCCTTGTGGTTTGGTGAGGAATCATTTGGATGTATACCAAGAGAGAAAACCATATTGTACAAGGAAGTTTGTGTATAAATATACATCTATAGTTCAAATGAAATCTATTTTTATCTGGAATGACAATGCTTTCTCCAAGAGTCAAAGACTACTTAACAAACATCACCAGGCATGCAAAGTCCTCCTTTGAGTTGTTGGACATTGTTCTCCAAGAGACTCCAAGAACATACACTCTACAGCTATGGTCCTTGGTTTCCTGCAAGACGTGGAAGGTGAATCCATATTGCTGAAGATAGCATGAACTTCAGAGGCAGAACCCAGAGGCCACTGAGCTGGAACTGACCTGAACACTTCCTTTCTTGGGATGAGATTTTATGATATCAGAAGATGCCATGCATGATTCCACTGGAAGGAAGCTGTCAACAGTCCTACTCAGCTATGATGTGTATAAACCTGAACAATGTCACAATAACTTTAAGGGTGCAATCGTGGTACACATACCTTGACAGTAACCAACAGCTCTCTAATTGGATTTGAGATCCGCTCAAGAGGCAGAAACTATTCCTGGTACTGGAAAACTAGGTAATCACCCAGGGCTAATGAAGCCATGGATCTTGAAAGAGAATCTACAATGACTACTTTAATAAGTTAGCATAATCCCTAACTACATTATAAATATTTGTCCTCATATCCACAGATAACTGTAGTCTTCACCCCTCCTTGAGGAAACTTCTCTTTGCAACAGATTTGGACCATTACAGAAAACTACAGACAATCGAAACACAGAGATGTAAAGTTCAGTTCCAATGGATACATCTACAAAACACTTCAGAATCTAAGGCACAGGGAACATTGCATAAGAGGAGGTAGATTGTAAGAGCGGAGAGGATCAGGGAGTTTGCTGTGACATTGTGATCAGGGAGTTTGCTGTGACATTGTATCTCCTAGTAAGGTCAGAAGCTACCCATAAAGTCTCACCAACATGACTGCCTGAGCAAGGACAACAATGTACATGCCAAAGTGGATGAGGGAAAGATCACAGGCCTCAAGTCTACACAAAGAACTATAGGCAAATAAGGAATGCCGAGATCAATGTCTTCCTTGGGGAATAGCACAAAAATTTGTTATCCAGTACCAAATGGTCAGTCATGAAAATATGAATACAAGTAACATTAGACAGACTGGCCAGGCTATATTTAGGAATACATTATTAGGATTATCAGAATGATAATTATAAGAATAATATGTTATATAATAATATATAATATATTATTCCTAATTATTATTGTCCTAAATATATGCATATTATCCAAAATACATATACACATATATGTATGTATGTGTATATACATCTATGTATACCTCTTACACATCCTCCCATCTGTGTAGTACTCACTTCTCTCTGCTCTTTTCCTGATCTCTTTAACCAAATAATTTGGTGATAAGAGAATGTTTGCTATATTGTACACACCGTAGCTTGTTTAGTCGTTTCAGAATAGAATGTGTGGAGCCGGAAATTAAAATCTAACTTGGTATCCTCTGTGTCTGTGAGCAATGAGAACACCTGCTCCTGATTCGCAGGAAGCCACTATGAGCTGGAACTGGGCTTCCTGAGCTGGTCCCCTCTGTGACCCCAGTGTGAATGTTTCTTCCTCTGGGGAAGAGATACATAAAGGATACTATGTTTCTGAATCATGCCTAATTGAACAGTTATTTCTCACAAGTGCCTGAGCTATTCTAACCATCAGGTCTTGCTGAAATATAGATGAATTTCATTAATGTTACATTCTTTTGTTGTTGTTAAGAGACATAGTCTCAAAAAAGAGACATAGTATCTTTTCATATTTAATCTTCCTATTAACATGACATGCCCATTTTTATGTATTTTAATAGTTTGATCATTTCTTTGGAAAAGGTTTGTGTGTGTGTGTGTGTGTGTGTGTGTGTGTGTGTGTGTGTGTGTATACAAATGATTTGTTCCCATTCTTTTTCTCATTGTTGTTTCATACACAAAATTGCAGTGATCTTTATAAACACACTCTTCATAAAGATGAAAATATTTTTCTTAGACTTCCTGGTCATTCACAATAAATTTACATTTTCTTTGAATTATTATGGCGTACCCTCTCTCCTGTGATTTATTAGAAACTCTCCAAGTTAATTGGTTTTGCCATATATAATCCCCTCATTTGCCACATTCCTTTAGTCTTTTTTTTCCTTTGATGGCAGAATCTATAAGTTTTAATGAATCACACGTGTTAACCTTCTGTGTTTTCTATCCATGCTTTTGCTTTTATACAAGACTAAATAATGTTTAATATATATATATATATTGGTCCCTAATTACTTTTGATCAGCTTTTTAGTCCATCTGAACTTTGTTTGGGTGTTTGGTGTGCCTGGCCATGTCAGTTTTATTTCTTTCTTCCTCAAAAGTTAGGCAAATATTGAGTTTTATTTTTTTCTCCCCCGAATACTGCCTTAGTAATGAATTTGTCTGTAGCCACCATTTTATTCTTGTTGACTAGACAGTTAATGAGTCTTGGAATTTTAGTCAATCAATTAAACATGTTTAAAACTCAAGGATACTTTGGCCTAAGGTGTAGTAGCTTCTGGCAAGTATTTCCAGCAGAGAGCTCGGACAGAGTCCACCGTGTTTGCTAGCTGGCTAAATGTAAAGGCCTTCAGGAGAGAGGAAAGAACTGAGAGATTTGGAAACATGTTGTCACTTAGAATTTTCTTTTGAAGGGAAATAAATCTCAATTTCTGGCAAAGTCTTTTGTTGTTTTGTTTTGTTTTAAAATGAGAACTAGATGTAACAATAATAATAAGAGATAATAGAAAGTCTGAAGTGTATTCCTCAGAAATTGAAATCTGTACAGAAGTTATACAGAAGATGAAATATTGTAGGTGTCATAAAGGTCATCAGTTGAGAGTTTTGTTTCACTACGGAAAATTACACACATAGAAATATGATACCATAGCAATTCATCTCTTATCTTTCACAATTCCAAGTTCCAAAGTTGTTATTTCATGCCTACTTCTTCTATTTTGACTCCCCCCCCCCAAGCATGGATTACTTGGAAGCATATCCTAATTAGTCTCTCCTTGAAAATATAAACGTTTTAGTACATCTGCAAAGGTAAAAACCTTTGGCAGCAGAAAGCACTTCATACCCAGGCTGTTGTGAACTTACTTTCTTATTCTGCTGAAAGCAATGGAGTGTGGACAAGCCTTCAATGTGGATTTAAGTTGGTTCTTGGCTCTCAACGCCATCATGCCTCCTCCACGTCTGGGGTTCCTTCACTTACCCACCCTCAAAGGAGAGGAATTCTCGTGCATTTTGGAATTGTCATCAAGATATTAGTGAACTGGAAATCATGAAGTACTAACTTGGTCTCATTGCCCTCTTGTGTAAATGACCTTGAGGGTCATCATCTGAGGCCATAGATCATCTCCATCCAAGCCTTGACTACAGCACTGTTTCAGAGCATTCTCTTCGTGGAAAACATACGACTTTGGCATTTTCTTTTAGAAATCCAAAACCTTCCTCACACAAGTGATCTAGCACCAAGCCATCCATGTCTCTTCTCTCTCTCCTCATCTTGCATTTTTCTCATTTCTTTCTCTCTCTCTCTCTGTCTCTCCCTCTGTCACTCTCTCTCTGTCTCTCTCTCCCTTCCTCCTTCCCTCCTCCATGCTCTACTTCTTCCTCCCTCTTTTTTTCCCTCCCTCTTCCCCCTTTCGCCCTTTGAGAGAGGCTCATGTAGCCTAAGTTGACCTTGAACTTTCTGTGAGGCAAGGATGGCTTCAAACTTCTGTGGTCCTTGTCTTCACCTCCCAGGTTCTGGAATTACCAGTTGCCCAGACTTTCAGATCCCTTTTTTAACTTTAGAGGTCTGGGACATCAGTACTAATAACTTGTTCTGTCTAGGAATGACGTTTAATGGCTGTTTCTTCCAACCTTTTGTTTCACTGACCATCCTGGATTCTTGAGAACAGAGAGCTGAGTCAGAAATACCGGAGCCTGCCTTGCAAATTCAAAACAACCCTGGCTAGAGGCCTTTTGACAAGCAGAGCTCCAGATAGCTAGCAAGCAAACAGATCTCACTCATTCCCCCGCAAAAGCCAGAATAAACAGCAAAAAGCCTATGTGGCTGGCCGTTTTTGATTGTTAAAGGCTGCATCCTTTGGTGGGGGTTGGGGTGGGACGGCGAAATTACTCCTCTCCCTGTAGGGAAAACTTAAAAGAAAGCGTTTTCCTGAAAGGGGCCAATTGGGCGGTGTCCTCTTTTCCCAAAGCCCCGTTGCTATTCTTAGATCACGGAGTGGCAGCTTTCGTTTTTTCTCCCAGGCGGCGGAGTTCCCAGCGCCACGATGCGACTGAGCAGGCAGGGCTGAGGCTGGGCCTGGGCGGTCGCGGTCACAGTCTGGGCGGAGGCCCGCTGAGGGTTGGGCCTGAAGCTGAGGCGGCGGAGCAGCTTGGAGAGCAGCAATCTCTCCAGCTCGCTGCAGTCCGCTCCGCACCATGGCCAGTGGCGCCTGTCAGAGCTGCGACGAGGAAGAGGAGGAGGAGGCTCTGAAGAAGTTAATAGTCAGGCTGAATAATGTCCAGGAAGGCAAGCAGATCGAGACGTTGCTTCAGCTCCTGGAGGACTTGTTGGTGTTCACCTACTCCGACCGTGGTAATGCGTGCAGCCCCTCCCTCCTCTGCAAACTTCACCCTGTGCTTGGGGTGCTAATCTTGGGCACCCACTGCTTTCCTTCAGAGAGGAAAGAGCTGGGATCCCAAGAAGATGGAAAGGATGCTGTGGGTTTCGACTTTGTTTTCTTTCTCCGACTTCCCCTTTCTTTTCCAGCCTACAAGTTATTTGAAGGCAAAAATTTCCACGTGCCTCTGTTGATAGTCCTGGATTCCTACATGAGAGTCGCCAGTGTGCAGCAGGTAAATGGATCTTCCCTTCTGTTCCCAAGACCCTTCTATGGTAGGCCATATGTCCTGGGTTCTTGAAATTTGCTTTAAGAGGGGAAGCCTTGTCAATTGTTAGCCGCTGTTAGTAGAGTAGAAGCAACTTTATTAACTGACAGGATCTTAATGGTGTAGAAGCAAAATGAAAACAGTTCTCTTATTGGCAAGGTGAGTTCATTAACCTTTCAAGCTATTCTAAGAATGTTCCTTAATATAAAGCGTGTTTCTGATAGAGCTGTGCTGTGAATATTTTCAGCAAGGGGAATAATTAACAACAAGAATAATTAACAACAGTCAAGTAAACAGCACATTTTCATAGGGTCAGCTTGCTTTCCCGGCTTTCGATTAGAAGACGTATTTTGAGTCTTCTTCCTGAAATGTACCAGCAGCTTCTGAAAAAAGCCATGTTTCCTGAATGTCCCCATGGGTTTCCATTTCTATTTTGCAGCTGTTGTCACACGAAATGGATACAAAAGTGTAACTTCTAGCATCTTTGTCCCAGGAAGTCCAGAAGTATGCTAAGTAATTAACTGTGATTTTTAAAGCAGTCCCAGATATGTAAGAATGACTTAGGTCAAGACAGAATCACTGTTGAAGGCACTAACTTCCTTTGGAGTTTTGTGATTTGGGGAATTGAAATCAGTTTTGTCACCCAAATACTGAGACTTGTAGGGGAATTCTGGAGGTAAAGGGAGAATAATCCTTCCTATTTAATCTAGTGGCTCAACAGAGGTAAGGTTTATCTCCCTCCCCAAATTCCCCCCTTCTCCTCTTTCTCCCTTTATTTCCTACCTATGTCAGGTTCTCACATTATAGCCTAGACTGCCTGGAACTTACAATTTACCTCCCCACCCTCCCCAGTGCTTACAAGTGTATGCCACCATCCCTGGCTCTAGTTTTCTTTTCTAAAAGCACATATTCTGCAGTAAATATATTTATTTTTCCAGTTGTCAGTTATTTCTATCTGACTAATGATATTCGGGTTATTATTAAACAAAATCAAGAGAAGGGTGGAGGTATGATAACAATACTGTTCTCTTAAGAACTCAGCATCTGAATCTTACCCACAGAATATGAATCATTTTTAAGGTGCTTTCTGCTCTTCACCCACATGCTCCTTGATTCATATTGAACAGTGTCTAATTCTGGCTGCCTATACTGCCAAGTCCTGTGCTTGGTAGACTCACCCCTGCTTGGTACCACTGGGAAAAACTGGACCCTGTTTTTCAGTCAGCTGAGCCCAGAAGGTGGTAGCAGACTTGAGAACCCAGGGGAATCTAGAACACGTCCATTGCTTAATTCTTTCTGCTTTCTTCTCTTTCTCCTGTCTCTGTCTGCCTCTGCTCTATCTCTGTCTCTCCCTCCTCCTTTCTCTGTGCTGAGAATCAGAATCCAGGACTTTGAAAGCGCTAAAGCAGTTATTTTGATTACTGACCTATATCCCCAAACATTCTAATTTTCTCCCCCCCTGTCCTCCCACTCCCTCCTCTTTTATTCTCCCTTCTGTTGTTTCTATCACCCCTTCTCTTTTCTTCTTCATCCTCTTTTCTTCCTCATCTTTCATTCCCTCTTCATTCTCTCTCCCCCTCACACTTCTCCCCCTCTGCATTTTTGGTGCTGGGAATTAAACACAGGGCTTTGCATGAACTAGACAAGCATTCTACCAGTGAGATACACACCCAACCAAGACATTCTAATTCTTGATTATAGAAAATGTCCAAGCGTGGGCTCACTTGTCTGCAGCAATGATTATGATGTTGTGGGGGGGAGGGTGGGGGTCACAGTGGCAAAGTCTGTGGGAAAGGAAAAGCCTTTGGCTTGGTAATTTAACAGAATAAATTCAGTATTTTCAGTGTTCTATGTGTATCTATCTGCAAAGGTCTTTATGCATATTACATTGGTTAATTCTTTCTGGAATCTCACTGCCCTTGAGGAAACTTAACCAATGTCTTACTTTCATATTGGTTCAGTCAGAGTGAGTAGACCCTGGGGGAGCTTGTGAGAGAGCAAAGACTCAAATTTATTTGTGATTTAAAAATCTTCATCAGCTGGTGCTGACTTCAGAGGATTTTGTATAAGCAAGGAAAAGCCCAATGGTTTGATACAGAAACTAAGAACATGTACAATGGCCACACCAGCATTGGTCTTATCAAAGGGGTGCAGAAAAGGTTCTCTCTACTGAGATATTCAACACTCTATGGAAAAGTATTGGTTTCTTTTAAAATTCTCCACATAATTGGTATAATTAGTATTTGTATCCTTTCTCATTTCTTGCATCCAATTAGCTAGAAATACCAAATGAAAATGTCTTGATGAATGTAAGGAGTTTGATGAGTTCTTCAGAAATGTATGTTAAGGTTCCTTGTTAGAATCATCCACCATGGTATTCCAGACTTGTGAGTTTCATACTTTATCTGTGTTCATTTGCAAATGTAGATCTTGGAGAACTTCTGTCACACTTGCCCTGTGTATTCCTCTTCATGTTAGCCTTCTTTTTTTAAAAAAACTCCTCTTTTTCTAAGTAGTTCCAACCTTTGAGGGAGGAGAGCAAAATAAATGAAAGTGAGTTAAATTTTCTCCAACCCCTTGACTTTTTTTTTTTTTTGCATCATTTATGAATGGGATGCTTGGGTTTGCAGAGCAATTATAAGAGAGAACAGCTGTTTCTATCATAGCTGTGCTGGGTAAAAACTTTCTCTCTTTGAAAGTTAAGTTCCTAATTGAAAGCTTAATGCATTGCTTTTTACCCCTGCTTTGTTGCTGGAGATTATTTCACTTAGTCACTGAAGCTCTACTCATTCATTGATTGCAGGCTCAGCTGCTCGAATGGATCTTTTTGCCAAGCAGTTATTGATGTTGTAGCTTTAGCAACCTTAACAAAGCAGGTTTTCTCAGTGAGTCAGCTGTACAGGTATGGACATGAGCTTAGCATCCTATAATGGGTTTCCTCCAGTAGAAGCTCATCAAAATGTAACTTTCTTAAATGTCTGGTGGAAAGGCTTCATGTAGTTTTAAAATCTCAGAAACAGTTGTTTTCTATGACAGCTGAATTGTTAATGTCTGTCTGGCTTACATGGAGGATGGGATCCAATGTAAATATAGGTTAAAAAAAAGTGGCTGTTAGCAATTTCTGTTTTTTAAAGAAAATTGTAATTATTTAAGTGGAAGCAATGGCATCATGAGACAATTCATGCTTAACTAAAAAATAGCGTAGGAAAGACCTTAGAGTGAACTATAGCTGTAAAGAGATGAAACAGTAGAGAGATCATACAAATTTTTGTCTTTATGGAATGACTCTTACCTCTCATGCAAACATACAAATATGTGCCACTGTTCCAAAGGCAAATGAACATGTTTCCTGCCTTGCCATTCAGCTCTTTGCATCATTTGTCTTCATCCCTCTCTCCAGCCTTATCCAGCAACCATCTTCTCCCCTGCACACAATTCTTGTCATTGGTGCCCTACTCATCTTTACAGCTCATGAATTTTAAAATGTGGCTGAGTCTCACCTCTGCCACACGTTTTCTTTCTTTGGTGCTCTTTCAGAGAACCCTAGTTTGATTCCCAACACCCAGGTGACAGTCTTCATCATATGCTCATATGTCCTGCATAAGTGTGGAGAGTTTTAGGGAACTTATGACCAATCATATGTATAATTCTTGTACCACGGTGTACTTGTTAGTTTTGTCAACTTGACCCAAACTGGAGTCTCTGGGAAGAGGGAACATTAATAGAGAAACTAACCTCCATCAGACTTGCCTGTGGACGACTCTAAGGGTGATTTTCTTGATTGAAGATTGTAGGAGGAACCAGTGCACTGTGAGCAGTGCCTTCCCTGGGGAAGGTGGCTATGGTTGGTATAAGAAAGCAAACTAGGGCTGGAGAGATGGCTCAGCCGTTAAAGGCTAGGCTCACAACCAAAAATATAAGAAAGCAAACTAAGCCAGGTATGGTAGCACACACCTTTAATCCAGCACTCAGGAGCAGAGGCAGGCGGATGGATCTCTGTGAGTTTGAGGCCAGCCTGGTCTACAAAGCAAGTCCAGGACAGCCAGCACTGTTACACAGACAAATTCTGTCTCAAAAAACAAACAAACAAACAAACACAACAACAAACAAACAAACAAATAAACAAAACCCTCCATAAATCAAAACAAAAAACAAACCAAAACAACAACAACAAAAGAAAACAGAGCAAGCCGGTAAGAAGCATTTCTCCACAGTCCCTGATTCAGTTCCTAACTCCAGGTTTTTGTTTTGAGCACTTGCTTCAGCTTCCCTGGATGGTAGACTGTAAGCTGTAAGATGAAACAAATCCTTTTTTTTTTTTTTTTTTTTTTTTTTTTGTCAGAGTATTTCTTACAGCTTCAGAGAAGCTAACTAGATCAAGGGAGATCTGACACCATCTTCTGGCCTCCAGGCATCAGGCACGAAAATGGTATAGATGCACACATGTAGGCAAAACATTCAAACACTTAAAATCAACTAATCTTTTTTAAAAAGTTGTATCTACGATGCATCAGTATGCTCATATGTCCTGCATAAGTGTGGAGAGTTTTAGGGAACTTATGACCACTGCACCTCATAATTTGCAGGTAGATGTTGAGGGGAAAGAAAGGGACACTTAGGCGTTCTTCCTCTTATTACAGCTCCTTTTCTTTTTCCAGTAACAGAGGTAGGTTCAGTCATAGGACAGTGCTGCTCATAGGCCTCTATTACCCAAGGCCAGTCATTTCCTGTTGCCACAAAAATCTCCAGCTTCCTCCAGTTCTCTATTCTAAGCCCCGCTCTCTTTCTGTTATCAAAATCTTGAATTCTTGGGAAAGATTATGTTAGAGATATTTGCATGTTGAAAAAGTAATATAGTTTGAGTATAGCCATCCATGTTTCATAATGTTAGTATGTCCTCTAGAATTGTTCTTTATTTTGTTTGATTTAGAAAATAAGGGCATTTATTCAAAAAATGCAAAAATATTTTTTGTGTTCCACTTGTTTGTGGTTTTATTTTTCTATTAATTGATTTATTAATTTATTTTACATCCCGATCAGAGCTTTCCCTTCCTCCTCACCTCCAGTCCCTTCCTCTCACTTCACCTTCCCCCATGACCCCTCCCTTTCTCTGACGAGAAAGGAAAATATCCTTTGGATATCAACCCGCCTTGGCATATCAAGTTGTAGTAGGTCTGGGTGCATCTTATATTGAGGCAGGGCAAGTCCACCTAGTTAGGGGGAAAGGGTCCATAGGCAGGCAACAGAGTCAGAGATAGCCGCTGCTTCTCATGTTAGAGGTCCCACATGAGGACCAAGCTATACATCTGTTACATATGTGTAGGGGGATTCTGTGTGGTTTTAAAGCAATGTGTAGTCTAAGTATACTTACTTTCATTTTTAAGAAAGCATTTTAGGGTTCTGGCTTGTCTTAAAATGATTATCAAAAATGATATAATTATTTGGTCCACTAAAAGCATAGACTTATGATTGACTTATCTATTAGCAGCCTTTGAAAATGTGAGTACAGGGCTGGGGACATAGCTCATTTGGTACAGTGCTTGCTTACCAAACATGAAACCCTGAGTTCAAACACCCTCAGCATCAAATAAACTGGGTATGGTGGTACATCATTGTCATTCCAGAATTTTAGATGTGAAGAGAGGAGTGTCAGAAGGTCAAGGTCATTCTTAGTTATAAAGTGAGTTCAAGGCTAGCCTGGGGTGTATGAAACACTATCTTCAAAACAAACAAAAAAAGTAAGTATTTACTTTTCCTGCTTTCAGGTGGGTTGGTCACTTCTGTGCAAATTAATAGAAGTCTGTCCAGGGACATTGCAAAGCTTAATAGGACCACAGGATGTTGGAAATGATTGGGAAGTCCTTGGTATTCACCAGTAAGTACGACAGATGTGTGACGATAAACAGCATTGAAAAATTATGTATGTCATCCTTTGCCATCCAAAACCATTCTGGTAAATTTCATCAAAGCAGGTAGTTTTTCTTAAATCAATGATTCATATTTATAGAGACTTTTTAAACTTGATTCATGAGTTAGAAAGCTGAAATTTGTGGTAAAACATCACGTGTGATGATTTTAATGACACAGTTCAACAGTTATATAAATGGTTAAGTTGTAGATTTTTGAGTACCACTTAACAGAAAGCAAAACAAGATTTTTGCCATCAGCAGTGGACTGACATAATCCATGGATTCATTAAAAAACAAGGCAACCAAGAAGTTAGTTCTGTAAGTACCCATTTCAAAGTTTTGCTCTTGTGTCTTCGTGTGCACATTTGCATGTACCTGTGAAAGCTAATCTCAGTGAAAGTAGACTG
>CAJQZJ010001079.1:1752222-1770528 GCA_907164525.1 Lophiomys imhausi
TTTACTGAGACATGGCTGATAATTAGAAAAACGTACGTATTTAATGTGATCAACTTGTTAATTTGACACACAGAATCATGTGAAGTACTTGCCACAATTGAGCCAAATAGTATTCCTGTTTCTTTCATCTGCTTATTTCTGCCTGTTGTGCTGTGATAGAGACTGCACCTGTGGCCTTGAGCATGCTAGGAAAGCGTCCTGCCATTGAACTAGTACTCAAGCCATGCTGTTAATTTTAGAAGCTTGGCAAAAGTTTATACCAAGGGGAAACATATCACATGAGCATTGCTGAACAGAACAAAATACAGTCAATGTATAGGTGAGTGAGAAAAC
Organism: Lophiomys imhausi; assembly: GCA_907164525.1. Classification (NCBI taxonomy): domain Eukaryota; kingdom Metazoa; phylum Chordata; class Mammalia; order Rodentia; family Muridae; genus Lophiomys; species Lophiomys imhausi. Next base: position 1,752,556 of record CAJQZJ010001079.1, read on the forward strand.
AGTATATAAATATTGTTTTAGATGTTATAGAATCTCTGACTCCAAACTTTCATTAAAATTAATATTCACTAAAATAAAAGACATGGCATTCAGGTTGACATGGTGGCACACACCTTTAATCCCAGCAGCAGAGAAGTCCAGGGGATCTCTATGAGTTCATGTCCAGTCTTATCTGTAGAGTGAGTCTCATGCCACCTGGGGATATATAGTAAGAACTTGTCTCAAAAATGCATTTACTTATTGGTTGATTGATTTTGTGTGAATGTGTATGTATGTATGTATGCATGCAGGGGGGCACATGTGTCAGAGTTCTTCCTTCTCCCATGTGGGCTCTAGTGTTTGACCTCAGGTTGCCAGGTGTGGCAGCAAGTCCTTTACCCACTGGGGCGTCTTGGTTGCTTTGCTGTATAACCTTTCATTGTCCTACGGTTTTGTTTTTTTAATTCCAGGCTGATTCTTAAAATGTTAACTGTTCATCAAGCCAATGTAAACCTGTTAACAGTCGGACTTAAAGCCTTAGATCTCCTCCTAGATTCAGGTGAGTTTTGACTAAAAATGCTTACTGCTCACAGTTGTCAGGGTCAGAGTGGGAAACAAGACCCAGTGCTTTCCAGCGAGTCTATGTCTGCCTTCTCCACACCTCCTGTTTCTCCCAGTTCCCATGAGAACCTTGGTTCTAAATGTTGCTTTCCTGTTCCTCCCCCGTTCCTATGTCTACTACTACCATGGCTTCCAAAATCTGCTCCCATAATTCACATTCCTGATAGCTTTCTCTGTACATACCTTTAAAGTCTTTTCTGTAGTTTGTCTTTGATAAGGCATGCAGTATTTTTTTCTTGAGTGCTTGCTAAATTCTGGCTTTGCTTATAACATCCTACTCATGTTTTCAAAACTGTTTTCACCACAAATAGGCCTTCTACTTATCTTTCTGAGTGAGAAACACTGAGAGCAGAAAGGTGACCTCAGCTACCAAGTGTCACAATCAGGGTCTGATTCCACACACCAGGCTCTTTGCCTAAGGTGACTTCTGCCAAGAGGCTTACAGACCCAAGCCAAGATTTTGAGATGGTGTAATAGTTGTGGTCACTGATGTGATAGGCAGCCACAATTGTCAGGAAGACATAATTCCAAACAATTGGGAGTTTTGTTCAATGAATGTGAAGTCATTTTGAGGTCAAGAGAATTTTGTATGCAGAGCTACAGAAGCCTGAGAAGAGAGGCTGCGTAGGTGAGTGGGAGACATTGGTGTCATAATTGTTCCTGCTAATAAAGATCCTCAGGAGAAAGAGGGAGCAAGGGAGAGCATGAAGACCAGGGGCTAGAGGATGGAAGACAGCAGACTTCCAAAGTCTTTAATTCAATTATTTAACGGCATGTACTAACTAGATTTAAACCTCACCCCTGGAAACTTTAATTTTTCCTCAGTTTATTTCTCATTTGTCACAATTGAGCACTTTCTAGTAGTCCTACTGCAGTGGCAGAAATGGTCCATGTGTTGCCCATTGTCATAGCAAGTAGCTCTACATGACAGCTGAACACATGAAACATGAAAAAAAAATGCCATTCGATCGTATTTAAAATTTTATTGATTTAAACTTGAATTTAAATACACATGTGGTTAGGAAATGGGGCTGCCCAGGCAGATGGGCTAATACATTTAGAGAAATGATTGAAGTGTAGTGAGAAAAGTTCAGTAAGACAAACACGAAGCTTACAGCAGAGGTGGTAGCAGCCAAAGTCCTCTGTTGGGGTTGCAAGCGTATGTGACCTGTCTAAAACTGTAGAGTGCTATTTGATGTTCTGAGACAGGGTCTCACTTTGTAGTGCAGACTGGTCTTGAACTCGCTGTATGGACCAGGCTTGTTTGAAACTCAGGATCTTCGTCTCAGCACTCCACACAACATGTGCTGGGATTACCACTGCACACCACTCCACTTGACTGACCTACTTAACTTTAATCCAGCTAGGCCTCCTGTTAACTATTAATTGAGCACTTGGCAAAGTCATTTGGGTTACTTAACCTCTTTGTGCCTTGGTATTTATCTTTAAAATGGAGTTTGAACTTAATCTCGTGAGTGCTACTGTTGATTTAAATGTGTTATAAGGAGGCAAATCCACTAGTAGCTGTTTTTGTACCACAAAAACAATCACAGTGAGTCTAGGAGTTTAACTTTATAGTAGAGTCCTACTTAGCATGTATGAGGTTATGGGTTCAGTCTCCAATATCAAGAGCACACACACAAACCTGGCAAAAATCTAAGCGTTTATTGTTACCATCCATATTCCATGATAGTTACTTTTGTTGATGCAATGGGTGTTGTTTGTACCATATCTTAGACTATAGGCAGAAAGTATCAGTCTAATGCAAGCTCAAAGAGGAACTGGAGGAAGGCTTTCAGAGGAGCAATGGTTGTAGCATATCTAGACAAGTCAGGGGTGGGTTCAGGGTACTGTTATAGTTGGTTTTGTAAAGGATCTTGTTTGATGCACTTAGAAGTGAGAGAAGTGCTTAGAAGATTACCACAAAAGATGTCCAGGATCACAGTTAGGTTTCAGAAATACAGCACAGGAAGCCAACTACCAATAAAGTTTAGAACATGCAGAGCAATTAAGCACATATTTCTGCATTCTTGGGGAAATGGGAAGAGGTCCTGAGTAGGATAGGGAAGCTGAACTAACTTATTTGCATAGAGATTTGGAGTCCTTAAGAGCTAAAACCTAAATGGCTTGGGTCTTAATGAAATGCATTGGTTCATTGGTGAGACAAAATGGAAGAGAGAGAGAGAGAGAGAATTTGGAAGGATGATGACTGGGAAATTTCTCTTGGTTAGTTGTTAGATGATGGTCCTGTTGATGAAGGACAGGAGTGAGAGTAGGTACAATTCAGGGTACTGGCAGAATAGTGAGATGGTAATGATCAAGAGGCAGATAGGAGTGCATTTCAAGAAGGTAAAAGAGGAGGTGTGTGTGTGTGTGTGTGTGTGTGTGTGTGTGTGTGTGTGTGCCAAAAGTAGTAGAGTGACTGTTATCTCACTTTGATATGGATAACATTTGGGACAATGAAGTTGTCTATCAAAAATAGAAGTCCACAAATCATTCATAGCCTTCATGCAAAAATTAATGTATCAACTGCTAAAAACAACTATTTACTTACGGCATGCTGTCTTCTTCAAATTAGGTAAAATCACTTTGCTGATACTGGATGACGAATGTGATATTTTCTTGTTAATTTTTGATGCTATGCACACATATTCAGCCAATGATGAAGTCCAGAAACTTGGATGCAAGACTTTGCATGTGCTGTTTGAGAGAGGTACTTAAAATATAAATTCTTTATTTTGCAGTATATGTAAGAAGAATGGCTTATACTGGGAAAAGTTAGGTATAATTGATGAGAAAGAAATTATGTAAAATCATACTACTTACAAAGCAAGACATACTTTGTTACTTGTTAGTTTGGTAACATTGCTTCCTTCTGTGGTGTAAACTTCACTCATAGGTTATAAATCATGTGGTTACAGTAGACTTCCTTCCATTGCATAATAGGGTAGGATTTCACTTTGCCAAGTGGATTGAATGGGTGTTAAGAAGAAAAAAATAAAACTGTGAGGTCAAGTAGAGCTTAAAATGGTGTTATGATTTTGAATGTTGTCAAACTTGAAATTGTCACAGGGTCTGTGTAGAGAACTGGGTGATTGCAGAATGTCCTTGGAAAACAATACTGATAGGCATTTCACAGCAGACTTGGGAGCTGATAACAAATTATTGCATGCTGTTTGTGCTGGTTTTGTCCAGTCCTTTTACTGATGAGGAAATGGGTCAGAGAAGTGAGCAGGCTGTCCGAGGTTAGCAGCTGATTAGCACACAGTAGTTGCCACTGGTTTGGGGACCCAGCTCTTTGATGATCAGGCTTTCTGGATAATGTCAGTGAGAAGTGAGAGAACGCCATGCCTTTGAGGATGTCTTCTCTGTGTTATATGCAGGATAAATTTTGAAAATTGCTACAGAGTTACAGGACCTGTAACTGTGTTTCAATTTGGGCAAATTCTTACTCATGAAGGAGGACTGTCACTATACTTTCATCAATCAGTGTCCTTCCAGGACACATTGACATGGACTAGCAACTATTAAACAGGAGAATCTTAATTTAAAAGTCATTAGTGTTTAGGGCATATTATATAAATTTAAGAAAAAAATTTTTAATTTTTTTCAGGAGTATCAAGTTCCCTGAGACAGTAATTTAGTAAATAGAGCTAATCTTGAAAAGTTAGCTAATACAAATTATTATCAAAAAATCAAAAAGATATTATGGACACTGTAGTATTAAATGTAAAGACTCCATGGTATCTATCATTGATTAAATGAATGTAACCAGTTTCACATCATCTTACATGGATGTGCTGGTATACAATTACGGTTGCTCACAAAGAGCTGTGTTTTTCTAACATTTTGTTGGTGCTATTCTCAACCTAACATGCCATGTTTTAAGACAGGTTTTTGAAGTTTCCACTTAAAAAATGACTCCACATGGAGCTCAATATACTCTAATTGTAAAAATAAATGACAGTTTTTGATCTCTCCTGGAAAACCATTAAGACAGTATTTCAAAGACCAATCACTTTCCACGTGCTGTAGTTAACTTTTGAACTGGCATTCTGAGATGAGTTTCCCTTCAGGAGTACACTATAAATCTCTGGCTTTTAAATGTCAAAAATATGGACTAAAGAGATGGCGCTTGCTGCTGTTTAGGATGATCCAGGTTCAGTCATAGTACCACAGGTTGTATTTCTTACAACAAACTGTAACTCCAGTTCTATGAGATCTGACCACTTTTTCTGGCCAGCTTGGGTACTTTTGCCATGTGCTGTACATACTGACAAACACACATACACATAAATTAAGACAAACTAAAGTAGAAAAGCTAGTCATAATCAGCAGGTCAGTATTGTAGAATATTCATCTCTAATGAGTCATCTTCTGTTATCAATAGCCTAAATCATAGTATCTCATCCCAAAGGGTCACCTTTATTATCAACAGGTGAGACTAATAGGGTGTTCACCCCAATGGACCATCTTTATTATCAAATATCAGAATTGTACAATATTCCCTCAGTACATCATATTTATTGTACTGGTTAGGTTGCTGTAGACCCTCTCCAGCTAAATTGTAAAGACTTGTCTCTTTTTCTGAAATGTTTTGGATTCCTAATACTTTTTCATTTCAAAAGATGGTATAACCAGTTCAAAACAGAACCATTTTAATGTTTCAAATGAATTTAACGTTTTGAACTTCTATGTCATTTTTGCAGAAACACGTTTTCATTTAAGAACATGGCGTTTGTGATGTTTTGTACGTATACAGATATTTTTCAGGAATTCAAATTTCACGTCATTTTAAAGCACATTCTTGGTTTTTCCTTCCTGGTTTAGTTTCCGAGGAACAGCTGATTGAGTTTGTTGAGAACAGAGATCACATGATCCTGCTAAGTGCCCTGAGCAGCTTTAAAGGGGACGAAGCCATTACGCACCACGTGCTCTGCTGCTTGCATTCCCTGGCGGTTCCTTGTGAGTATCCATTCCGCATAATCACTGCTTCGCGGTGGAGAACTGTGATGTGTTTCTTTTCTAAAGGTATTCTGGAAATTTTTTTTTTTTTTTTATGGAGTCCTGTGGGTACTGAACATCTTCATTCTCTGGTTCATTTAGTTAATTTGGATTTATTTGGACTCTGCTGTATCCGGATCTAGGCTTAGTGCAGGGCAAACAGTAGTGGAAAAGTTAAAATGTGTGCCTTGCCTCTTCTGAGTTCATCGTGCAATAGGAAATGCAGATATGACCCGAGGTGGAGGCCAGGCACCATAAGGCAGAAATGTCTGTGGTTGTGAGAACAAATAGAGAGCAAGGCGAGAGCTCTTGAAGAGTCTTGAACACTAAGAACTTACCATGTAGGGAGGTGCCTAGTAAGGTTGAATACAAGGAAGTGTTTAGGAGCTGGACATTAGGAAGATAGAGACATGGAGCAGCAGCTGGGCCCATAGCTCAAGCTTGAAATCTCAGCTATTTGGGAGACTGAATTCAAGGCCTGCCTTGATAATGTATGAGGAACATGTTTCAAAATAAAATGAAATATAAAATAAAATAAAAACAAAACTGTAGGTATAGCTTACTGGCCTAGTACTTGTCTTGTACAAACCCTTAATCTCAATATTCAGTACTGAACAACAACAAACTCTCCACCCAAAACAGAAAGATGAGGACCAGGGGAGTGGACAGACACTCAGCAAACTCTGGTTTTATGAACATGTATGTGTATGTGTGTGTGTTTAATATGCATATGTTTTATGTGTGTGAGTATATGAATGTGTGCATGCACATTTATTATTGTAGACTTTGTGTACATGCATGTGTGTGTGAATTCATGTGCAAGTGTTTGTACACATGAGTTAGCAGGTGTATGTGAGTGTGAATGTGTGTGCCTATGCATATAAATGTGAATGCATGTGTGTGAGTCAGTACATGTATGTGTGCATGAGTGTGAGTATGTACATTAAGGTGTTTGTGCAGAGATTCTAGTGTGTGTGTGCAGGTACATGTGCTTGTGTGTGTGTGTGTGTGTGTGTGTGTGTGTGCATGCGTGCACATGCACAGAGGTATGCATATCTTCAAGTAGCTGCAGGAATTTCTCTGATGGAGGTGATGTTAGTAGGTGAGGCTGAAGACATGGAATGAGGTTTCAAGTGGCCTGAAAAACCATACAGAAGGTTTTGAACTCTGTTTTCATTCTTAGTTAGCATTTATTGATATTTTGAAATTTAGCCATTTCATAAAAAATCAGAAATCAGAAGAAATAATTTGTTCTGAATGCTATTAGTGATTACTGTTGGGATGAAATATGCTTCAGATTCTGTTTTACAAGTGCACACTAACATTTCACATTTCTTTGTGTGGTTGAGCAGGATATAAACATGCATGTAATAGTGATTTAGTATTAGTACATGATGTAGTAGTGATTTCATCTTCACATACATATTTTGAATTACATCAGTAATTTAATGTGAAAACCATAAACTAATACCTGGTATGTAATATGAATTACAAAATCATTCATACCATGGTACAATATGAATTTTCTATGCATGTATATAATATATGTAAATTATGTTACATATAATACACATACAATATACACATGATACACATGTATACAGATATGGTTTCAGATACAACAACCTGAGGCTTCATTGCAACAGAGTCAAAAGAACAAATGTGCTTGGGAAAAAGCTCCTCTTTAATATTTGTATAAAATTACAGCATTTTCTTATCTACAGGAAATCAAGCAGTCGACAGAGGATGAGAATGAATAATAATCCCAAAGCAGAGTGCCATACTTTACTATTCACTGAGTCACCACTGCCAGCGTGATGACTAGATTCCGCCCTGTGATTTTCTTGGGCTCTGTTCATTATGCATTTATTTTTGGCCAATTGCTTTTGGAATCCATTGTCTTCCACCCACTTCTGACATAACTGATTAAAATGTGTTGATTCATAACCCAAAGGTCAAAGCAAGCAGCAGATACCAGTGAGGAATCAAGAGGCTTTAATACCAGCTCCAAAACAAAGGCCTCTTACCAGCCTGTTTTCTTTCATTCTTAGAAGTCTAGAAAATATTTTAGTTTTTAAATTTCACTTAAATATTAAAATGCATTTTTTGTAAATAGTTGGTTCATTTTAGCTATGCTAGGAAAAACCTTTTACAGAGAGATTTTTTTTTTGGGGGGGCGGGGTTTTGGCAAATAGTCAACATTGTATCCAGAAATTGAAGTGGTGTCGCCAACAAGTTCACAGCAATTTTCCTCCTGGCTTCTCTCTTTCCTTGCTTCCCTTTTTCATGTGTTTCATCACATTTATCTGTCCCCCTCTCATTTGCCTTCTCCAGGAAGTTCAAGATTTCTGTCTCTTTTATAGGCTGTTCTTCTAGGATGGAGGAAATAGATCCAAGTATATTTTCACAGTTCTATAAATGACATAATCTTCAGTTTTTCTTTGGGTGAGGAAAAGGCACTGCAAAAATCAGAATCAATGGCCTGACAGGAAAGTAGACCTCTGAGCTCATTTATTAGATATCTTATGTGACTCTTTTTAGGCTTCTACAAAACCCTTAATGTCTACTTTCTTTGTCTTAAATTGCATATGCAAAACATTTTTTATTTATAGTATATTTTGACCATATTTCCCATCCCCCAATTCCTACCAGAACTTCTCTGCCTCACTACCCACCCAACTGTATGTTCTTTCTCTCCTCTTGCAAAAAAAAAAAAAAACCCAAAAAAATACATAAAAACAAAAACAAAACAAACTAGCAAAAGATCAATAAGACCAAAAGTGACAAAACAAAATGAGACAAAAAAAAAGTCCACAAAAAACCCATGGAGTTTGTTTTGTGTTGGTCCACTATACTGAGAACGAGGCCGGCCCTCAAGTGTGGGCTATCTATCCAGTGATACTCCACTGGAGAAAACTGACTTCTTTTTACCAAGGGATATCCATTGTAGATAACTTCTTGATTAGGGGTATGAGCCTGTGTCCAATTCCCCTTCTCAGTACTGGGAACCCATCTGGCTTGAACACATGCAGACCTTACATGTGTTACAGCTATCTCTGTGAGTTGATACGTACCTCAGTTCAGTTGTCTCTGAAAGACATTGTTTCCTTAGAGGCCACTATCACCTCTGGCTCTAACAGTCTTTCTGTCTCCTCTTCCACCTAGTTTTCTGACCCTTGAGGGAAGAGGTTTGATGAAGATTTAGGAGTACATGCTGTCTAGTTTTATTTCAACTTGATACAAGCTAGAGTTACCTGATAGGGAGTAAATACAATTGAGAAAATGACTCCTTAAAATCTGACTATGGGACATTTTCTTAATTAGTGATTGATGTGGAAGGGCTCAGCCCATTGTTGGTGCGACCACTCCTGTATTGGTGGTTCTAACTTCTTTAAGAAAGTAGACTTTGACAATATATAAAGTATTATCTTTCAATTCGGATTAAAGAAGAAATTATTTTGATATTTTGGAGCTAAACAACTTTTAGTGTATATATTTTGAGATCTCAAAGGACAATTAGTTTGAATTTCAGCATGCCTTTTGTAAGTAGCTTTTAAACTTAAATCCTTCCAAATCCTATGTACCTGCCTCTGCATTCTAAGTATTGGGATCAAAGACATGTGGTTCCCAACTGATGGGATTAATGTGCTCCACCACCAACTGTCCAGGCAGCCACTGGTATGTCATTTCTTAGTTTTGGAAGCTGCGGGCCCTGCACTTCCTATATAATCAGATATATTTATCCCTCTCAGGTCTCTGAGGTGGTTGAAGAATAGATAGCTAGAGTCTCATAGTTAACTTTTGAGTTGTTTAGGAATGAAGAGGGTGTTCTGGATCTAAGAAGATGTTTTTAAAATTGTGATGCAAGTTAGTATGAAAGCTGAGTTAGATATAGAACTTTAAACTCGTGGAGATGGTTAGATAGCAGAATGTTAAAGTCAGGTGCCAAATACATATGGACTGGACATTAGGAATGTATGCTAAGCCATATAACTCTCATAATTGTGGTCTATTTATTTCTGTTGTTTTGTATTGTATTTATTGTTATAAGAGTAAGAAAGGGGAAGCTGTTGGGGGGAAAAGATATACGTTAAACTTTAAAAAAGGGAAGAGGATGGGGGGTTAAGGGGGAAGAGGGTGGGAGGGTGGGACTGGAAGGAGGAGTAGGGAGGGGATTGTGATTGAGATGTAAGTTGAAGAAATAAAAAATAAATTATAAAAAAAGGAAAAAAAAAGAAATTAGACTTAACAAGCCATGGGGAGTAAGCCACTAAGTCCTCTGCATCAGCTTTTGCCTCCAGGTTCTTACCCTCCTTGAGTTATTGCTCTGATTTCCTTCAGTGATGGACCATGGTATGGAAATATAAACCAAATAAACCATTTTATCCCCATCTTGATTTTGTTCATGGTATTTCATCATAGAAATAGTAACCCTGACTAAGACAGAAGTTGGTACCAGGATTGTGGGTATTGCTGTAATAAACTTGACCATGCTGTTCTGGGAGGAATTTGGAAGGACTATAGAACTTTGGTCTGGAAAATTCGGTAATTTTCAAAGCCTTGTTAGCTGTTCTGTGTGACCTTAGAAGATAAATGTGTGGAGAGAAATGTAGATGATGTAGGCCTTGTGAAGTTCCAGAAGGAAATTTGAGAGCACTTGTAAGACTTTGTCTGGGTTACTGTGAATTTTTAGTTAAGTATATGGTTCTGCTTAGCTAGAAATGAAGAATCAGCTATAATTAATTAACAAGAGTCCAGAACCACTGAAATGAAACCTTAGCTTACTGGGACAATTGATACTTGTCAGCTGGAACTAAGAAATTAGTATTGGTTAAGAAGAGACCAGCAGCACTGAGGTGAAATCTAGAAAGCACTTCCTCAGAGACGGCACACAGAACCTGGATTTTAGAGGAGGCCAAGGATGCACCTAACACTGGCAGACAAACTAGCAGCATAAGAGTCATTAAAAATCTCCCAACCAAAAAAAGCCCAGGGCCAGATGGTTTCAGCACAGAGTTCTACCAGACCTTCAAAGAAGAGCAAATGCCAATACTCTTCAAACTCTTCCACAAAATAGAATCAGAAGGAACACTGCCAAACTTACTCTATGGGGCCACAGTCATCCTGATTCCTAAACCACACAAAGACCCAGCAAAGAAAGAGAACTTCAGACCAATTTCCCTCATGAACATAGATGCAAAAATATTTAAGAAAATACTGGCAAACCAAATCCAAGAACACATCAAAAGTATCATACACCATGTTCAATTAGGCTTCATCATAGGAATGCAAAGATGGTTCAAAATACAAAAATCCATCAATGTAATCCACCATATAAACAAGCTGAAAGAAAAAAAAAACATATGATCATTTCGATAGATGCTGAAAAAGCATTTGACAAAATACAACACCCCTTCATGCTAAAGTCCTGGCATACAAGGACCATACCTAGAAATAATAAAGGTGATATACAACAAGCCAGTAGCCAACGTGAAATTAAATGGAGAGAAACTTGAAGTATTTCCTCTAAACTCAAGGACAAGGCAAGGATGCCAACTTTCGCCAATCTCTTCAACGTAGTACTTGAAGTTCTTGCTAGAGCAATAAGACAACTAAAGGAGACTAAGGGGATACAAATTGGAAAAGAAGAAGTTGAATTATCACTATTTGCAAATGATATGATGATAGTATATATAAGCGACCCCAAAAATTCCACAAGAGAACTCTTACAGCTGATAAACACCTTAAGCAAGGTGGCTGGATACAAAATTAATTTTAAAAAATAAGAAACCCTTCTTTGTACAAAAAATAAATGGGCTGAGAAAGAAATTAGGGAAATAACACCTTTCACAATAGCCACAAACAGTATAAAATACCTGGGGTTAATTCTAACCAAGCATGTGAAAGACCTGTATGACAAGAACTTCAAGTCCTTGAAGAAAGAAATTGAAGAGGCCATCAGAAGATGGAAAGATCTCCCATGCTCATGGATAGGTAGGATCAACACAATAAAAATGGCCATCCTGCCAAAGCAATGTACAGATTCAATGCAATTCCTATCAAAATATCACCACAATTCTTTATAGAAAAAGCAATTCTCAACTTCATATGGAATAACAAAAAACCCTGAATAGCTAAATCAATCCTGTACAATAAAAAACATCTGGAGGCATCACCATCCCAGATTTCAAGCTGTACTAGAGAGCAATAGTAATAAAAACAGCATGGTACTGGTATAGAAACAGACCAGTGGGTCAATGGAATCGAATTGAAGACCCAGAAATAAACCCACACACTTACGGTCACTTAATTTTTGACATGAAGGCAAAACTGTACAACGGAAAAAGGACAGCATCTTCAACAAATGGTGCTGGTCTAACTGGATGTCGACATGTAAAAGAATGAAATTAGACCCATACTTATCACCTTGAACAAAACTTAAGTCCAAGTGGATCAAAGACCTTAACATAAGGCCTGACACACTAAATCTATTAGAAGAGAAATTGGGTAAAACCCTCGAACTCATCTGCACAGGTGACAACTTCCTGAACAGAAGACCAACAGCTCAGGCTCTAAGACCAACAATCAATAAATAGGACCTCATGAAACTGACAACTTCTGTAAGCCAAAGAACACTGTCATTTGAACAAAACAGCTGCCTACAGATTTGGAAAAGATCTTTACCAACCTCACATCTGACAGAGGGCAAATATAAAAAATTTACAAATAACTCAAGAAATTAAATGGCAAGAAAGTAAATAATCCAATCAAAAAATGAGGAACAGAGCTAAACAGAGAATTCACAAAGGAGGAGTCCCTAATGTATGAGAGACACTTGAAGAAATGCTCAGCATCCTTAATCATCAGAGAAATTCAACTCAAGATGACTCTGAGATTCCATTTCATACCTGTCAGAATGGCTAAGATCAAAAACTCAAATGACAACACATGCTGGCGAGGTTGTGGAGAAAGGGGAACATTCCTCCGTTGCTGATGGAATGCAAGTTTGTACAACCACTATGGAAAACAGTCTGGTGGTATCTTAGAAAACTTGGAATAGCTCTACCTCAAGACCCAGTCATACCACCTCTGGGTATGCATCCAAATGATTCCTCACCAAACCAAAATGACATTTCCTCATCTATGTTCATAGCAGTCTTATTTGTAATAGCTAGAAACTGGAAACAACCCAGATGTCCCTCAACCGAGGAATGGATAAAAAAACTGTGGTACATCTACACAATGGAATACTACTCAGCTATCAGAAACAATGAAATCATGCAATTTGCAGCCAAATGGATGGAACTAGAGAAGCTTATCCTGAGTGAGCTAACCCAGGCTCAGAAAGATGCACATGACATCTATTCACTTATAATCGGATTTTAGCCATATAGTACAGGATAACTATACTACAACCAATGCACCAAAAGGAACAGGAAGATAGACTCTGTTACCTGTCAATGAGACACTTTGCCCTAGTGGTGCTGCCCTGTAGGCCCCCAGTGTTTGAGGAGTCTCTTGGCCCTCAAATGACTGCTGAACTGGGGTGGGGGACTGTTATGTAGGGACACTCTACTTCAGAGGCGTGGGATGGAAGGGATAGAGGGTAGACTGTGGGAGGGCAGGACTGGGAGGGGTGGAAAGGGGACACTGTGGGATTTTTAAAATTTTAAATGTTTATATTATAATGTTGGTATTCATGTATGATCTTGGGGATAAACAAGAAAGTAAAGTTATGGCTTACAATAATATATTTGTATGTCAAGTTGACTAGGGGTCAGTTGTGTTGGCTAGTTTTATGTCAACTTTATACAATCTAGGGTAATTTGACATGAGGCAACATCAGTCAAGATAGTGACTCAATAAAATATGAAAATTTTAAAATTAGTAATTGATGGGTCAGGGCTTAGCCCATTGTGGGTAGTGTCATCTCTGGACTGATGATCTTGAGTTCTATAAGAAAGAAGACTGAAAAGCTATGGAGAACAAGCCAGTAAGTAGTGCACCTCCATGGCTCTGCACCAGTTCCTGCCTCTATGCTCCAGCTCTTCTTGAGTTCCCATTCTTACTTCCTTCAGTGATGGACAACATTGTGAAAATGTAAGCCAGTTAAACCCTTTCCTCCACAACTTGCTTTTGGTCATGGTGTTCTTGCAATAGGGACCATAACTAGGACAAATTTAGTTCTCCAAAGTCTTTCACAATCTGAACATATTCAGTTGTAAGTCTCTGTTATTTGCCTTCTACTGCCTGAAGGAGCTTCTCTGATAATGAGACACTGAATGAGACATTGATCTGAGTGTGTAGCAGTGTGTAATTAGGAGTCATTTTGTAGCTGTGTTCCTTAGCAGGATAATAGTGTGTCAGGTTTTCTGTTAGGCCCATGGCCTATTTAATCTTAGATTCTTGGCCACTTTAGAAGGGTCAGGTACAGTTTCAATCTCGTGGAGTAGGCCTTACTCCTTAATCCTTAACAATTCTTTAAATGTGGTTGATTATTCCCATAACATTTATGCCACTATTACACCAATATATCTTGCAGATAGGTCACTGTTGTAGGTTTCAGGATTTGTAGAGCTGAGTGATATTGTGATTACCTTTCTCCTCTGGTAGCTTGCAGTGTACCTTGTGGAACCATGAATGCTAGTGAGTAGTGATGAGTTTCTATTTAGGAAACTGCTTCAACTTCTTCATGTTTGATGACATAAGTGTGTGTTGTCTTCAGCAATAAGGCCTTACCATCAGATTGTAGAGAACAACCTAAAGTTTGACAATAGCCTGTGATGTCTGAGGGGAGCATGTTCCATGAGACCCTTTCGGTCAATGACTCAACTATATGTAATCTATTCCTGGCACTGGATGTTTTACTTGGTGGCAATAAGATATGTAGTCGAGGCATTGCCTTACCTATTATTTGGTGACTCCATTTAGATTCTTTTCACATATGTATATATTTTAAGAATATTTTACAGTAGTAAGTTTCAATGTAATTTTTAAAATATCCTTTTAGTGTTAACTGTCCCTTCCCATATTCTCTCTTTTACCCTTCTCTTCCATCCCCTTCCTATTTAACCCTCCAGTTTAGTTTCTACTTTATTACTATATAACACTATATTATATTTTTCCATTCTTGTTAGATCCTCTTCTGCCCAGTTGTCCCTTACTAGGTACCTAACCTCTTATTCCAGTTGTAGCACACATATCAAAAGCTTAAAAGTTATCAGCTACATATATGAGAAAACATGTAGTATCTGTCTTTTTGGGTCTGAGTTATCTCACTCAGGCTGATTTATTGCAGATCCATCCCTTTGTCTTCAACTTTCACAATCTGGATTTCTAGACATCTAAGTAATATTCCATTGTGTACATGCACCACATTTTCATTATATTCATCAGTTGATGGGTTTCTAGGCTGTTTCTAGTTTGTGGCTATTATGAATAGAAAAACAATGAAAATAGATGAGAAATTATCTTTATGGAAAATCATTTGGGTATATTCCCAAGATGTAGAGCTGGATCTTGTGGTAGATTTATTTACAGCTGTTTGAGGATTCACCACATTGATATTCACAGTGTCTGTACAAGTTTACACTCCTACCAGCAATATATAAGGGTTCTCCCTACCCCACATCCTTGCCAGCATGAGATGTCACTTGTTTTATTGACCTTATACATTCTGATTGGAGTAAGATGAAAGGGGATATAGACATGATATAGGAATAATAAAGAAAAAGGGGTAGATTATTGAATCTACTCTTATATCTTTGTATATTAATAGAAAATTAGGGTTAATTCTTTTTAATGTGTGGTACCTATGTAATCTGAAATCTCAACATAGTTTTTGCTTTTCTCTGATGACTAAGGTTGTTGAACATTTCTTTAAGTGTTTCTCATCCATTTGTGTTTCACCTTTTGAGAACTCTCTGCTTAGTTCTGTGCCCCATATTTAAATTGGTTTATTTCTTTGATGATCACTCTTTTAGTTCTATATATATTTTAGACATTAACCCTCTATTGGATGTGTAATTGCTAAAGATCTTTTTCCATTCTGCAACCTGCTACTTTGTCCATATGATAGTGTCCTTTGCCATACAGAAGCCTTTCAGTGTCATGAGGTTCCATTTCCTAATTGTTGTTTTTGGTGCCTGTATAATTGATGTCTTCCTCAAAAAGTTCTTTCCTGTACCAATGAGTTCAAGACTATTTCCAGCTTTTTTGTACCAGCTCCAAGGTATCTCGTCTTATGTTGAAATCCTTGATCCATTTGGAGTTCAGGTTTGTTCAGGGTGATAAGTATGCATCTATTTTAATTCTTCTATAGTCAGACATCTAGTTTGATATGCACTATTTGTTGAAAATGATGTTTTTTTCTGCAGTGTGTATTTTTGGCTTCTTTGTAAAAATCAATTATCTGTAGGAATGTGGACTTTGCCAGGTCTTCACTTTAATTCTGTTAATGAGTCAGTTTTTATAATAATACTAATACCATGATGTTTTTATTACTATAACTCTCTAATGAAACTTGAAATCTTGGATGGTGATACCTCTAGAAGTTCTTTTATTATTAAGGATTGTTAGATATTCTAGTTTGTGTGTGTGTGTGTGTGTGTGTGTGTATGTGTTTCCATATGAAGTTGAAGATTCTTCTTTCAATTTGTGTGAGTAACTCTGTTGGAGTTTTGATGGAGATTTCATTGAATCTGTAGATTTCTTTTGGTAAGATGGTAGGATAATATTTCTACAATATTCATGCTACAGATGCCTTAAAATTTTAAGTCAAGAAATCAGATGAAAATCATTTATCCTGACGCCAATGATAAGTTCTATATCCGATTATGTTACCAAGTAACAACACGGAATCTTTACAGTTATTTGATAGAATGTGATAATTGCATATGGATCTATACCCATTACACTGTTATCTATCTAAAGGATCCATTTGCATGTATATTTGAAGGACGAAACTCCCTTTTAGCTAATTGTAATTTTTGTTTTTAAATTCAGGCAACAATGTTGAAGTCCTCATGAGTGGTAATGTCAGGTGTTACAATATTGTGGTGGAAGCCATGAGAGCATTTCCTACTAATGAAAAAATTCAAGAAGTGAGCTGCTCCTTGCTCCATAGGCTTACATTAGGTGAGTTATACTTCTTCATTTCTTATCACAAGCTATTTTATATACATGTGGGTATCTTCCATGTAGCCTATGCTCATAAGTAAGTAGCATCTTGATAACACTGGGTAGAAGAAATACTTGAAGTAACAAATGGTTATGAAAGAAACACAAAAAAAGCAGATAGGTGGTATTAATGAGAAGTCTGCATTTTATTTTCTGAAGTGATCTCTAGGAATGCTTATATTTTTAGACTCTATCTAAACTGTGGTTGATTACTCTAAAAGAGTGAGTATACCTTATGTGGAAAATGTGAAGCAGAAAGCAAAAAAAAAAATACTGATCTCATCAGTCAACTTAAGAATTAATGAATTACCAGGGGTAGAAAATATTTACTGTCCTCAAAAGTTAATATGTTTCTATATATTAATAATATAAAATAATATATATATGTAATACTATATATGTATATACATATATGCATATATAGGCTCTATTGCTTTGGGTATATACTCCAAAGAATTAAATTAGTGCACTCTAGAAACCTTGGATACCTATGTTTATCATGATTTTATCATATAAACTAGATATGGAATCATCTTGGACGCCTGTTAGAACACATGATGAGGAGATGAGTTTCCCTATGGTTTTCTGTTGCATTGATTAATTTGATTTCTCTGAATCAGTATTCTATGATTGAAGTTACTGCTACTTTCCAAAATATGATATCTGAAAGCTATGCCCACACAGTCTTCTTTCTGTGTCTTTTATCTTGGCTTTCACTGGCCATTTACTCTTCCACACAAGTTTGAGAGTTAGGGTTTCCAGTTTAAAGGTCTGATGGAATTTGAACAGAAATGACAAAAAAAATGGAATGAGTTATAAAGAACTGATGTCTCTGTACTATAATTTCTTCTATACAGTCTACAGGTCCTTCTATACAGTTTTACATATCCTTATTATTTATTTTAGGTGCTTTATTTACATTATAATTGCAAGTGGCATCTGTTTTGAAATTATGTCTCTGAGATGTGCCTGCATAAAGAAATTAAAGTGATTTTTTTTTCTGCCTGCCCTTGTTTCTATTTATTTCTGGCAACTTTTTTGGATATATACACGGATTATGTAAATTAATGGTGTGTGAACACTGGCCATCTAAGCCTATCCTTCCCACTCAGTGTGTTGGCTGCTTCTCTGCCCATGTTCGTGCTTGACCCAGAATCACTGGCACAGTGCTGAATGGGAGCAGTGTTGACC
>CAJQZJ010001079.1:1771513-1806602 GCA_907164525.1 Lophiomys imhausi
GGGGAGCACTGGAGTGATGGGGAGCACTGGAGTGATGGGGAGCACTGTTTGAAGTGGAGGTTCAGACCTTCTGCCTTGAAAACAGTACAGCGGTCAGTCCTGCTTTCCCACAAGGTGGTGCTGACTCACCTCACAGCTCTTGTGACCCCCCTCTAAATATCCCCTCATCTCTAAGATGCACACCTTGGGGATTTTTCTCAACATTTTCGTGACCAGAACAATGAAGTAAAGCACAAGTAAATAGCAAGGCAGATAACTGTTGGAGACTGTTTCCTAAGGAAGTGCCACCACCGTCTTGTGCTAATTTCGATTACTGAAAGAGACAGCTTTTCATCATTCTAACTTTGAGAAGTTAGCCTTTTGAAAAAATTCGGTCTTACGATTCCATTATACAAAGTTGTGATTTCATGTCCACAGTCACCAATAATGTCCTGTGTAGTTTAGAAATTAGTTTAACTTCAGTGGAGCTTCTTGGTAGATTCAGCTAAAAAGAGTTTCTAGAGTCAGAGTTATTTATTTTTTGTGCACAATACTTCAGTTTATTTCTTTCCTTTATGATCAATTATTTAAATGTATATATTTAGACTGTCAGATATGATAATGCAATCATATTTGCACCCCCTTTCACAGATCCCAAATTAATTTCATAGGCATGTATGTTTATACACATAAATTTTAGATCCATGGCTTAATTCTGAGTGATGGAATATTGGTGTCACCTCCACATTTTCATGAGGGTCTGTGGCTCAGCAATGTGTGTCTCACCCTGGATCTTGTAGCCAATAAAGGGGAAGCTCAGGTTTTGAATGCAAATTGCTGTATTCCTCTGTGGTTTTCAGAGGCTGGGGAGAGGGAGATTTAAGAGGAGTCAATGAGTAGGTATTGAGCTCTGGTTAGATATGAGTAAGAGCTGTGCTGGGTGTTGTACAGTGGGATGAGTTAGACAGGAATAATGTACTGTGTGCATCAAGAAGCAGGAAGAAAGGAGTGCAGTTTCCATTGTCTGGAGATCATAAATGTGAGGAGATACAGATGGATCTGTGCCCCAATTTAAGTATTGTATTACATCAAAATAGCAACTAGTATCCCAGAAGCATACACAATCTTTTGGCTATAGTCTCAGTTGAAAATATATTTAACAGAATTTACTAAATCAAAAACAAGGCAATAAAGCATGTCCTGTGAAGTATAGTAGCTTCGTGCTGGTCTGTGCCTTCACTGGGTGAGATGTTTGCAGGTTGCATTTCAAGAAGGATCCAGTTGTGTAAGCTGGCTGATCCTGAGAACATTGTGATAACTCAGAATAGTGTAGTGTCATGTACAAGAGATGTCCGGTTGTTTTGGTGTGATGATTTGAGGAGTCAGAGCTGACTTAAGCAGTTGTATCTTTGGTCTTACTCAACCACAATTATCTAATAAGACAGACAACAGTAGGAACCAAAGTTTCAAAAAGTCACTTTGACTTAATGAAGGCTCTTATGTTGTAAAGATAGACCATATTTATTGGTTTAAATGTTGCTACATAAGTAAAGGCATTTTAAATTCTATGGGTAAGAATTTGCCTAATGTCTCACTTTAGGTAATTTTTTCAACATCCTGGTGTTGAATGAAGTACATGTCTTTGTGGTGAAAGCTGTCCGGCAGTATCCGGAGAACACAGCCTTACAGATCTCTGCACTCAGCTGTTTAGCACTCCTCAGTAAGTCACTTTACTAATGAGGGCATTCTTTCTCTCTTTTTAAGTGCTGAGGGTTAGAGCTCCCTTCTCCTGCCAGGAGGATGCTCCCAGGCATCCTTCTTCACATGGGATGTCAAGAACCAGCCAATCATTTCAGTTGACGCAGCTCTGGTGTGTTAGGGTGGTGCGTAACCACCTCCTGTGTTATGAGACAGCAGAGTTAAGCATGTGTAAAATGTTAAGATTTGCTTCATGATTAGCTAAGGCAGTTAGTAAAGAATGTTCTGTTGAGAACATTCAAACACTGGACTTAGGCTTGGCCATTCAAGCTGTTGGTAATGGTATGCATGTTAAAGACAAATATACTTAATTTTTTTTTTAAAGCTGAGACCATTTTCTTAAACCAAGACTTGGAGGAAAGAAGTGAGCCCCAGGAGAACACCGATGAGGAAGACAGTGAGAAGCTTTTCTGGTTGGAACCCTGCTATAGAGCCCTGACGCGCCATAGAAAGAACAAACATGTGCAGGTCTGTCACATAGTTACTACATGGCTTTGAAATCAGGCTTCCCAATTATTTCCATTTTGATACATTTTTCTTCTTCCTTCCTGATCTAGGAGGCTGCATGCTGGGCACTAAATAATCTCCTTATGTATCAGAACAGTTTGCATGAGAAGATTGGAGACGAAGATGGCCAGTCAGTACTTCTACTTGATATTACAGAAAGCCCTGCTTCTCTTTCAGCCAGTGTATAGGAACTGTCATTGCTAATTTTTCATGCTGGCATTTAGGTATTAGCATTTTTGCATGTTAGTGGTGGACATATCATTTTGTCTGGTTTTCCCAAAAGACAGGGTCTCACAGTGTAGCCCAGGGTGGAACTACAGGCCTGTGCTTCCACGTTTGGTGAGGAACACAGCGCTTAAATACCTATTGTGGTATAGAGCGTTTTAATTTCTCCTGAGGGATGTGGCATCGTGAATCATTCAGTTATGTGTAAATCCTGGAGAACAAATCCCTCAGTTTTCTGGCTTACCGGGTACAAATGCATGTTAATTCACTCCAACTGAGCACATCAGAGCCACTGTGATTCTGTGCCACCAGCCAGCAGTTTGTCTTTGTCAGGTTAGAAACCTCCTCTGGCAGGTCCCACCTGACACAGCAGTATGGACCTGTCTTCCAAGAGCCTATTTGCCTAATGGCCCACTGCTGAAAAGGAGGAAATTAATGAAGCAGATGCTATTTAAAATCTTCCATTTGGAGAAGAGAAATACATTTTTCTTTTCAATGATAACAATTAAAATAAAATTAAACACAAACTAAAAAATAACTACTTTATCTCTTGCTCTGAGAAGTGGGAGGAAATCCTGTACTCTTTGTTTAGCCTACCCTTCCATGGATGCAACTTATCTGTTTTTAAGTTCACCCTGTGTGATTTCTGCCATAGAAACTGTAGCTGTCTATCCCTACTTACATGTCTACAAAGACACTGTCCTCTATAAGGCTAAAAGTCTTCTGAAGAAACAGAAACAATACTGTTTGATACACTTGAATCTAACATTTATATACAAAGTTGAGAAGCTTATGCTTCTATTGTCACAGTAGAAGAGAGGTGGAGGCTGTAGAGGTGGCATATGGCTCGGCCTCCATGCCTATGCTGTTAGAGTTCATAGGCAGGGTGAGCGTTGGAGCTGGAGGCTGCAAACTGAGATGTGGTTGGCTTTTTGAAAGGTTCCCTGCGCACAGGGAAGTGATGCTGTCCATGCTGATGCATTCCTCTTCCAAAGATGTCTTCCAAGCTGCTGCCCATGCACTGTCCACTCTCCTGGAACAAAATGGTAAGGCGGGTACAATGCTTTTTAACACAGAGAACAACTTTCTGCTGTTTTCTTATAAAAGCTACACATTTTGAAAAATTCAAATATGTAGATGTAGCTAGCTGATGTGTCTATGCTGATATATAAATGATAAAGAATAAACAAAGCTTTGACATATATTCTTCAGGTCTTCTACAACATATACAATATATACTTACAGAAATTGGAACATGTATCCATTTTAAATATATTTTATATTTCTTCATATTAATCGATATATTTATTGTTATTATAATTACAACTTTAAAAGCTGTGTAGTTTTCCAATATGTATCTATAATCTGTTTTAGGAACCAGTTTTTGTTGATTGGTTTTTATATTGATTTTATATACCAAGGGAAATTTTGGAGCCCTTTATTGGGCTTTATTTCCCCTCTAAAAATGATTGCCCAAATTTTCCTTAGATATTTATTTGTGTTATTTTCTTAAGTAAACTTTATAGGAGTTCAGCTGTTTGATGAACTACTTACTGTTTCAAAAACTGGCAAAGTTGTCCAGAATGAAATGCCGTATAGTTATGATTTTTTTGAAAAAGGTCTTTTATGTATAATCCTTGTGAGTATTATAGCTCTGCATTCTTATGGAGAAAGGAGTGGCTCATATACCTTTGAAGGACTCTTAAGCTTTAAGTTCCTGGCTCAAATTGCTTCAGATTCCTGACCCCATAAACAGGAAATTTTGCCAGGAAAACTCATCCGACATCAGGCAGTGGGACTTGGCAGCCCTTATGGGATATTTTTAGGCAGTGAAACCAAAAAAAAAAAAAAAAAAAAAAAAAAAAAGAATAGAAAGATTGAGACACAAGAATGTAAGCAAAAGATTTTAGTGGCAAAGCCAGGTGAGTAAAAGCCACGGAGACAATGCCGCCTGCATTCTGCTCTTTGCTATCACTGAGGTTAAGTAAAGAGGAAAAGCATCTCATTTCTGTTTTCTCCGTTCTCACCCACTTCTCTGGAATAATAAAAGGAGAGTGTAATCAAATGTACTGCACGCATGAGTGAAACTGTTAAAGAACAAAGTTAAGTAGTTAAAAATGATTGGCACATTACACAAAGGCTTGGGGTAGCCAGGACATGAGTGATGACAGGGTTGTCCCAGGGCTGAGTCATCATGGGAGGCTCCCATGCAGCTATGGAGGTCTAGGAAGGGATTATATTGCAGCCACTGTGCGCTGTGTACAGCTTCCCAGAGAGACGAATCTTGCTGCCAAGTAGCAATAGTGTGGCAGACTGTGGATCCTAACCATTTGGAAGCTGTTAGTTGTGTTGCTTAACATTTGGAAACTATTAGGTCCCACAATTGGTCATCAAGATTCTGTGACTTGAGGTTGTTTTTGTTACGACCTCTGAGGGCCAATGACCCCGTGGGTCAGTTTGGCATCTCTTCAGATTTGGCTCCTGCCCTTCACTCTCTCCACACTTTTGCTTCTGGCCTCATGCTAGATGAGCTGATCTTAGATGCTCTTGCACATCCTGGACTTTCTGGTGTAATAGAGTAGTAAGCTCTTGAGCAGCCTGCTTACTCAGCTCCACCACCAAATTCACACTGCAAACTACTTGGAACAGTGAATGTGAAGGGTGAAGAGATAGGAAGTGTATTTTACAGGATGGGATTAGCAGACAGAAAAACTAGACTCTTAGGCAGGAAGGGTGACACAGGCCTGCAACCTCAGCACTCAGGAAGCTAAGGCAGGAAGACTGTGTATTCAGGCCAGCCTGAGCTCCTATATCTCAAAGAAAAAGAAAAGAAGAAGAGGAGGAAGGAGGAAGAAAGGGTAGAGAGGAAAAATTGGGATCTTGGAACCATAGGAATTTGAAGGCTTAGGCCCAAACATCTTTTGTGATAATTTTGTCATTTAATTAATCAGTTAAATAAATTGAGTTCCTATGTTCTGAGTTTACATCAGGTACTAGAGTCCAGACAATCCAGCCATTGTGATATGCCAGTTAAATAAAAACTTAGACTCATGGCATCAAACTCTAGTGGGAAAGATGGACAAGAAGACGAACTAAAGAATGTGATATGTGAAGTAGCTGAGACAAAACTTAAACTGGGAAGAACGGTTTGATCTTTGAATCAGAGGAATTGACATTTGAATGGGTAGTCACTGAAGGTAACCATGGTAGGAGTTTGCATTTTGTGATTTACCTTGGAAAGCAGATAATTTTATGTTAAAATAGAATGAATGAGTTCAATAATCTTCTGCATGAAAATGTTCTGTACACTCTGAAAGGATACCATGAAGATTGCCCTTCTCCTGGTCATGTTTGTCATTCTTGAGCAAGACCATTTCACATTATTGTGGGGAGAGTGGTCCTTAAAATGTGCACACTGGACTACTAGTATTACATAGAAACTCTGAAACTTACTGAGTTCTACACAGACCAACAGAGCAAAAGCCAATGATCTGTGTTTGAACAAGACTTCCAGGGAAGGATGATGTACACTAATGTTTGGGGACCACTGAACTAGGGATTTCTCCTTGGTTAGAATATAGGCATTTTGTGCTGGTGAGAGTGCAGGCTTGTACAACCACTATGGAGGTCAGTCTGGCAATATCTTAGAAAACTTGGAATAGCTCTGCCTCGGGATCCAGCCATACCACTTCTGGGTATACATCCAAATGATTCCTCACTGAATCACAAAGAAGTTTCCTCATCTATGTTCATAGCAGCCTTATTTGTAATAGCTGGAAACTGAAAACAACTCAGATATGTCCCTCAACTGAAGAATGGATTAAAAAACTGTGGCACATTTACACGACAGAATACTACTCAGCTATCAGAAACAATGAAATCATGCAATTTGCTCCCAAATGGATGGAACTAGAGAAGCTCATCCTAAATGAGCTAACCCAGACTCAGAAGGATGCACATGGCATCTATTAACTTATAGTCAGATTTTAGCCATATAGTACAGGATAACTAACTATACTACAACCAATGCACCAAAGGGAACAGGAACATAGACTTTGTTTACTGTCAATGGGACACTTTTCCCTAGTGGTGCTGCCTTGTAGGCCCCCAGTGTATGAGGAGGTTCTTGCTCCTCATATGACTGCTGAACTGGGATGGGAGACTGATATGTAGGGATATTCCACTCCAGAGGAGTAGGACAGAAGGGAGAGGGGGTAGAGGGTGGGAGGTTGGACTGAGAGGGGTGGAAAGAGGATACTTGTGATGGAGATGTAACCTGAAGTAATAAATAAACATTTAAAAAAAATTAAATGTAAACTTCAATAAAGAATTAATAAACATGAAAAGCAGAGAATGCCATATATTTGTAAGATACAGATTAATGATATTTAAGTAGCTAGTGAAATATGTTATATGTATTCTTGCAAATGTTCACTTTAATTTCTGTAAGTAACTTGAAAACTACGTTATAGTTAATTTCAGGAAAATCCTGTTGGCAAAAGGAGTATACCTGAATGTCCTCGAGTTGATGCAGAGGCACGCCCATGCTCCCGAGGTGGCAGAGAGTGGCTGCAAGATGCTGAGTCATTTGTTTGAAGGAAGGTACTGCACACTCATGAGCATATGTAGACACACACACACACGCGCGCGCACACACACACACACACACACACACACACACCACAGGGCTCTGAGCCAGAAGGGATGTTATTCGAAGCATCTGTAGGAATGAGAAGCTGATCTAGTTTGAGAATCTTCTGGGCAGCTGGCATGTGTCTTTTTCAGGTCTTGTCTTCTCTGACTGTTGAATCATTCAACAGTTCTTACAGCTTCTATAGCCTTGGGAAGGGGTGAGTATAATGAATCAGGTCAGTTTCAGGGTTCCAAAAACTTTTGAGTTGTCTACTTCCTGAGTTTAATGAGCCTTCCTTCAGGGTGGGATGTTTTTGCCTCTTCTTAGAATGCATAGTGTCTTAACAAGCTTCCTCCTTGGATGGAGGTTTTATCTCAGAGGGCGATGAATGGCTTTATTGCTGATATGAGCCAACTCTCCAATGGTTAGGTTTCAGGATTCCTCTTAAAAAATAAAATAAAAGGATCAAATAACAGCTTCAGAAGATATGAGTTTATGACATAAAGATTAAGTAAATTCAGTTTTATGAAGGATCAGGACAATGCTTGGTGCATTGTAAGCTGTCAGTAAATCCTAGCTGTTAGCAATATTATTATTATATGAGAGTAACATAAATTGTGTGCAGCACATTCACAGACTTGGAAAGAATGGAGTTACATTGCCTTTAACACACGTCTAGCTAATCTAACCTTACGCATCTCTGACACATTTCTCTTTTTTAAATGCTGTTTTTGAAATTTTAATTGAAATATTATGTGCTGATTTTGATGGTGCTGGAACAACTTTCAGGTAACAAGGCCCTGCATGAGGCAAGCAGCCATACTGCAGCATATTTACTCACCTGTAAAAGAAGAAAGGCACACATGTCTTGGAGAAGCCAAGCGTTTAATGTTATCTAATGAATTCTGTACAAAAAGTCTGGTTATGCTAGTCTGGAAGAAGCACCTTGGTATGCAGGGGTCCTGGCCTTGCCTCTTTTTAGTTAAAGGACTTTGATATTTCCTCTTTCAAACAAGTTCTTTATCTGGAAAATGAGGATGTGACACCCGTCTTTCAGAGCTGTTTGCCAGTGATCCACATACAGATCAGAAGAAAGGTGCTACTTCATAAAATTAAGTTAAAAGCTTTCCAAGTTGCTGCGAATCTAATTCTTGAGGTCAGAATTTAAATAACTGAAATTTTGGTTAGGTTCAGATACATTTTTCTTTTAGTTTTCCTATTAAAATATAATGGCTCTGTATCCCCATATTTGTTTCAGTTTGGTTTTTATACAAGCAAGCCAGGTTGTACTTTTTAATAAACACATCAATTTTCATCCCTAGTAACACTTCCCTGGATACAATGGCAGCAGTGGTCCCTAAAATAATAGCAGTGATGAAAACCCATGAGACATCTCTGCCTGTGCAACTGGAGGCACTGCGGGCTGTTCTGCATTTTGTAGCACCAGGTGAGTCATGGAAATGATCCTGCTTAGAGACCACCATTGAAATGGAATTTTGCATTTTCATGAAAAAAATTATTTTCTAGGCAAACATTAAGGAACTAGATTCCAGCAACCACATGCAGGTCTTCATGCCAAACCAGAAATAAAATTCATGAGGAAGGATGGTGTAGATGATGTTGTAAGAATATTTAGTACTTACTTTACATAAGAGTAAACACAGTGCAAAATGTAGGCCTTCTGTCGTCACTAAGGACAATCTATCTCTGATGTTTCTTTGCTAATATTCTTGCCATCAGCCAAGTTTAAGTGTAAGCTAATACAGAGTACTCCCTTTCATGCCTCCTCTGTTGTTTTATTTCCATCCTGTGCCTCTGTGGTTAAGGTAGCTTTTCTCTGGCAGAGTCACATGGCCCTTAAGGCTTGCTTTCACCAGCTGTCCCCTTGCTTGTCCTTCAGTTCCCACTAACTTACCTGCCCCCACATTCTTTCAACACATGTCTATTAAATGTCTCCTGTTCTGAATATTGCGATGCTGTACTGGGTTGAATGATAGAGGGAAGGAGAACAAAACTGGGATTCAGGCATCTAGTAGACAGAGAAACAGCTGACTCCACACTGTGAGAGGATCTTCTCTAGACAAATGTAGGGCAAGTATGATAACGCTGATGGACCTAATGTCTTCAGTGAGTACCTAGGTCAGGGATTTGACGTCTACAACTGAAGGGCAAGTCAAAGGCCAAGAGCCATTTCCACACATAAGGAGCATGTGCACATTGTCTGAGGTAAGTGCAGACAATAAGGGGGAGAGTATGGGGATGAGTGCGGGAGGACAGACAGACAGACAGACAGAGGCAGAAAGTGAAGGACGTTGAGTGCTATGTTGAGTGTGACTTTACATGTAAGGCATTTAAAATTTATTAAAGGCACTAAGATGTTCTGATAAATTAGTAATGGCCTTACTTGAATTATCTTTATTGTTTGGCAAATCTTATATAAAATCTTTGAAAGTACCCATTTTTAAAAAATATTTATGTATTACTTCAGGTTGCATCTCCATCACAGTGTCCTCTTTCCTCCCCTGCCAGGCCCGCCCTCCCAACCTCTACCCCCTATCCCTTCCATCCCATTCCTCTGAAGTGGAGTGTACCCATTTAAAAAATGTAATTGTAGATTAATATGTTTCTGAAGTATTTGGTGAATAAAGCTGAAGTAGTAGTAAAATTAAAAGTAAGCATGTGTGTAGCATCCCATTGATTTTTAGAACAAACTAGTACTAAGAATTGGAGGACTGTTTTTAGACTATTCACTTACTTTCAATTTAATAGTAATGTGGTTTTTATTTTCTGCTTGAAGAAAGTTTGTTATATAAATTTGAATTAGATTAGCTGTTGCTTTTAAATATTTTCATGTATATGTGCATTTTCCTCATTTGATTGCATATATCTCCATGAGTTTTTAAATGTTTACATTTTGCTTTTGGTTTTGTACTCTAAAACTATACACACACACTCATAAACATATATGATAAATGCATAATACATATGCATATACATAAAATACACACAAATACATACACATATATACATATGCACATATACATATGTATAAACACACAGGCACACACATATACATATTATATATGTGTAACATGTATAAATATATATATATATAATGATATACATACCATTAAAATGCCAAGAGCTCATTGCACACCAACTCTGATATCAAGAGATAATGCAAATAACTTTTGGAAGTATATAAACAGGCTTAATAATATGCATTTAGAATTGGGACCACTAACCTGTAATGTTGTGACCACATTTGAAATTCATATCAATGTTAGTATTATATAGGGTGATTGGGTGGCAGACTAGATATAGGAAAGTTGGTTAGGAGGTGATGGAAGCCTGGTGGTATATGGTGGATGGGACAGATTCAGAAAGAGTGAGTCTGACAGATAAGTAGAACATCATTTATCTACTGTTCATGTGGTCACAGTGAAAGGAGGATGTTGATGGTAAGTCATTACATGTGCCCAGAGGTTTTACTACTGAGTTTGACTACGTCTGATTGGTACACATGCTTGTGGAGCAATGAGAAGCTTTAGGAATCTATGCAGCCATAGTCCCTGAAAAATGCAGCAGAGATATGAATACATTTTAAGTGAAGATAAAAAGTTCCACAAGGATGGGAACCTCGCCCACCCCAAATTATCCTAGTTTTTAGCAATTGACAGTTTGCTCAGACTAAATGGATTTAAGAAGAATATGTCTCTAATTGTCCACTCATTTGTCCTTGAATTCAGGAATACAAGAATACAGGGATGACCCTCAATGCAAACTAAACGTGCTCAAAAAGCAGTGTTTCAGGAATGACATCCACAAGCTGGTTATAGCTGCTCTGAATAGGGTATGTTGAACATGAGTTTTCTCTCTTAAACTTGGGGATCTGGGGGTGGGGCTTTGAGTTTTACTCTTCTCTGTTTACTAGGGTAGTTACAAGCCTTGGGGTGGAGAAATACGTATTAAGAGAAAGATAAGCACACAGCTAACTAATTCAAGCTTCCACATGAATTTTCTCAGTCAGAAAGTCAACTAAAGAGCCATGTCTGGATGCCAGACCTGGGCTGCCATTTTCTCTCTGGTGAGCCATCTTTCCTTTATGGTCCTATGGTAAAACATTCAGCTAACACACCAGGTACACCAGAGACACACCAGACAGAACATCACCATCTGAGATGCCCGTGTATATTTTCATGGTTCTCTTAAGATGAATTATCTTTAGTGTAACCTCAACAGAGATATCAATAATTATGACTTGAGATTCAACTGTTATTGATCAAAGAAGAGACTAAGAAAAGTATTTATTAAAGTGAGCCAAGGCTTGGATATATACAACAGAATGATACATATCAAGCTGAAAGTAACCTCTTTCTGTATCATTGACCTTCCAATTAAGTTGGATCTCAGAGTTGTTCACAGATCACAGTGTTTGGGCATCTATTCCATAGGTTCATGTTTGTCAACTGTGGTTTCTGGGGAACAAAGTAGACCCTCAACAGTTCGACTGTGTCAACATGTATGTGTCTGCAGAGACACATCTCTTTCTCTAGTCAGGGAACCCACTGAAGTAAAAGCCAGTCTTCAGGTAAGATGGTTGTAGGTCAAGACTTTCTGACTTGCAAAATATTGAAAGTTGAAGATTTAAGATATGTATTTCAAGCTGGGCAGTGGTGGTGCTCAGCTTTATTCCTAGCACTTTGGAGGCAGAGTCAGGCAGATCTCTGTGAGTTCAAGGCCAGCCTGGTCTACAGACTGAGTTCTATGACACCCAGGGTTATACAGAGAAACCCTGTCTCAA
Source organism: Lophiomys imhausi (assembly GCA_907164525.1). Taxonomy (NCBI): domain Eukaryota; kingdom Metazoa; phylum Chordata; class Mammalia; order Rodentia; family Muridae; genus Lophiomys; species Lophiomys imhausi. Next base: position 1,783,420 of record CAJQZJ010001079.1, read on the forward strand.
AAACAAATGTATTTCATTCTTAAATAAGAGGTTGTCAAAGAGAACACCCACATCCACAAAAAATTGAATATATATAGTGTTAAAAGGTTTATAGAACGTGTAAAACTTGGAGATAGGAAAAGAGTTGAACACACAAGAAGACAGGTCTTCTTTATGGAAAACTTCGCAAGTAAATTTGAGCTACATTTATGAGCCTTTATACAATTTACAGAAGTTATTGCATAAACTAGCTAAGCAATTATAGAATTTACATGAAACAGTCAATTTTCATGGAGATTTCCAGGAGAACTTGACAAGGAGGGATAAATCATGTCTAATTCCAATGGGATAATCAAATGTTTTATAAGATGTTAGAACTCACACTGGTGTTGGCACTGGAGCAAGTGTGGTTAGTTCCACATGATGCTGGCTTAGGAGTTATACACAAGTGAAAACATGCAGCTGGCCTATGACATTCTTCAATACTGAAGGAGAAACACTACATAGAGGGATTTCTGTTATTGCTTTTGCTCAGCCATTTGGGGGAAACATAGAAACTTAATATTCATTGCTCTGGCAAAAACACATAAGGCCTAGATATAATGGAAAGGTAAAACATGAACTATTTTTCTGTGTACATATAAAGGCTCTCAACTTTAATCACATATGTAGATTATACTCATGATGTGAATTCATATAAAAAGGAAAAATATTTTGAAGAAACTTGGTAAGCGACTGTGGTATCTTATGCCTGTAATACCAGCATTTGGGAGGCTAAGGCAAGAGGATTGTCACAAATATAAATCCAACTTAGGTTACAAGTGAGTCACAGGTCAGCCTGGACTACAGAGTGAGACAATAAAAGCATACAAAAATTGGCAATATCCATCACAATTAAAATGGACATTTTGTGCTGAACGACTTTACTTTAAGAATTTGTATTATAGGTATACTTGAACATGTACATGGATATTTTAGATAAGAATGGCCATTGTTGCATTATTTGTAATTAAAAAAGCATGCCAATGAGCTAAAGTTTTGCTTGGTGGTTACTGTGTGACATGGCAGGTACTTGTAATTCTTCATCATCTAGAGTACTGGTATTAGTATTTTTGTCAGATACTGGTTTGGAGTATTGGTTAATTTTAATAAGGAGTTGAGAACAGAGGCTATGTTTGTGTGTTCTGGACCAAACAGTTAACTCCAGAAAAGTAAGGCATCTTCCAGAACATTCTGCCGGGTGCTCTGACCTGCAGTTTTTGCCAATGATAGTACTTCTGTTTGTAGTATTACTCAAGTCCTGGTGATGAGCAGAGACCCCTCTTGCCTGTAACATACACGTACTATAGAAAATAATTAAACCTTTCGGTTTGTCAGCCCATGAAATGGGAAGACTATTACTGCAGCTCAATTTAATCTATGCTGAAAACAAATGTCTATCAATAGATGGCAAATGAATTATACTTCTTCCAAATTAGGTAATTCTGTGTGGAGGTTAAGCGGCAGTAAGGTGGAATTTCTTATGTATTGATAGATCAAAATCCAGACTATCTATGCTATTCTCCGGGTATAAGTTTTTCTTTCATTTATGTTTACATTCTATACATATATTTTTATGGAATTGGTATTTTCCTTGTTCCTTATATCTTCTCCTCTCTATCACTCAATTATTATAGATTATACACTTTGTTCCTATTCCTTTCACTATGCAAAACTTTCTTGTCTGAATCTAACTCTTCTCACCATGCTCCAGTTAGCCCCTCAAGTTTAGATAGCAAACAGATATAGTAAATAGCTTGTCACTTAGGCTGTTATACGGGCACCTGGCACACAGGATGAATTCACTAAATATTCTCATTATCACCATCAGAAGTTAAGTTGCCTTTTGACTCCTGACTATAAAGGCCAAGGGACAGGAGTAGTCACTTCTATACTTTCATTACCTGTTTTCCCATCAAGTTTTGTGAAATAAATTAATTCTGTATTTATAGAACATATAGTATTTTTAAATTTTTTTTATTTCTTTCAGTTACATCTCAATCACAATCCCTTCCCTACTCCCCCCTCCTGTACCACCCTTCCACTCTCTTCCCCCTCAACCCCTCCATCCTCTACCTTTTTTTTTTTAGTTTAAGGTAGATCTTTTTCCCCCCACAGCTCCCACTCTCAGTCCAAAAAAATGGTTCTTTCTCTTATAACAATAAATACAGTACAAAACAACTGAAATAAATAGGCCACAATTCTGAGAGTAATATGGCTTAGCATACATTCTCAATGTCCAGTTCATATGTATTTGGCACCTGACTTTAACATTCTACTATCTGATGATCTCCATGAGTTTAAAGTTCTCTATCTAACTCAGCTTTCATACTAACTTGCATCACAATTTTAAAAACATCTTCTTAGATCCAGAATGCCCTCTTGATTCCTAAACAACTCAAAAGTTAGCTATGAGACTCTAGCTATCTATTCTTCAACCACCTCAGAGAGCTGAGAGGGATAAATATATCTGATTATATAGGAAGTGCAGGGCCCGCAGCTTCCAAAACTAAGAAATGACATACCAGTGGCTGCCTGGACAGTTCCCATTTTCTCTCCATACATTACAGCATCAATCTTCAGCTGTTTGGCCCCGTTTCTCTGACAGACATTGATTGTAGAACAGGAATTATGAAGGACTTACCTACCCTGTCTTGGCAGAGCTAGGCTGTCGACTTACCTTCTTCCAAGTTTTGTCCTTTTTGGACAACATTCTGTCTACAGTTGAAGCAAGGGGTTTTTCTTGCCAAGAGATAGGCTTGCAAACAATTCAAACATCTTCCACTGGAGATTCTTAGATGCTCATCTTCTACTTGGAGTAGAATAGGGGGTGCTGTCAGGAGCTGGTATGTCTCGATATCAAAAAAAATCTTAATTTAAGAAAACATCTTTGAATGCCATACTCTGCAGATCTCTTGGGGTTTTTGAAGTCGCCCTATCTATCTCTTATGTTTAGATAAGCAAATGTTGCTGTCTCTTAACAACTTGATTTCTGAGTAGCTTAGAAAATAACTGTGATAGACTGTCATAGTAACTAACCAAATGACATGCTTGAATGACTGTTAGTTTGTATTTCTTAATTATCCTAAACAGTTAATGATGGCAAAAGGCCAAAACTTCACATTTCCTTTTTAAGCATTACTAGGTACAATACTTTTAAGAAGTGTTACCCTTAATTTTGTAACAATATACAAAGATCAATACAATGTGGCCAAATGTACTCTTAATTTTGTATCAGTGTACTAAGATCAATACCCATGTAGTCCAATACAATCTTAATTTTGCATTAATATACAATGATCAATACCAATTTAGCCTAATATAGTATTAATTTTCTATCAATATACAAAGGTATAAGGGCCTATTCAATAATCTGTCCTTTTTCTTGATCTTTCCTATACTATGTCTATGTCCCATTTTTTCTCAAGTCTATTCACTTCTACATAGGAGAGAAAAAAGGATACAGAAAAGAAAAAGAGAGAAGTCCCTAGGTCTAACCTCCAAAACCCATTTAACAAGACCATTTAACAGCTTGTAGTCTCTTCCCCTAAATAACAAGATTTTCTATGATCCATCAAATGACCAAAGGGGGAGGGGAACACCCTCCCCACCTTCTGGGGATGGGACATCACTCTCTTAAAATGACTTCCTGCTGATTTGGGACATAGTGAACCTGTTTGGGGCCCAAATAGGGATGGAAAAATGGTTAAAGATGTTAATAGAATCATTTGATGTTCAGTCCTTTTGTGCTCAGCTATTTAGATGTCCTAAGAAGTTTATAGACAGAAGCTGATCTTCAGGCCTTTACTGAAGTTCTGGAGCAGTCTGTGGAGCTGAACGATCTTAGTGATTTTGAGTTGTGGTTGTAGACTTTTGAGGAAACAGCTATTGAGGGAGTCTGCAAGGCTGGATTGTCTGGGCCGCTCGTCTTCTTTGGTGTCTGATCTGTTTTCTGCTGAGGTTTCTCTTGTCCAGTTGTCCCTGGATTCCTTGAATGGATGCTTTAAGTCTCCTGGAAAGATAAGAACAGAGCCCTGCCCTAATCCTAACTCTGGGGCAATTACCTTTTTTTTGGGGGGGAGTCAGGTAATATTTTTCCTGGAGCAAATTTGGTTTTTTGACAATATATAAAGCATTATCTTTCAATCTGGATTAAAGAAGAAATTATTTTGTTATTTTGTAGCTAAACAAACCTTTAGTGTATATATTTTGAGATCTCAAAGGACAATTTGTTTACATTGAGCATGCCTTTTGTATGTAGCTTTTAAACTTAAATCCTTCCAAATCCTATGTGCCTGTCTCTGCATACTAAGTATTGGGATCAAGACCTGTGGTTCCCAACTGAAGGGATTAAAGATGTGCTCCCCTGCCCTGGATCGAAGTTTTTCCCTATGTAGAGCTTGTTTTGTATCAGGCTGACCTTGAGCTCTGGCATCTGCCTGTTTCTGTCTTAGTGTATTGGGATTAAGGGTGTATTCTTCTCGAATGATGGGATTAAGGGTATGCACCATCACCACCCTGTTCCTTGTAACTCTAGAATTTATAAGACAACTAACTCTATAGTGCTCCTCCTGTCTCTGCTGAAGTTAAAGGTATGGGCTAACCCCATGCATTTCATATATTTTACCTTAGCTCTAAGTTTTTTCAACTCTTGGTGGTTTATAAAACCAAGTTGAACAGCTGTAACCTTTAATTTATTTACAGTGTTTTAAACCTGTTACCTGCTCTTTTTATTTAATAAATTTATTTATTGGTTGCTTCAGGTTACATCTCCATCATATTGTCCTCTTTCCCTCCTTCCAAGCCCCACCCTCCCACCCTCTACCCCCTAACCCTTCCATCTTGCTCCTCTGGAGTGGAGTGACCCCACATAACAGTCCCTCGCACCAGTTTAGATGTCATATGAGGGCCAAGAGCCTCTTCATACACTGGGGGCCTACAAGGCAGTACCACCAGTGAAAAGTTTCTCATTGCTGGGGAAGGAAAACTAAAAAACAGACCAACAAACCAACAAAAACTAACAACAACAAAAAAAAAATGAAAGGAAAAAAAAGTATGTCCATGTTCCCTTTGGTGTGTTGGTTATAGTACAGATATCCTGTACTATACAGCTAAAATCCTACTATAAGTGAATAGATTCCGTGTGCATCCTTCTGAGTCTGGGTTAGCTCACTCAGGATGAGCTTCTCTAGTTCCATACATTTGGCTGCAAATTGCATAATTTCATTGTTTCTGATAGAACATATAGTATTTATATTCAGCTTTAAACCCATGCTTTCTAAATTTGATTTCATTTTACTCCTTTGGTTTTCATCAAGTCTTTTCTTTTAATTTTTCTACTTACCTTTTCACAGAACTTTCTTTTAAAATTATGTTCCCATATATTTTGATGTCTTGAATTTTTTGTTTTTATCTTTATATGTGGACTCTTAAAATTTATATATTTTATTTATTTTTTACTTATGTATATTCATCTGTGTCTGTACCAGGGGCCTAAGAGACCAGAAGACGGTGTGGTGTAAGATCCTTTAGAGCTGGAGTGAGCCACCTGGAGCCTGGTGGTGCTGGGAACTGAACTATGGTCCTCTGCAAGATCAGCAAGTGGTCTTAACCACTGAGCCATCTTTCTACAACTGTATTTGAACTCCTGAAAAGATAATTTAACTGACCGTGAAATATTTAGGGTTTCTTTTCTTTTACTGAATGTCTGCAGGCATTGTTCTAGTGTTGAGTTGGAAAATTCTGAGACAGGATTTTTTTTTTTTTAATTTCCTTACTTTTACATGAATTGATAGTGTCTTCTAGGTCCCAGAAGTTTTCTTTCCTTGGAGCCCAGTCATGCTGTTGAGGCTTATCTCAATGCTAGTTCTGATACCAGCTACCCAGTCTTTCTCCCCATGGGAAGTTTTCTTGAATTGGATCTTTATGAACATAGGTTTTGTTTCATTTTTTTAGCTCTCTTCCTTGAAGCCATATAATGTTGGATCTCTTCAGCCTTCACCTTCTGATGTTTAAGAGAATAATATGAAGCACAATCTGTTTACCAATTCGCTCTCTCCTTGTTTGGATGGGGGCACAAATCCGTACATTTATCCTTTCCTATCAAGAGCAAAGATGAGAAATACAGGAGAATATAGAGAATGAGAAATGGAAACAAAACCACATATGACCCATTAAGAAATTGCTTTCTTGTCCCTGTAGAGTCTGCTAAACTGGTACTGAGAAGGGTTCAGTGTAGGCAGTATTCAGCTTGAGCTGGCTAAATGACTCATTAGAGAAGCATGCCAGTGACTTGCAAATTCTCTGGAAGGACTTGAAGCCTGTGGAGTGTAGTTAAAAGGGTGTCTTAATTAATGTCTGTTGGTATCCTTCCAGCAATAACTCCAAAGCTTACATTTGACAAACACTTGCTAAGTAGGAACTAATAAATTAATCTTGGTTCACATTTGAATGGTAATGCAATAAATACTGTTTTCAAGATGCAGTATTAGGTAAATGAATCCAAGCTCACCTTGGTATTGTAAATATCAAACAAATATGATATATATATGATATATGATAATCATATTTTATATATGATTATTTCTTTTCAAATTTACTCAAGTGTTCAAAATAACATACTCTTATATTTGGCTATTAGATACTTCAGGACCTGTCACTTGTGATTACACAATAACATTTCTGTTGCTGTGTAGACAATCACAGATTTTCTGCTACAAGTTATTAGTCAGTTGGTAAGATGGATCTGTAAAGGTTAGAGGATAAGGAAAGTTAACACTGTGAAGATCAGTAATTGAGTGAAAGTTAGGTAGAGGTGAAGAGATTAGACACGAGGACTGTCAAGATGTTTAAGACAAAGGGTGTTTCTAATTAATGCACCTGTCACCAAGTGCATGTTGATCTTAATTCAATCTCAGAGAGAGAGAGAGAGAGAGAGAGATAATTAGAGAGAACTCACTAGCACAAGTGGGGCTCTGATCTCCATGTGAGAGGTATGTACTCATATATACATACAAATGTACTTGTGCATGTGCATGCACACAAAATAAACAAACAAATAAATTAATATATATAGATAGATAAATAATGTAATATTTTTTTAAAAAAGATATTAAACAGTCACATTGTACCTGACTTATGATGCATCCTTTAGTTTAGAAGCAGAGCTGAATACATGGTTCAGGGAATTCAGTTTCAAAGGAAATTACAGGTTCTTAGCTTGGAAATCATTAAAATTTTCATGACAGACAGCAGAATGTGAAACCAAGGTGAGTCCCTTCTAATAACTGGAACACACTTAGGAAGCTAGCTTTGCCTGTCAAGCAGGATTGATGGTACAGTTAACCTAACAGCAAGTTCAACAAGGAAGTCCTTGTATTGTCTTTTGAGAAGATACTAAACATTGGGTTTTGGGAGCATGACTGTAAGATACCTCTGTCAAGAAAGGAAAATGTGGACTTGCAGCCCGAGTTTAAACTTGATTTTACATTATCTGCTCAAAACTGTATATCTCATTTTTCCAATGATGCATGGAGTTGCAGTATTTCTACACAGTAAGATATGTGATAATTAGATGTTAGTATATGCGAAATTATTTTTTATTTTGTACTTAATTCCTTTTTATTTAAAAATTTAATAAAATTATAATTTAATGTTATTTCTTTTATTTCTTGAAATCATAATGTAATTACATCATTTCCTTTTCTTTTCCTTCTTCCAAATCTTCCATATATCCCTCATTCTATTTCAAATTCACTTCTTTTTCATTAATTGTTATTACATGCATATATAATTATCCACACATGTTGTATTTCTAAATATAGTCTGCTCAATCTGTAGTGAATGCTTTCGTGGCTGACCATTTGGTATTGGATGGCCAATTGATGTGCTGTTCCTTGAGGAAGGCCATCTCTCCTGTTTCAAGCATTCCTCATTTACTATATGCAAAATTCTTAGTGGCAAGTACTTGTGGCTTTTGTCCTTCCTTGTGGTGGTTGCTATTGTGTAACACAACTGTGCTAATGTACTGATCTCACTTGTGAACATAGTTTTTAGAAAGGAATTTTGCGTAGTTTGGAGTTCCAGGAAGAGATAAAGAAATGAATGGCTTTAAATTTTTAACATGATATAGAATACCATGTCCTTGGAAATCAAGGAGTGGGAAGGCAGCAATTAAGTCGTTAGGGAACTTTCTTCTCTGGATGCTTTTAATTCAGAGTAGTTAAGAGAGAAGTCTGATTATATAAAATTATAGGGTAACAAGAATATGTAGGTAGTGGGTGTAAACTTTCCTATTAATACATTTAGAAGTGAAGAAAAAGGAAACTTTCCTTTGCCTTAGCTTATATTTTCTTTCTGATGAGAATTTCAGCCTTGCTTGCATTGTTAGTCCATGTTGACTACATGGACAGAGATATCCATGATCCCAATAGTACTGCACCATGAAGCTTGTGCTAGAGAGCAGTATACTGAGACAAAACCAAACATCTCTCCACATTCACATGGCAAGACCTCATTCATATTTCTGCAATACCACCTTACCACTTTGGAGTTGATAACATTCCATTCTTTACTTGTCTTCAGATTCACATAATGTAACACATATCTGATTGACTGCAAAGATAACAGAATATTACTACTCAGAAAAAGATAATGAGAATGTAATAGTGTCAAAAAATAAAGTTCCCAAGAAGGAAAGGGTAAGAATGTTTTGATTAAATGATACAAGAAACGATGACAAACTGAGGAGCTAGAGATGGAGGACTAGGCACAGGACAAGAAGCTTATTATGTCCCCAATACATGTGGGGAACAAAATGCTAGATAAAGATAATGGAGAGATCATGGTGGAAAGGGTGAAAATCTGTTGACTGGTTACAGCAAACCAAGGCTTGAGGCAGGAGGCTGTGACCATGTAGGCTGCATCGGAGCTTGTGATCTGGCTTGAAACTATCTTAGCATTGTCCTGGGGGAATTTAGATTTGGGGATGGAGATATCATGAAATAAGTGTTTGCATGATGTATATGTGTGAAATAGACTCCTGAGAATGACATTGTGGTAATCTCTGAGTGAAACACTGTAAATTGAGTAGTCACGTTGTTGTAGAGGTGGGAGAGTAGTATCTAAATGGGGAGTGCCATGGGTGGCCATGGGTGGCCATGGGTAGATACCACTGGTACTGGAAGAGGGGTTGTAAGGGTGTGGTTGTCGGCATGTACGCTACCTCTTTCTTCTCAAAGAGTAGCTTGATCTTGAAAAAGAACTGTCTTCCATCAAGATAGCCATATATCTCAAGTTGCTGGAGGAAACCCCTATTAAAGAAAAGATGTTGTGTAGAATAGGGGGTGCTGTCAGGAGCTGATATGTCACGATATCAAAAAAAATCTTAATTTAAGACCACATCTTTGAATGTCATATTCTGCAGATCTCTTGGGGTTTTTGAAGATGCCCTATCTATCTCTTGTATTTAGATAAGCAAATGTTGCTTGTCTCTTAACAACTTGATTACTGAGTAGTTTAGAGAATATCTGTGATAGACTGTCATAGTAGCTAACAAGGTGACATGCATGCATGACTAGGAGTTTGTTTTTCTTAACTATCCTAAACAGTTTAAGACGGTTGGTATCAAGAGGCCAGAGCTTCATATTTCATTTTTAAGTATCTCTAGGTAGGATACCATTAGGAAGCGTTACCTTTAATTTTGTATCAGTATACAAAGATCTATTCAAATGTGGCTAAATATACTCTTAATTTTGTATCAATATACAAAGATCAATGCCTATGTGGCCCAATACAATCTTAATATTGCGTCCATATACAAGGGTCAATACCATTGTGGCCAACTATAATCTTAATTTTATATCAATATACAAATATCAATACCGACGTAGTCCAATACAATCTTATTTTTGCACAATAAACAATGGTCAATACCACTTTAGCCAAATATACTACTAATTTTGTATCAATATACAAAGGTATAAGGGCATATTCAATAATCTGACCCTTCTTCTTGGTCCTTCCTGTGCTATGTCTATGTCTCAATTTTTCTCAAGTCCGTGCATTTCTACATAGGAGATAAAGAAGGATACAGAAAAGGGAAAGAAGGAATACCCTGGGTCTAACCTCCAAAACCCATTAAACAGGACCATTTAACAACTTGTAATCTCTTCCCCTAAAAAACAGAGTTTTCAGTTGTCCTTCAAATAACCAAAAAAGGGGGGGGGGCGGAGAAACACCCTCCCCACCCTCTGGGTATGGGACATCGCTCTCTTAAAATGACTTCCTGCTGATTTCAAAGAATCTCCAGTGTGAGATGGTTGAATTAGTGGCAAGCCTATCTCTTGGCATGTAAAAACTCCTTGCTTCAACTGCAGACAGACTGCTGTCCAAAAACGACAAAACTTGGTAGCAGGGAAGTCGACAGCCTAGCTCTGCCAAGACAGGGTAGGTTAGTCCTTCATAATCCCTGCTCTACAATAAATGTCTGTCAGAGAAACAGGACCAAAAGGCTGAAGACTGATGCTGGAATGTATGGAGAGAAAATGGGAACTGTCCAGGTAGTCACTGGTTTGTCATTTCTTAGTATTGGAAGCTGCAGGCCCTGCACTTCCTATATAATCAGATATATTTATCCTTCTCAGCTCTCTGAGGTGGTTGAAGAATAGACAGCTTGAGTCTCATAGCTAAATTTTGAGTTGTTTAGGAATCAAGAGGGCGTTCTAGATCTAAGAAGATGGTTATAATAGTGATGCAAGTTAGTATGAAAGCTAAGTCAGTTATAGAACTTTAAACTCATGGAGATGGTTAGAAGGTAGAAGGTTAAAGTCAGGGGCCAAATATGTATGAACTGGACATTGGGAAGGTATACTGGGCCATTTAACTCTCATAAATGTGGCATATTTAATTCTGCTGTTTTGTATAGAATTTACTGTTATAAGAGAAAGAACCATTTGTTGGATTGAAAAGGGAAGCTGTTGGGGGGGAAGAGGGTGGAAGGGTGGGACAAGAAGGGGGAATAGGGAAGGGTTTGTGACTGAGATGTAACTTGAAGAAAAAAAAAGTACTTATATAAAATATTAAAAAAAGAAAAAAAAAGAAAGGGACAATAAGAAGCCCCACAGTTACATCCAGAGACTCCTGTAGGTATGAGTTAGACATTTATAGAGCAATTAGATAAAACTATGTAGCTGTCCTGAGCCCTATTACCAAACTTTACTTCATTAATATTTATTAGGCATTCCACTCAATGAGGACAGAATGTATCTTCTTTTTAAATGCCCCTCAAATATGTATAAAGTCAAATTGTATGCTGAGACATAAAATAAGACTAAATAAATCTCATATTAAACTTAAAAAAAAAAAGAAAAGATGTGGTGATTAAAATCTAGTTCTCAAGACAGGCACATTAATGTTCCAGGCCTAGGCCTGATACATGAGCCATATGATTGAAGCTTAACTACATGCCTTTAAGTTTGACAAAACTTGCTTCACACACTCTGAAGGAAAGAAATGAAATAAAGCCCACGAGACTCTTAGAGTCAAGCTCACTTAGAGCTTCCTGTGGTGAGAGACAGCGTTGCAAATTGGTTAAATTTAATTAGGGCTTTGCAACAAAATATCCCTGGTTTGGCTTCATTTCTGTGCCCCACTATCTGTAGGGCTCAGTCTTTCTAACCTCCGTGAACTCAGGCTCTATTGAAAGTGGTCCTTGGTGCAGAGGATGAGAAACAAGTACCAAGTATTTATAATGCGAGCATGGGCTGAAGAAGCTGTAATTTCTCCCAATGCATGTTTGCCAATGTTGCTAACATGGACTTAGATTATTTTGGAATGTGTGCATTTGGTGCAATACTTGGCCCAGAACAAGCACTTGAAGGTAAAAATGTTCACTCTTGATGTATACAGACAATTAGTAATATAGAAGGCAGAAGTAAGGGTAGTAATTTGTGCTTCGCCACCTCACGTATGTCTTGTTCTTGAGGTTGGGTCCTATGTATCTGATGACTGCCCTTATACTATTGAACTGAAGTTGACCTTGGATTTCTGGTCCTCCTGCCTGCATCTCCCAAGTGCTGGCTTTACAGGTGTGTGACACATGCCTAGTTTTTTGATGCTGTAATAGAGTTCAAACCTAGGGATTTTCATGGCAGGCAACCACTCTACCATCTAAGCTTCACCCCTAGATTTGAATTATGTTTTATAAGTCTGTAGTTGGTTTTAATTGAGACATGTATTAAAACCAGGCAGCCCGGCTAGCTCAGTCGGTAGAGCATGAGACTCTTAAAACCTCATTTACAACAGTAACTGTTCTTAAACTCCTTCTGATTTTAGTTCATTGGGAATCCCGGGATTCAGAAATGTGGATTGAAAGTAATATCTTCTCTAGCACATCTTCCTGATGCTTTAGAGATGTTGTCACTGAATGGTGCAGTGGACTCAGTTCTTCACACTTTGCAGATGTATCCAGATGACCAAGGTTGGTACAGGTGGAACTTGGAACCACTGGCTATTAGCTTGCTTTCTTCGATTCATTCTTTCAGTTTTGAGGTTCAAAGAATTACCATTGCTACTTTTTTTCTTTTATTTTAGAAATTCAATGTCTGGGCTTACACCTTATGGGATGCTTGGTTACAAAGAAGAATTTCTGCATAGGGACAGGGCACCTCCTGGCGAAAGTTCTGGTTTCCAGTTTGCAGCGATTTAAAGATGTTGCTGAAGTGCAGGCTACAGTGAGTAGACTGAAGGGAATTGGGAGCTTATGCAGCTCTCATTGTACACCACCAGGATAGTCTAGTTAATTAAAACCATTTATCATTTGTAGTATTTTAATTATAGGAGGTGAGGAAAATTGCATTGACTATAAAGACCCAGTGTTTGTTATTAGATCTGGAAAATCAGTGTGTTTGTTTGGCTTCTGTCCTTCCCATAAAAATGCTAAAGAAATTCCAGTAGCTGATTATTTTTTATTTTTGCTTATGGACAAATACAAGTTATTATTATTGTAAAGGTAGCTGTCCTCCATGACATATCATGAACTGCTTTTATATCTAGTGATTTTGCTTCTTGATTATTTTTTCCTAAAATGAAAATTTGAAATAATTTTCACTAAGCTATATTTAAAGCAGATATATAATTGCCTTTACAAAGACTGTAAGATGGTATAAGGTTGATTCAGCAGGAAATAAGAAATAAACATTGCTGGGTGTGTAGGTTCACATAGTTCTAGCTATTCTGGGAACTGAGCAGGGAAAATTACTTCAGCCCAGGAGTTTGAGATTCATAAAGTATCGAGACTTTATCCACTACAGAAATGAAATGCTTCATTTCTTTTGTAAGTCTTAGCTAGATGAATAGTCCAAAACATCTGTCTTGGTTTTGGACCTGGTAATTCTTTTTTCATCTTTAATGAACCTCATTCAAGTTTGGCTTAACTGACAAAATTAACCATACAAAATTAGCCAATAAAAATATGTAGGCTGTAACCATTGTACAGACGTTTTCAGTAACTCACATATTCATGTAAAGCATTTTTCACTGAAAAATACTGAAGACACTATTTTCTTAGCTCCTAGCAGGAATGCATTTTAAAATCTATGTTTTGGAAAGTGATTTATTCTAAGCCAATTAAAACCACAGCAGAATTGATTAAAAGGCATCTAAGGAAAGGAAGTGACTGTGTGTTTTGGGGTTCCAGTTGTTATGAATTGGTTCATTGCATGTGAATTTTTGGATCTCTAAAGCGGAGGCTATAAAGACTCAACATGGAAACTGAATTAGACCTCCTACCCTATTTCATCTGGCTAGTGCAGAGCTGAAAATGTTTCCTTCAAATGTTTATTCCCAATTTTGCTGTTGCCCTTGCATGTTTAGAACTTCTCTTGAGGTTTTGGGCCATGTATCTCACAGAGTCTCACAAACTTTCTTATCAAGTATTTGTATTTGTAGAACTGAGCATCTTAAGAGAGCAAAATAACCTTACTGTATAGACATATTGTTTATATGTTACTGTAGACGTTAGGCTGATCTTTTGCGAGTTTACTCACAGACATCAACACTAAATATGTCCATGGAAAGGATCCTTCCATAAAGCACTGCATGAGCAGAGAGACCTGGCCAGCCTTGGCAAGCTTGAGACACTTCTAAGAAGCAATGTTACTGTTTGTATGGAAACTGCTATAAGAGCACACCTTTATTTTGCCTTTGGAGCTTCAGGCAAATGCACTACAGAGCAGTAGAATCAGGAGCACATACATACTCTCAGGTAGACGTGTAGGAACTAGCACAAAAAGGTGGGAAAAGTGCTGATCTCTATGACTAATGTGCACTCCTGAAATAAAGATTAGACGATAAAGATATAGGTGCCAGCAGATGTTCTAATCCTGAGAGCAACATCTAACTTTCCTCCTGTAGGCATGGTATCAGAAAGGAACCTTTAATGGCCAAATTTGAGGGGAATGATTTGTTTTTCCTACTTTGTTTGAGTATGGTTTGCTAGCTAGCATTTGTTCTTTGTTCTTAATATATTTCTTGGTACCAAGAGATTGTTTCAATGTTTACAGCTGTCAGGTACGAATCTAAGTTTCTTTGCTTAGTTAAATGAGCAAGTTAGGTAATAAATATGTATGAACCGTTGTATATCATTGAGTGATTTCTTCTCATAACTGCTTATGTTAGTTACTATGATTTTTGCTCACACTTTTAGGGGTTCCAGACGATCTTGTCAATACTTGAACTGTCAGTATGTTTCTCCAAGCTGCTAGTGCACTATTCATTTGATGTGGTAATATTTCATCAGATGTCTTCCAGCGTTGTGGAGCAAACGGACGAGCAGGTATGGATGGCATTGCTACCTGTGAGCTAAACGTTGTTCCTCCAGCTGCTTCTCATCCTCAATTCCATCTGTTCTAGTTTCTCAACCTATGTTGCAAGTGCTTCGCAAAACTGGTTGAGGACGATGATCTGAAGAGCATGTTGCTAGAGAAAGCCTGTGATCAGAATGACAGCATCATGGTTGAATGTTTGCTTCTGTTGGGAGCTGATGCCAATCAAGTGAAGGGGGCAACTTCTTTAATTTATCAGGTGAGTACTCCAGGCCTCACTTTTGTTTATCTCCATTCTTCTTCTTCTTCCTCCTCTTCCACCTTGTTCCCTCATTAAAAACACAGATTTATTGAAACATAATCAATATATCATACAATTCACATGTTTAAAGTATATAATTTAGTCGTGAAAAGTTGAGACAGGAGAATCGCCAATGAGTTTGAAGTCAGATAGTGGAACTGGAGCAAGATAGTGACACAATGAGGACCCCTCTGGAAATGGAAGTTACAGTGCTGAGTACTTGAGCTTGTTTAGAGTGGTGCTGGTGTTGCCCGAGTCCATGCTTGAACACTCTCATCATCCCACCAATTAATTCCATAAGCATCAGCCACAGTTTCAAGTTCTGTCCTAGACATCTGTCTGCTTCTCTTTTTGGCTCTAGCCTAGTTTCATTCTTTAGGTAGTCCTCAATTCTGGATATTTAAAATCATACTTTCATGGTTATGTATCTGTGACTGGCAATTTTCCATCACTTTCCTGTCATGCAAACCTTTAGCAAGCACCATTCCATTCTCAGCCCGTATTAGATCAACTTTGTACTCTAGGTGTGAGTAATATGACATGTTATTTTCTGTCTTTGCTTGCCTTATTCTGCGAATTTCTTGGTCCATAGTTTCATTGATGTTACAATTCAGTGATGACGTTTTGGTAAATGAGACTGAATAACATTGCATTTTGTATACATTTTGTCATCTTCTTCATCCATTCACTTCTTTTTTTTTTACAGGGCATGCTCTTTTTTTAATAATTTATTTTTTATTTCTTCAAGTTACATCTCAATCACAATCCCCTCCCTACTCCCCCCTCCAGTCCCATCCACCCTCCTTCCCCTCAACCCCCCATCTTCTTCCCTTCTTTTTTTTTAATATAAGGTATTTCTTTTTCCCCCCAACAGCTCTCCCTTTCAGTCCAAAAAATGGTTCTTTTTCTTATAACTATAAATACAATACAAAACAACAGAAATAAATAGGCCACAATTATAAGAGTTATATGGCTTAGCATACATTTCCAGTGTCCAGTCCATATGTATTTGGCACCTGACTTTAACATTCTACTATCTAACCATCTCCATGAGTTTAAAGTTCTATATCTAACTCAGCTTTCATACTAACTTGCCTCATAATTTTAAAATTATCTTCTTATATCCAGAACACCCTCTTGATTCCTAAACAACTCAAAAGTTAGCTATGAGACTCTAGCTATCTATTCTTCAACCACCTCAGAGACCTGAGAGGGACAAATATATCTGATTATATAGGAAGTGCAGGGCCTGCAGCTTCCAAAACTAAGAAATGACATACCAGTGGCTGCCTGGACAGTTCCCATTTTCTCTCCAAACATTACAGCATCAATCTTCAGCTGTTTTGTCCCGTTTCTCTGAGAGACATTGATTGTAGAGCAGGAATTATGAAGGACTTACTTACCCTGTCTTGGCAGAGCTAGGCTGTCGACTTATCTGCTTCCAAGTTTTGTCCTTTTTGGACAGAAGTCTGTCTACAGTTGAAGCAAGGGGTTTTTCTTGCCAAGAGAAAGGCTTACCATTCACTTCTTAATGTGCCTCTAGATAGAGTGTATATCTTGATTATAGTTACTATTGCTGAATGTGGGGGTGTAAATGTTTTTTTAACATTTCATTTGAACATATATTCAGATATGAGTTTATTGAATCATGTGCTAGTTCTATTTTAGGTTTTAGAGTTGTCTGTTTACTTGTTTTGTGAATGGGTTTTACTATAAAGACCTGACTGGCCTAGAATTTACCATGAAGACCAGGAGGGGCTCAAATTCACAGAGATCTATCTGCCTGTACCTTCTGGTGCTTGCTTAAAAACACTGGTCACCACTCCTGGATAATACTTTTAGGTTTTATTTTTTGGCACTTCCGTACTGTTTTCCACAAGGGCTATATTAATGTGTGTAAGTACATTCTCACACACAGCTTGACAAGTACCTCCCCCACCTGTTTTCACACCCTTCATAACATTTTTCACTTTTACCTTTTTGATAAGCATTCTTACCAGCCAAGGTGACTACTCACCATGGTTCTGATTGAAATATTCTACTGATCACTCATGGTGAGCCCTTTTTTACCTCTTTTCTGGGAATGTTAATGTGTTCTCCGGGGAAATGTCAAAGCTAACTGATACTGTGGGTGGTTCCAATCTAATGCCTCATTTAGTTGTTTATCTTCGTGTTGGGGTGTAAGTAACTCAAAGTCTGCCTCTTGCTTTGTGTCTTCACAGACCTTGTTCTCCAACTGTCCTTCATACAACACTTAAGTCTGTTGTTTGAACCCCTTTCTCTTCATGTTTTTTATTTCCTTTGCTCTTGTGTAAATTTTCATGGGAAGATGTGACAAACATTATTCAATTCAGACAAGTCATCAATGACAGATCAAAGTACAATGCCGTCCAAGTCCAACTTGGCAAGCCAATGAGTTTAGCAGGTTTATTTACCAAGCATGTGTGAAGGGGTACTTGAAGGACTGTGGATGATAGTCCTACCATCCAGATGACTCCATCTGCAGAGTCCTACCCCATCATGGGATGACAGCCTTCTGGAAGCTCGTCATTGAGTCCCCCTTTCAGTAAACCTTCTACTTCCTACTTCTCATAGTATCTCCCAAGATCACTTGCATCTGGGCAGAACGGAAGGTCATGTGTCCATCTTCTACATTCTTGTACTCTGTGAACATTTCCATAGATATACATGGTCAAGGTGTTCCTTACTTCAAGATGACAACAAGGCAGGCATATCATGTCTAGAGGGAAAATGTCATGACCATCAGCTCTTCTGCAGAAACTGTGGAGACAGAGAGTAGGGGGTATCTGTGAACTCTTTGCAGCAGTACTCAGCTCCGGATTCTAGACAGAGAGCTGGGGGTATCTGTGAGTTCTTTATGGGAGTACTCAGATCCGGATTCTAAACTCTTCAGTCTTTTTGTTTATATAAAGAATTCAATGAATTATTTTACAAAACTAAATGAGGTGGGGGAGCCTCATGGATAAATGAGTATCAAAATCAATCTGGATTTTTGCTGTACTGGGGCGTCAGTGGATTAGGAGGTTACAGACACCCCCCCCCACTTCATGGAGAGTGCTCAGGTTAGCATTTGGTTGGAAGCTAGTTTTTGAATCCACCTATCTGGTGAGCACAGTCCACTTGTAGAACCATGTGGAGTTGGAATTTTTGAGTTTTGGAAAAAATGAGAAAAGGAGGGGGTCATGATGGTAAGTAGAGGAAGTAAGGACAGAACAACCCCCATCAGAGACAGCCATGTCTAGATGACTCAAGTTTGTATTATGTTTTCTCTATGAAGAGTATTTGCGGGGGGAGGGCTTTTCTTGATTTGTTTAAATCAGAAGGAAGGCAGTAGGGAGTAAAGACAGCTTTAACAGAGCTACATGGATCTCCTTAAGATTAACCACAATGAATGATTAAGTATCTTTGGAGACCCCAGAAAAATAGATTGGTGGATATGTTTTCTACTGTGGGTCAGAACCCATTTGATTTTGCAATACATTTTGTGTGTGTGTGTGTGTGTGTGTGTGTGTGTGTGGCCAGTAGGCAAATGGACCACTCTTTATGTTACTGTCTCAGATCTCCCCTCCGGGGGGGCAATAGTCACAGATTAGAAGAACAACAGGAAGAATAGTTTTGTGTATGGCTCTGTAAGTAAGTCTTTCTCAAAGTACATTCATGGGTTACTGCTGGTTGTATATAGTCCTAGTCTTGAATGTAAACAAATAACTACTCAGGGCAAGGGAATTTAAAAAAAAACAGTTTGATTGACTAGTTTATAAGAATTAAATTCTTTAAATAGATGTAACATGTAAGAGAATAGAAGCTGAAAAGGAAGGTTTTCTAGGGTATTTGTGATGTCAAAAGCAGAAGTAGGCTCATCTATGATGGCAATAACTGATACAGTAGAATGATTTAACCTTGGAGGAAGTAAGCAAGCTCTCATTCATGGATCCAGTGTAAGAACACGGTGCCTTGAAGAATACAGCCCAGGACAGGTGATGTTGTAGAACATCCTGATCAATCATGACTTATGGAAGCTTTGGCTGCAGGGGCAAGTGGTTCTATGGGGAAAACATAAGAATTCTTGGCTGGGTATGAAGGAAGCCCCTGTGGGAAAAGGATGGAGGGGGAATTAAGCCTCTGGGAAAGTTCAATGAGCAGCGAGTAGGGCAGGGGATATCCCCCAAAATAATTCTTCTCTGATGACACCTTTTCATCTAAGTCACAGCAATAAAGGTTAGGTTTGGGGAAAGAAGGGGGAAAGATGGGACTTGAGAAAAAGACTCTGAGGAAAACTGTCTTCCAGGTGAGATTTGCTAGTTCTCTGACAACAAAAATCCTTCAGTCCTTTCAGACAAAGTGAGTTGTATGAGGGAGGGAGGACCTGCACCACAATTAGGCAGCTTAGGGCGGGATCTGGGCTACATGACTATAATCTGGTACCTGATTCTGAGTCCTGTTGGTATGGGTGGCAGGATCTCCCTAGTTGTGAGAGGTGTCTGGGGAAAGGCTGCAGGGGCTGAGCGTGGCCCATCAGCACTTCACAGTGGCTTGGAGGGTCTGGATTCTCATAGGCATCACTTGTTCTTGGCCACCCCAGTTGGACAGCACAGCCCTTTTCCTTTTTCTCTCAGCCTTTCTTCCCGTACCAAGAAAGCATGCATTTGATCATCCTCTTCCTTCCAACCCCAATGAAAATATTTCTTAAATTCCTTCCTATATATTCAAACCTGACACAAAATTAAGATTTATTGCTGTGGGTCCACAAGAGTTTAATGTATGCTCCCACTATATTTTAGGAGTTGTACTATGCTAGGAGTATACAGTGTTCACCTTTGTATTCCTCAGAATATTAAAGTCATAATATTTTTTTTTTGCAACTCTTCCTCTGGAGCTGTAAACAAGCATTTGTTGATAGGGCACCAATAGCTGACCAAGGAACATTTCCATCTAAGTCTACCCTTTAAACCAAGGAATTTACTGGAGTTATTTATAGAAGCAGTAGTGACTCAAAGACAGCTGCATTATGGGAAGTCCCAACTCAGCATGAGTGATGACTCATGAAGGCTGCATCCTGGGAGCTCCCAGACCAACATAAAGAGGCTCAAGTAGAGAGTCCTCTCATCCTAGGGATTGTCAGTGTTGTGGACAACCTTAGGAAGGAGCCTTGTGCAACGTGTAACTTTCTGAGCTTCTGAGTTCCCTGACTCTTCGCAATCTGGACAACTTCTAGAGTCCCATGAGTCTCTTTTCTCCCTCTAGGAGGGAATGTTCAACATCCATGCAACAAGAGTGAGTACAGTACAAGTTCACAGAAGTACATCAGCTATTTTCTTAGTTAAATACAATTTGGAATTATATTTCATCCAGAGAGTACACAAAATGATTATAGTGTTATTTAATGTACATTATTAAATAATCAGTGGTGTATTCAAAATATTTATTCATTTATTTATTGCGTGTGAGTGTATGTGTGTGTGTGTGTGTCTGTCTGTCTGTCTGTCTGTCTGACTGTCTGCTTGCCTATGCCATCGTCCATGAGTAAAAGTCGGAGGACAGCAGAAGGAGTTTGGTTTTCTCCTTCCATAACACAGGTTGTAGGATGATACCCAGATTCCCAGGTTCTCACATTTGGCCACACGTGCCTATATCCACTGAAGCAACTTGGGGCCCTGGAGTAACTTTTTGTTACCAGTTTTCCAATAACTCAATTTTAAGCCTTACTTTATTTAACGTCCCACTTTGGAATTATATGTATTTGTCATCTCGAAGTTTAAGTTGATGCGCAGCAGTAATCTGTGTGAAGAGAAGCAGAACTTCTGACCCTGTTTGTTGTACCTTTGTGTTTATGCATTAAAACCAAGTAATCAAATTGTTTGCACTTAGTAAAAATGTTCTTAAGTAAGCAGTATGGAAAATAGGTTTTCTGTTTTCAGTGTTCCAACCAATAGTTCAATATCGCTTTGTTGTGTATCCTTTGAATGCAGAATGTGCATCTTTGGATATGCCAAAGGTCTGAAGAAGCTCAGTTTCCTAGTTCTTGCTGGGAAAACAGCACGATGAAAAGGATACCAGCACTGCTGTCAGTGTTCCCCACAGGGCGCTGTCTACTCTTCTGTCAACAGATCTAGCAGTTCTATGCAAAATCCTTTATTTTGTTCCTCTTCTCATATTCTCTTGGATTTTATGCATTTATTTTTATCTCCTCTTCTTAAAATGAGACCTTAGGGTCTGGGGCTGTAACTCAGTGGAAAATGACCTCCTAGCATTGTAAGCCATGCTGTCAACCCCCCCCCCCCCCCACCACAATAGAAAGGCACAAAGACAACAATAGTAAACAAAATAAGTAAATTAAAAACAATTAAAAATATGTCTTTGCACCCACAGAATCTGTATTCCGTTTGTAGAATTTGTCCCAGTTGTCGGTTGTTTCATTTACCTAGCAAATAACTGACATTCTGGATAGATTTACTTAATAGCAGATTGACACTCTGGATAGACTTACTGAATACACCTTATTCAGTGCTAATACAAAATGCATTTATTCACTTACCAAGAGTTTTCATAACCAATATATATCCAACAAAGGCTGAAATTAACAGTTGTATACTTTTTGAGAATTTAATGATGGCAGAGAAAAATATGAAGGACTAATAGTGGACATAAAACCATGTGGTCAGACACCATGAGCAGCATTATACCGACCTAGATGGGATGCGAAGGGTGATGAAGTCTCTTCAAGCCACTGACTGGCAGCTGACAGATTATTTAATTTATACTAGGTTTATATATATGTGGCCATAGTTTCATTTTATTTTCCCTGTCTATTGCAAGAATAAATTTTGCCTTATTTCATATCATTTCAACCTAAATTTGAGGTATAAGGAATGACTATAACAAACTCCATTTTTTCGATTTGGCCAAAGAGAAGAAATGTAAGTTTTGCCTTCACTTCCTCTTCTCTTTTTTTTGTAAAACTAGGTATGCGAGAAAGAGAACAGCCCAAAATTGGTGGAACTGTTGCTGAATGGTGGATGCCGCGAGCAAGATGTCCGGAAGGCACTGACAGTTAGCATTCAAAAGGGCGACAGCCAGGTCATCAGCTTGCTCCTGAGGAGGCTCGCCCTGGACCTGGCCAACAACAGCATTTGCCTTGGAGGCTTTTGCATTGGAAAAATTGACCCTTCTTGGCTTGGTCCCTTATTTCCAGATAAGTCATCTAATTTAAGGAAACAAAGGAGTAAGTATCAATAAGAATGTTCTATGTAGCCCTTATTTTGAGTGTAATTAATAATATTGTTTTGAACATGGGACTTAGTGCGTAGTAGGCAAGCACTATCCCACTTACATGCTGTACTCACTCTTCACGGGTGATAGTTGTATGTGTTCTTTTTACAATCTTTTTAGTAGATTATAAGCATCATGAAGTCAAAGTTAATTTTGCCCATTGTTGACATCTTAGTATGTCTGCTCCTGCTTTGTGTATATTATAAGATCACTGGATATTTATCAATTTGCAATGGTGAGTTGGTAGAAACTGACATTTAACACATATGTTATAGCAAACACTTCACATATCAACAGTAATTAAAATTGTTCTTTTTGAGGGCATTCTGCATTCTCTGTTGATATTTTGATTTCATGTGCATGCAATTATTTGTTTTGTAAATCTAATACATGCAGTTTTTTATTTGTATAGGCAACTATACTCTTTTACTTATGATGTGCTATTAGAGATCCAGGATACAGAATTTTTATGCATGAGGATGTACATTGAAATTATTAATAATAACAGAGGATTGGGAGGAGAGATAAACACTCAAAAATATCATGGGGGAACTCATCCAGTGAATCCTTTGGAGTCATATAGGAGAAGCATGGATCAAACTTAAGTGTGGATGAAAATGTACCAGAGAGGCTCAGACAGGGAGATTGTGAGGAAAGCTTGGGCAGTTTAGTATGAACCTGATAAACAAAGGATTAAAAACTATGCAGTATAACAATGTTTTGATTGCTGAAAATTCTATTGAGTTGTGATA